>PVIW01002808.1:28066-187996 GCA_004026585.1 Noctilio leporinus
AAAAAAAAAAAAAAAAAAAAAAAAATAAAAAAAAAAAAAAAAAAAAAAAAAAAAAAAAAAAAAAAGTTGCTGTAACTTTATATATCTAAAAATAACAATTAATGATTAACTTCCATTTACTATACTAAATGCTACATGTTCACTGAAAGTGATAATTATGAAAATCTTGAAGCAGCATGGAAAATGCTTATGGTATAATAAATGAAATTTTAAAATATAAAAATAAGATGACAAAATACAAAATTATTAAAATGAGCAAATGCTGGAAAGAAACATTTTAGAAACTAAATTAACTGTATAACAATGGTGAAATTATTGATTTTTTTCACTTTATAGTTCCAGTTTTTAAAAAGTTGTTTTAGTCTGAAGTTTTTTCTCTCTGCATGTATATTTGTTCATATTAAAGGAGAATGGAAAAGAATCCCATCTTTAAAGTGGAGTCAATTAGAATTTAATGTTTCTAAATTCTGAGGAAAATTGAATTCTGTAACTACACCAAAAACTTCTCCAGGAAAAATGAAAGAGAACAAGAAGTGTATAATAATTAAAAAATGATAATGTCATTATTGAATTGTATATATATTATTAAAGAAAGAAAACAATGCATCTTGCAGCTATATTTTTAACTCACAAACTAAATTTAACTCTGCACTGAATGTTAATCTTTTCTAAAACTCTGTAGAAAAAAAAAAAAGAAAAGAAATACAATGTTTATTAGTTGTCTTTGATATTTTTTTAAAATAGGAGGATAAATTATGGAGTCCTAAATCTGCCCATTTTTATCCCTAACCTAGGAATGTGAGTTTGACAAGAAATGATTCTTCTTTCAGGTTAATTTTAGTGCTGGGCTCCTTCAGAGGGGAGAGATTAAGTACCAATCAACATCACTCAGCCCCCACCCACCCCCCCCAGCCTAAAATAGCCAGGTCACTGAGGCAAAAATGATTTAGGGGCTAAAAAGGTCTGCATCTAACCCCAGCTGTCTCCTCCCTCTTGTGTTTTTGCAGCCTCTTCTATACACAGACCTTGGAGAGGGGGGTAGGGGGTGGGAGGATTAGAATTCAGTGAAACAGCTGATTTTAAAAACAAATCAGTTTCCATTGAGCAATAGTTGATAATTTTTTTAATTTATATTTCCCCCTGTTATTTAAAAAATTGATTGCAGCTAACATTTAGGCTTCTAATTCATTTTTAAATGCAAAAAAAAAAAAAAAAAGGAAACTAAATGAACTGAATGCAATTATTACTCTAAAACATTTTGTTTCCCTTTGAATCTAGGATGGGAAAAGGTGGGCTGCATTTTACAAGCTGTTTAGAGGTCTTGTGGGAGATTTTTGTGGGTTGTAACTTTGGTTTTAGAAATAAAGAAGTATAGTGGTGGCTATTTCCCCCAGGGAGAAAACCTGAGAGGTGCTTCTATTAATTCCTTAAGATTTAAATTAAATGAAGGAAAACAGCACTTTCTGGGAAGTGGAATGCCCTTTCTAGTACCCTCTTTCTTGTTCCCCAATATAACAGAAATGATGGAAACAGAGTAGGGCTCCAATTTAAGAAAAAGGCCAAGGAACACAACAGCCTTTCTGAGACTATCTTTTAACCCTCTCAAAAGTACACACACAACACCGAGAGTCCCCAAGCAACAGATCCACACATTCTGGCCAAGATAATTTTTTTTTTTCTTCTGGACTTTTTGTCCTCTGTAGTCTCTTTGCTCTGCAGTTTCTATGAGCTTGTTTTTCATTTAAAATGTTTATTGACTGCCTACTATGTGGCAGGTACCGATTCCCGCTCGTTGGTTTTAAAGTTATGTTTCTGATCAAGAGTTAATAGGCAGTCACCGAGGGGAGGATAGGAGGATGGGTGGGGGGTGGGATACACATGTTGCCCACCTTCTTGAAAAGAAGTCTTTCTCGACTCAGCAACTAGTATAATAGCTTATATAGTATTTTAATTTGTCGCCCTCCGCAAAGAAAAAATATCTCGAAAACAAAAACGCGACAAACACGTGGCTGGCTAGAACAAAACGCGAATTTGGAGGGTCGATTTTGAATGTGGTGGAGACAGAGAAATCGAGTTGGAAGCCCTCCCCACCCCCACCCCAAGCCCCATTTCTTTCCAGCGCGCGAGGAAAACTGGGAGGGGGACAAAGGTGCGGCGCGTCGTCTTTACTCCCGACTTTTGAATGGTACAAAATCGTCAGCGAGAAGAGCGGTGCGCGTAAGTCGGAGTGAGCTCAGACTCTGCAAACAAAAAATAATAAGAAAAAACCTCAAGGCATTCATATCGTTGCAGCCAACACGTGTTGCGGAGTCGGCCGGGGCCGCAGGCGACTGAGACAATGGGGTCGGGAACCGGGAAAGGGAGAGTGACCCCCTTCCTCACCTGCCCTAGCAGCATGCGTGCCCTGGACAGAATGATTTGTCCCTCCCGCAAAACCCGAGCTTCCGCTCAGTTCAAGGAGCTTCTGGCAATACTGGGGGTGCACTCCCTGCTTTCCTAGCCAAGGGGGCTCCGCGGTCCCGGGGCCGCGCTCTCCGCCACCCCCCTGGCGCCGTCCCAGCCCCCGACACTGGAAACTCGTCGACCGGGCTCGTCCCCTGGCCCGGGATCCTGGGGGCGCGTGGACCGCGCGTCCAGCTCTCCGCTGCGTATCCGTGACTCCGAAACGTGCGGCGAATTGCCCCCTCCCCCAACGCCGAGACGGGGTGCGACTGCCCACGTGTCGCCCCTTGCCCGTTCGGGTCCATCCCTGGGGATCTCGGGGCCGGAGGATCCGGAACGAGTTGGTCAAAGGCGAGGAAAGAGACCAGGGCGGATCCGCTTTCCCCCTCCCCAGAAACGGGCGGGGGACGGACCGCCGCCCCCTCCTCTAAGCTCCCGCCCCTCGCTTCCCCACAGCCAAGCGGAAATTACCCCCTCCCCCCGCGGGTCTGACCTGGGGACGGGGCGGGGCTTCGAGGTTGGCCCCTCTCCCGCCTTCCCGCCCGGATCCCAATCCTGCACCCCAAAGAAAGTTCCGAGACCCAAACCCAGCGCGGGGAAAGCTGCTGTTGCTGTCCTGGTGCAGCGGGCGGAAGAGACTCCACCTGTCTGTTACCCCGTCAGGGCCGGAGAAGGGGGGGGACGATTAGGATCTTCTCCCGGTCACTCCCTCTCTGAGACCTCCCCCTTTGGTTCGCCCGGGTCTGTTCACGCTACCACTCCCCGTTCTTCTATTCACCCCTCCCTTTCTCGTGGGGTCATCTTGGGCCGGAGCCGCCCGTTCTTCCAGGACCTCGAGACCTCGTTCAACAGCCGAACCCTGGGTGTGATCCACTCTTTCTCCCGTGGGAATCCTGAAACCTGATTTCCTGCGGATCCCTCGTTCCCAACTGCGATTCCCAGTTCCCAGCCTCCTGATCCCGCTTTCGCAGGGCCCCTGGATCCTGGATTCCCGGAGGCGAGGGAGTCTCCCAGGGCTAGGGCAGCGAAGGCCGAGACACCCCCCCAACACATACACACAGTTAAAAATCCAAGGAAAAGGCGCCTTTTTTTCTAAATCATCGGCTCGCCTGCTCGTGCGACCCCCTCCTGAAGACCCCAGAGTAGTCGGCATCTCTTTGTCTATCTCCGCGGTTCCCCGCCTGTCAGTCGGTAGCAGTTAACCGGGATAGAGTGGGCAACCCACCGCCCCCCCATCCACACACTACACGAATAAAAATATTAAAAAATAACCATACATTTTACATATGAAGAGGTGGGAGGTTCTGGGCCGGCCACCCTCCCCCAGCTAGGGCCAGGGAAGGGGGATGGGTGGGGGCGGGGCGCCTCCCTAGGGGACAGATTCTAGCTAAGAAGGAGGGGGCAAGTGGAGCTCCGGCAGCACAGCCCGACCCGCCCGGTTGACTCGGGGGTGAGTCGAGGGGCTCCCCACCCCCCACCCCATCCACCCAGGCGGGAGATTGGTAGGCTGGGCCGGGCTGGAGGGTCGAAGGGCCCGGAGGCGTCGGGGATCTTCCCTTTCAGGGTGGGTGGGGGCTTTCACCACGTGGCTTTGCCTCCCCCCCTCCACCCCCCGCTCCATTTTTTTTTTTTTTTTTTTTCCAAGTCGATTTTATTTAGAGGCGGCGCCAGGGCGGTCGCGGAGAAACGTGACACACCAACCCGCTCGAAGGGGTTTCGGACAGAAGGAAGGAGCAGCCGCGTCGTCCGCCTCCTAGAGCGCAGAGGGCACTTCTCCAGGGCCTCTCCGAACTCTCCCGCGACCTCTGCGCGTCCTCTGGCCGCCCTCTGCGCCCCGAGCTCCGGACAATTTAGGCGTGGGGTGCAAAGAAAGTTTGCGGCTGCCGCCGCCGGCCGCCCGCCTGCCCGCCTCTCGGCCTAGGACGCTCGCCGCCCGCGCCCGCCCGATCGCTCGGCCTTACTGGGGACCGCGTCCCACCCAGAGCCCGCCACCATGAACAAGCTTTACATCGGCAACCTCAACGAGAGCGTGACCCCCGCCGACTTGGAGAAAGTGTTTGCGGAGCACAAGATCTCCTACAGCGGCCAGTTCTTGGTCAAATCCGGCTATGCCTTCGTGGACTGCCCCGACGAGCACTGGGCGATGAAGGCCATCGAAACTTTCTCCGGTAAGAGTGCACCCATTTCCCCGAGAAACCATGATAGGATCCACGAACAACGGAGAGACCTGCCTCTCTTCTTGCCCGCCAACTCTGGTCTTCCCCCGGCCTGCGCACTCGGCTTCAGGGCCCACCTTCCCAACCTCCTTCGACGCCCCTCCAACCCCCCCCCACACCTCTACGTGGAAATAGTCGGAGTTTTCTCACCCCTTCCAGCCCCTGCAGGCGGTGGTAAGGTGGTTTTCATACCCCCCACTGACGGGGCGGGAACCCCCAGTGGCAACAGTTGGGGGGCGCCACTGAGGCCATCCCGTCTGGGCGTTATTTCTACATCGACCCCTCCCTATCCACGCCTAGCGCGCACCCCCCAGCACCCCAGTTCCCCTTCCTCCGCCCTAGGCCTTTCCAGGCCGGGATGGGGGCCCCCACAACGTTTTGCATCTCCCGGGTTTCCGTGGGTACTGCACCCTTTGGGCAGGACCAGAAAATGGGGATTCCGCCTTCAGCTTAGGGCCTGGGGCTTGAGCCATTTTGATTTGAAAGTGGGGCGTGAGCGGGTGTCGCGGCGGCGGCGGCGGCGGGTCGCCATGCTGCTTCCCGAGAAGCCAGGCTGGGCCGGGAGGCGAGCGCCACGCCGTCAGGCACCTTCCCTGCGGGCCCCGCTCGGCTAGCCCAGGGCCTCTTCTCCCCACCCCACCGGCCCGACAGGTGACCGCTCCACCCCCAGAAGCCCTCTTCTTTGGTTCGATGCGAAAAATAAAGTTTCATTCTGCACCCCCCCAAAACACACTTTGAGAGAAACGGAGGTCCTTTCTCGGCCTCTTCTCCCCACGTCTGGAAGCTTGTGAGCAGCCGGGCCGCTCATGCCCTAGCACTCCCACATCGAGCTCCCAGAGCGCTCCACTACTCAACTAGCTTCGGTGAGGTAACAGCAAAACAAAAATTAAGAAAGCAGCAATGATTTTACAGGCACCACCATTTTCAGAGCAACCTTTCGCATCCGGCTGCGGAACCCATTGCCTGGATTCCTAGGAAGGTCTCAAATCCCAATAACTCCTGAATTACCCTTTCACCTTCCTTTTTCCCCCCCCCCCCCCCCCCACCCTGCTCAAGTTCTCATATATATTTTTTAATTTTTTTAATCTTTAGGGAAAGTAGAACTGCAAGGAAAACGCCTAGAGATTGAACACTCGGTTCCCAAAAAACAAAGGTAGGCAAGAGTTCTTCTCTGGGGAAAGGGGCAGCCTGGGGGCGCTGAGAGGCTGTGTTCAGGGGTCCATAGTGCTTCCAGTGGAAGAAACCCATTACTGGCCTTTCCACCCCCAACTCCGGATGTTGGGGGCAGGGAGGAAAGATTGGCCAAGATCTTGTAATGGGTGGTTTACAGCTTGTAAAAAACATAAACTGGGGCAAGGGTGGGCTAAAATGTTTCTTGGAGAAGCAAAACGGTAAAAATCAATAGGGAAGAAACCTTGTGGAGTTTGTTCAAGGTGTGTGGGGCCATTTTTGCGGGAAAGCTAAAAACCTCATGAAGAGTTTAGACTCATGGCCATGTTTGCACTTCCTAGGGAGCAGGCCTCATTTTCTGTGTTTCCCCCCCACCCTTCCCTATCTGTAATTTTTAAGTGTTTGGGGGGGTGTCCCCTTCGACTCTCTAGGGGAAGTTGAAAGAGTTCCTGCCTCCCCCCCCAACCAAAGAGTTCTATTTAGGCCTGTGCTATATTTTAATATTCCTGCAACAGGCAAGGACATTCACAGACCCCCTACCCCTAGTCCCTCCCAGCTAGATTTTGCAGAGTATGCTTTGGCTGTACTATCCCTTCCGAGTCCCCCACCCCCCACCCTTCAGCCTATTGTTACAGGGGACCATCTGGGGTGAGAGCTTTGTGTTCAGACTGTGAGCTGGGGCTCTTTGGAGGGTCTAGAACTCTCTGGATGAATGGGTGTGTGTCCCAAAACCATTCTGTCCTCACTTCAGCAAAGTGGGTTACTTCTGTTGTGTTTATCCCCAAGTCTAATTCATGGTAGATTTCAAATCTTTCATTGAACTTTGGGTAGAAAGTATAAGGGCAGTCTTTCTGCTTTGTGAAATCTGATTTTTAAGCATGTTGCAACCCTCCAGTAAATCTCTTGGTTCCTTCACTAGCCCTCTCTCTACCCTCATTTCAACTGGAAACTTTCAGAATTGTCCCTGGCCTTTTCTGAGTGGGAAGGTAGAAGTGTGGATGGTTGTGCTTCTTTAGAGGCAGTTAAAGAGGATCTAGAAAATTTAACACCAGAAACAATTTGTTCAGCGGTTTATCTTGAGATATTTAACTAACTTGGAACCATTGTATCTGTAGAGGATCAATATTGCTCGTAACTATGTTTACAGAGTTTGTGATTTAACCTCCAGTGCTTGAAATACTCTGTTATTGGAAAGACAATTAAGAGTTAGGATTAAGAGGTAATCAAATCCGAAGGAAGAAAAAAATGTCTTAGTTATTATTTTGAAACATTTCCTGGAGATGGGAAAAATAGAAAAGCCTTACACTGACACCTATTGAGTGTGACATCTATTGAGAAGATTGTGTACATTTGAACTGCAAGCTGAATGTTTGAAACACGTTGGTGAAAAATGTTAAGAATAAATGCAATTCCAAAATATGTGGGGAATTTTTTCTTTTGCTCCTCAGCATGGTTTAAATTTTAAAGGGAACAAATTGAAAAGCAAGAGAAATAGCAAAATGTGATGAAATGGAACCCAAAACATTTATATTTTAATTTTCATGGTGCTCTATATTTATGGATCTTTTCCCCTAAGCCATCTGCTTGCTTTCAAGCCATTTTTAGGCTCCTTGTTCCCTCCAAAATGCATTACTGAGGGCTCTTTTGAGTTGGGAAGGGGGGTGGGGTTTATGAGAAGAGTGGGTACAAAATCTGCCTTTCCACACCCATATTAATTCGATCTTTTGTGTGTTCCCCCCTTCCTGAAATAATTTGTGAACATAAACATTGAATCAGTTCTGTTTTGTTTTGTTTTGTTTTTGTTTTTGTTTTTGTTTTTTGGGTGGTGGTGAAAAGGCACTTCATTTTTCTTGAATGAATCAATTTTTGAAGTTTTAGGATTTTAAAAAAGGAAAGTTTGTTTTCATGAAGTCAGCGTGCTCTATCATTTTGTGTTCTTTGGGCAAGTATGTTGTGGTATGTGTTTTTAATCTGTCTGAAAAGTATTTTTTCAGTTGGTTCATTACTGTTTTTTTTTTTTTTTTAATCTTGTGGATGTATACAACAGAAACTACCTAATTCACTATGACTAACATTTTAAGCAAAATGAACAACTGTGCATATATATTTGTGTATATATACGCTAATGTTTTTTTTCCTTGAAATGGAATTCTTGATGCACTCAGTTCCACATGGACTATGACTTTAAATGTTTCTAAGATATTCTTAAAAACCTAACATGCAAAATGGTCCTGATTTTGTTATTGTTATTATTTTGAGAGGGGGAGTCAGACAAAAGATGATATTATAGCAGTTAACCTCTGAGCAACCCTGATTTTGATTTTAGAGCATTAATATACTTTATTCTATTTGATAAATATAATTGATATCTTTTTTGAAAAAATTGTGTAGTGATCGTAGAGAGAGAGGAAAGGGGGAAGTGAGAGAGAGGGAGAGGGAGAGGGAGAGAGAGAGATTGATTTGTTGTTTCACTTATGCATTCATTGGTTGGTTACCTGACCAGGGATCGAACCCAAAACCTTGGTGTATCCTGATGACTCTAGCTAACAGAGCCACCAGCCAGGGCAATTGGCACTTTTTTTTAAAACCCCAGAGACTGAATGCTATACATTTAAACTGAAAACATTAATTTCAGTTTTTAAAATGGGTGATACTAATTTTCTCTGAGATCACCTCATACCCCTTTTTAATGTGGAATTTTGGTCAACAGTTTTTGTTTTTTGTTTTTTGTTTTGAGAATTTATGCATATTCACACTCAAATATTAGGACAAAGGAGTAAAATAAAAATATTTCAAAAGCAGCTATGGGGAGAGGATTTGTATACATGCTTTATTTTTAGACATAAGAGTAGTTAAGGTAAAGAGGTACCTTCTTAGTGAGTCTTGCTTATTTTGGTAAATGTCTTGCTTTTTAAGGGAATTAAACTTTCGTTTCATTTGCTACTGTGTGTACCTTTTTTTCTAGAGGAATGTGACCTAATAATAGCATACCTACTGTCAACTGGTGTCATCAAAATTCAAGGTGTTTTTAAGGAAAAAAAAGAGAAAAAAATGAAAGGGATGTACTGCATTTTTCATAGTGAAATGTGTTCAAGACTTGATTTCCTTAGCAGGTAATGGTGGTTCTTTAAATTGTGTTGAAATTTGGTGGGCTAACACTTTCCTTTAAATTTCCTAACTTATTTAAAAGGAAAGAATTGGTCTCAGCCTTGTAAGTGTGAAAACTTTCAGAAGAGAAAGTCTTCCAAATTAACTGTGATTTTACAGTTTAATTTCCTAAATTTAGCAGCTTTAAAAACTGCAAAGGGATGTCTTATAAATGGCAAAAAGTATTTTAAATTTTAAGTGACTTGGGTCACTTAAGTGTTTTCAAAACAAACAAATTTTTGCCTTCAGAAAGGTGTGTATGCCTTTAGAGAAAATTGTTCTTAATGGCTGAAAATGAATGATAAAGGGTGTTAAGAAACAAGGGAATGTCTTCAAAAAACAACAAAGGGGTAAAATGAACAGAGTGGGAGGATTTTCAGGCACTTTTGCTTTAGTGATTGTAGTTGTCAGATGTATCCTTCAACAAGTATGTATTCAACAAGTATGTTTAAAGTAGAAAGTTTGTGACACTTTCAATAAAGAGTTTTTCTTATGGATATTAAGTTAGTTTCTCATGTATTAACTAAGTTTAAAAATGGTTGATTCATAAAATTTTCTCAACTATTTGGAGAAAAAGGGAAATCAGTTCACTCCCCTCATTTTAATTTCCACCTAGAAAGTAAACTTAGCATATTCATAAGTTGAATTTTCTTCACTGCTTGAGAAATCTATGTTATTTAATGCTCAGTATTTCAAGATGACTTTTCTAAGGACAGTGGTATGTGACTATCCTTTGAAAGAGTTGGATGTTTCCAGAACCCTTTATTTTCTGATTCAAAGGAGAAAGATGAAATTTTACCCCAGTGGTTTACCAGATGGAGAACTTTTGAGTAAAGAAGGGGAGTAATTGTAATTCCCATCACTAATTTATTCAAAGTATGGTTAACTCTTTCAAATGTAAAGTTTTAAGGGGATAGCTTTTGGTGGGAAAAGAGCAAAAACATTCTTGTAATTATGTTTTAGAGATGAAGTACAGGACAAAGCCGTTGGAAGAATTTTGATTCCAAGCTTCCGAGCCTTTAATCTTTTAAAATTACCTTAATATATGTCATTTGAATCAATTTTATGTGTTTGGGTACTTTCAAGGCTTTTTCTTTTTTAAGGCTTATTTTTGAGTGTATTTATTCTAGACTTGAATGTGTAATAACCAGTTGACAAAGATAGGCTAGAGTGTATACAATTTCCAAACGTTTAAAAAAAAAGTCTGATCTGTTTAGTTGAGTGAAAAGGGAACCAGCAAGTGTTATTTGTTGAAGTTTAGGCATTTGTGTTGAAGAGTTTTGCATTGGTTGTACCTGTGTTGATTTGTGAGTGTGTGTGTGTGTGTGTGGTAGTAGTAGTGGTGGTGATGTTATCATTAGTATAAATGTAATCAACCAAGGGCGTTTGAAAAACCAGACATTTTGTCAGCTCTTAGAATTTAAATTCAGTCTTGTCTTCCCCCATCCTCTCACAAGATTCTTAAAATGTGGCTAAAGTCTTCCAGAAAGTGAAGCCTAGATTTGGGGATGGAGGTGTTAAGGAGAGAAAAGGGGAGGGAAAAAAAGCAGCAGGGGAGACTGGAGAAATGAGACGAGTGAGACCAGGGTTGGAAATTCCAGACGGGGGGAAAAAAGAGAGAGAGGGAGAGAGAGAGATGGGGGTTGGGGTGGATTTCCCGCTTCCCTTTTAAAGAGAAGCGGCTGGAGGCGCTCAGCGACCCTCGGGAGCGGGGGTCGCAGACACCAGGTTTAGAAGACCCCGCGGTAGGTTTCAGCCGAGGTCAGGGCTATTTTTGCTTTCAGACTTGCCTGCCTTCCCTTCCCCCTTTCTAAAAAGCAGAGCAAGTCGCGGCGGCGGCAGGCAGCTCTTCCTGGAGAGCCGGCCGGCTGGGCCGCCCTAACCCTTCTCCGCTCGCCCCAGCCTCACAATCTCTGCCCGCCCCGGCTGGTGCCGCCTTCTTCCTTTGAACAAGCCCCTGCCCGGAACATCCGCACGCCTGGGTCTCCGAGGAGGGGCTTCCCTTCCCGGGGTCCCCAGACCCTAGCCCCGCGGTGCGCCTGCACACAGTCCTCAGAGTCCCCCACACCCCCTTCCTCGCCCACGTGGAACGCTCCCTGCCCCTGTCTGCAGGGTGCAGACCTTCCCATGGCCCGGCTGTTTTAGGACCTTTCTATCCTAAGGCAAAAAAAAGCAAGAGGCCAGTGGGTGAATGTGAAATGAAGTGGCAGAAGCTAGAGGACAAGACTGGGGTTAGGGGAAAAAAGAAGAGGATGAGAGAGGTGGAGAGAAAATGGAGGCACCTTGGCTCTCTGGGGCATAGATTCTTGAAGAGTTAACAGTGTCAGATAATGTAAGCTTTTTGTAAAGGAACTGTCTCCTTGTACCAAAGGCTGATGGAAACAATAACAAAGGGAGTAAGAGTAACTAAGGCTCTGTGGGGGATTTTATTCCTGTTGTAGCAGATAGACCACAGGTCTTCAGTTGGCCACTGGCTTGGAAGATCTCAGGATCTCAGCCTGTGATTGACCCCATGTTAATATAAAATTTGCACATCATTTCCACCTGTGTTGAGCACATTTCCTCTCCCTGCTCACACCTTTTAAAATGCTTGTCAAAACAAAGTAAGACCATCTCACCTCAAAAAGCATGGACCCAAGAGAGCATGTTTATTTGGTTGTTGATAAAAGTTTGATTTGGCTGGAAGATGATGATCTTACAGGAGGGCGTTAATGATAAACCCACACCATTGCAAGAAGGCATTCCCCGCATGTTCAGTTCCCAATCTGTTGACTTCATTTTAGTAGAAGAACTTAGGTTCCCCTCACATTTTGTTTAAAGGGGACTGGACTTTTATAGTGGATGGAAGAGCAAAGCCAGCCAGCTGTTTTGGAAGACCTTCTTTTTACCTTTGCAGCACAGTAGGTTTACAATAAATAGTGAGGACTGAAGAAACAGGCTCAAGCTTTCATCCTAAACAGATTCCTGAAATAAAATGTGTGTGGGTTATAGATAAAATCACAAGGGGAAAAGTGGGTCTGGACCTCAGCATTTTAATAAAGTTGGAGAGATCCTGATTGTAAAACACTGAAATATAAGTGTATACAGAACAAACATCATCAAAAATGCAGTACTATTGCAGAAGTCCAGGCTTCCAGGATTGGATGTTCTGGTTGTGTGACAAATCGTGGAGCCTGGTTAACCATCAGGAAAACTGCTTTTGAATGAAACAGCAAAAGCTGGATAATGAAAATGTTTTTAAAAGATTTTATTTATTATTTTTAGAGAGGTGGGAAGGGAGGGAGGCAGAGAGGGAGAGAAATATCAACGTATAAGGTTGTCTTTCACCTGCCTCCAGCTACAGACCTGGCTGGAGACTTGGCTTGCAACCTGGTTATGTGCCCTGACTAGGGAATCTAACCAGCAACCTTTGGGTTCTCAGGCTGCTGCCTATACACTGAGCCACCAGTCAGGGCTTAAAAAGAATTTTAAAAAAAGATTTTATTTATTATTTTTAGAGAGCGGGGAAGGGAGAAAAGCAGAGAGAGAGAGAGAGAGACATCAATGTATGGTTGCCTTTCACCTGCCTCCAGCTACAGACCTGGCTGGGGACCTGGCTTGCAACCTGATTATGTGCCCTGATTGGGAATTGAACCAGCGACCTTTGGATTCACAGGCCACCGCCTTATCCACTGTGCCACCAGCCAGGGCCAAAAAAGAATTTTTGATTGAATTGTTCAGATATATAAAAGACCCCTCAGGACAAGTGGTGATTTGGTGACTAAAGGCATAAAAGAGACCAGTCAGGATGGGTGGGAATTTTGTTCATAGTGTAGGAGAGGATTATGGAGAAAAAAGTCTGAGAGAGCAGGTGAAACAAGTGGAGGATCTCTATTTTCTCTTTTCTTTCTATCAGGTTTGGCCCATGGATTCTAGTCAATCCTCTCACCATTTCTTCAGGAAAAGGGCATTAAGGAAAACTTCAATTTTTATTCATTTTTGAGTTAGTGTCAGTTAAAATAGAATTAGTCCTTTATCCAGATGTTTTGATCCCTTAATAGAAAATGTTGAGTCTGAGCGAGATTTGACAGTGTAGTTGAGCATAGTTGATTGGCTGCAGATAGAATCTTTAAGAGGAGACATCAGAGAATTCAGAAATTTAAAAACTTGTTACATGTCAAGATTGTGGGGTCTGCTGAGTTTGTTGGCAACAGGAGCAGGGAAGACTTATTGAGAATTCTGGAAGACTCATTCTGAATTTGTGAGGCTCAAGACATGAGGAAGCTTTACCATTAGGTCAGGGTCTCATAACCTGCCCTAGGTCCCTCACTCAGTTCGCTACCCGAGTGTGGAGAGGTCTCCCAGGAGAGGTCAGTGTTAGAAAACAAGAGCTTTGGGAAACTGGGAGAGTTACTTAACCTCCTTTAGCTTCAACTTCTGCACTATAAACTCGCACTGTTACACGTTAGTTATTTGTTTTAGATATGGACCTCTGCCTCCTATTTTTGTACTGTGTATTGCAGCTTGGGGCAAGTAGCTAAGGGAGTGGATAGGCTGTTTAAATATACTTACGTGGATTTAGCATGTATTTTGTATGGAACAATGCTGGATAGGCATCGGGAAGGGGATTTGTGTGTTGGGTGCTTCGATAACTGTATGCTAGGACGCTTATCCATTCTCAGACAATGCTACTGGAGAACTGGCCTCTGTTGATGCCCTGAACCCAGGCTAGGTTCTTAGCTGAAATTGCCCAGTCTGGGGCTACTGTCAAAGGTGCATGTAGGATGGTGACATTGGTGAGAGGGGACCTGCCCTAACTTTATAGGTGTTGTAAGAATTCTGGATAAAGGAGACTGGGTGAGTCCCTTTGGGGGAGGAAGAAATGAGAGTAGTTTCCCCACTCAGGGGGATGTAGGCATGACTGTCTTAATAATGTTCTGCGTTTGCTAAGCTAACAAAGTGGGCATTCAGGAGTTGGGGATCCTTATGCCCTTGCTCTAGGGGAAGGTGGAGGCAAAGCCATGTGTTCTCACGTTCTTCCCCTGACCCCTTGGACTGGAAACAACCCCCAAAGATGTGCTTAGAACCTTCATGTCCATTTCCTCTCTTCAGCCCTCCTTGCTCAAAGGGTGTACACACACATAGGCCCTTTCAGCTCTGGGTCTGGGCAAGGAGGTTTGAATCTCCCCTATGGGGTGGGGAGGTGAAGGGCTCTAATCGGATGTGATTTTTTGGCCATTTAACAGGCTTGTGACTTTAATCAGTTACTGTAAAGGGTTTTACAATTAGTTCGTGTGGAATGCTTATTTTCCTGGATTGGCATTGGTATTGCTTGGGGCTTGTCAGCTTTCCATTAGGTGCTCTGAGGAGGGGAAAATGAAGGAAGACAGGCTAAAGTGGGGGCTGTTGGGTGGAGTTAACTTGTTGAGGGTGTCTATTCAGAGTTAGAAATATTTATTTTACTTCCTCCTCCAGGTCTGTAAGTTGCTTGGAAGGAGAAGTCCAGCTGTAATAGAGAACAGTTGCTTTGGCAGGATTTGGAGACAGAACCTTAAATTAGAGGGCAAAGATGATTCTTCACAGACATGGCTCCTGGTGGCTGTGGCTAGTGAGCTAGTTCTGAGCAAGGACTAGACATAATAAGTTGGCTGTGGAGGCAGTAGGGTTCAGAACGTTTTCTTCATGTCTGCTGAAGAGTGTCCACTCCAGCAGGGGAAATCTAGCTGACTGAAGTTATTTTATCTAGAAGGCTCTCCTGTCTAAGTCTATTACCATTGGGTTCAAAGCAGCTGCTGTTACTGGCTTTTGATAGAATAGGGTAAAGGAATACCTGTCCAAAAGAAGCTGGAGGTAGGCAGGAGATGGTATAAAGTGATCTTGACAAACCTATGAATCCCTGAGCGATAATCTTCACTTTCCTACTCTTGCTTCTCACTGACTATCTTGAATGAATAGTTTCCTTTCAGCTTGTAACTAGAAGAGGAATGATGCCCATCGAACCTCAAGCTCCTTTGCTTTCTTCTAAACATCTCATGGTTAGCGACTGGAGCCTGGGTGTGTGGATATCTTTTCTAGTCATTTGTTAGCCATTTTGGGGTGGAGGTGTGGCTTTTATAATATATTTACAATGAGATTCCATGTCAGAAAATATTTAGCAAGATGGTATGAATTTCTGTGATAGCTTGCACATTATTGCAACGACTGGTACCGCTCTAATCCTGTATTTCTTGCACCCAGGCTTGCAGATATTTATCCACTTATTTTTACATTCAGAGCCTACTATTGTGTGACATGCTGCCTTCCAGGTGGTAAAAATACAACAAGGAACAAGGGGAAGAGTTTGTCTTAGGGTGGAGATAAAAGGAAATATTTCTCAAAATAAATTTTTTCTAGGAGCTTAAAATTTTTTCACTTTTTTCCTCGGTATTTAAAAAGTAACTTTTAATGTGGCAAAGATATATTACTTAGTGTGTAATCATTTTAAAAATATTTTATTTTTGTTTATGTTTAGAAAGAGGGGAAGGGAGGGAGAAGGAGGGAAACACCAACGTGTGGTTGTCTTTTGCACGCCCCCAACTGGAGACCTGGCTTGCAATCCAGGCATGTGCCCTGATTGGGAATTGAACTGGCGACCCCTTTGGTTCAGAAGCTGATGCTCAGTACTGTGTAATTATTTTAAGTGTACAGTTCAGTGGTATTAAGAACATTCACATTGTTTTGCAACCATTACCTCCATTCATCTCCAAAATTCCTCATCTTACAAGACTGCAGCTCTACCCATTGTACGCATTAAATACCTCACCAATGACCCCTCCCCCGGCCACATTTAAAGCTGTTGCCAGTTTTGCTGTTTCCTACACAGTGTTCTTCTCTTCATCCTATGTAAAATAGAAGTCTCTGCCTGATCCCTCTTCTGTATTAAATATTAATTACTTGCTGGGCTTTCATTTAGCATTAGCGGGCCTTTTTAGGAGCATGGAGAAGGGACACGGGTTGAGAGGGAGCTGCACAGAAGAGGGTGAAATAGAAAACCCCCACCCTCTAGAGTTTTTACTTTAGACCCTGTGGGACAGTAGAAACCAATAGGCTTTAGTAATATGCAAGACACACAACCTCAGGAACTAAAGTAGAGGGAGGAGGTGAAACTGTGTTTTGGAGAATAGGCAGGGGAAATCAGGCTTGGATGGAGGAGAGAACATTGTGAACGGACAGGGAGGTACTTCTGGAAGACAGTTCATCCAGAAGAGAGGGTTGGCATGCCATGGGGAGAGGCACTCAGGTGTGTAGGGCAGATGTTCCTGTTTCTTTCCTTTATTGAGCATCTTCTTTGCCCCTGAGCACCATGCCAGGTGATGTGGGTGAAAAGATGAGTTTCCTGTATGATTATAGGGAGCATTCATTGAATATCTCAGTCTAGTCACTTACTTCAACGAATCCTCTTAAGGTATTATCTTCATTCTATTAGGGGGAACTAACTGAAGCTCTGCATGGTTCAAGGAACCTAGCCAACTAAAAAGATACCTCTGATAAGTGGTAGTGTTAGGATTTAAACCCAGGGCTTTCTACCTCCAAGGAGGAACTCTCTTACAAGGTGGGAACAGGTGATCTGCAGTAGTCTGAGAAGTTGAGTCTGTCTATCTTGAGCTTTCTTTGTGGGAAGATCGTCAAGTTGGCAAATAAAAACACACCCAACATTAATTTCTCTCTGCTCTGAATCTCCTTCCTCTCCAGGTGTTTTACACTTGCTTTGCATTGTATTTTCCTCCCACCGTTGGGACTTTCAGGCAGTCTTGAGTAATTGAAGAAAACAAGTTAATTTTTCCTCTAAGATCGGCAATGGGAATATTTTGCTCTTGGAGGGAAATAACCCATGGAGGAGAACCTGAGTGGGTTAGAATTTAGGTGTATCAATCTCAGCCCTTCCTTTCCCCAGCTGTGCAAACTGTTGGATCTGGGGTCAGGCTCTTTTCCTGGGTCTTGTTTCCTCATCTCAGTTGCCCCAAAACCCCATAAAACAAGCTGGCTAAAGTATTTTCAGTTGTATGAGCTTCCATCTTTTGGCATTTCTTGTAGGTAGGAGGGCTGGCGCCTTTGGCTGTGTGTCCCTCTGCCTTTTCCTTTTGTTTGAATTCAATCCTGGGGAAAATGGGAGGCTGGGGTAGGGATAGATAGGGACTGAGATGCTTCCCGTCCCCTTCTAGCAGGAAGAGACAAGGAGTTGACCTTTGCTATATTCCTATGGAGTCATAATTCATAGTTCTTACATGTTTTTGAGGAGCAAGAGCCCATATACCTTTTTTCTTGACAAGCAGGAGCAGGCATCAATCATACTGCCATCTTTGGCTAGTCACTTGACCTCTCTGAACCTGTTTATTTTATTTATTTAAAATATTTATTTATTTATTTTTAAAAGAATTTGTTTATTATTTCCAGAGAGAGGGGAAGGGAGAGAGACAGAGAGGAGAGAGACATCAATGTATGGTTGCCTTTCACCTGCCTCCAGCTAAGGACCTGGCTGGAGACCTAGCTTGCAACCTGGTTATGTGCCCTGGCTGGGAATCGAACCAGCAACCTTTGGGTTCGTAGGCCAACACCTATCCACTGAGCCACCAGCCAGGGCTTGAACCTGTTTATTTTTATTCTCAATCCTCTGTGGTTGTTTATAGCAGCGATTTAAAAAAATTATTTTTTTAATGTATAAAAATTTTTCATTGATTGATGTTTTATTTATTTTTAATTTTTTTTAGAGAGAAGGGAAGAGAAGGAGAGAAACATATGTGTGGTTGCCTTTGGCATGTCCCAAACTGGGGACCTGGCCTGCAACCCAGGCATGTGCCCTGGCTGGGGATCGAACCGGGGACTCTGGTTCACAGACTGGCTCTCAATCCACTGAGCCTCACCAGCCAGGGCTATTTATTGACTTAAAGGAGAGAGGGAGAGATAGACTGAGAGAAATAACTGATTTGTTGTTCCACTTGTTATGCATTTATTGGTTGATACTTGTATGCGCCCTGGTGAGGTATGGAACTGACAACCTGGCATTTTGGGACGCCACTCTAACCAACTGTGCTACCCTCCCAGGCCATCAACATTTTTTATCTCATGGTACAACTATATAGTTTTTTGCTTATCTGACCACAAATAAATATAATTTTGATTCATTCACACCGAAAGCTATTGTGTTGGCTGTTGTCAGCCTTTTATTTGATAACCTAAGGGGTAGGAAGTCAGTGCCCCTGACTAAACGGGTATTGCATGTTTTAAAATTTTTTGTGGTTGAAAATCGCTGGTTTAGAGGCTCAAATCAACCTCTTGTCATTGTTCTAAGTTCATAGGAGAGTGGTGTAAAGAAGCACTTCATAAACTCTTTTTAAGTACCATGCAAATGTGAGTTACAAGATTTCCACTAATTGATGATACCTCAAAAGGCCAGACAAAGAAAGTGATTCTCGCCCTCAGACAAATGCCCTCCTCTTCATGGGGAGGGTGGCTCTGCTTCCGAGGTTTCCAGAACCCTGGCGGGGTTGGGCGGGGGGCGCTTTTCTCTCCAGACCCGGATGGCCCCTGGGTTCCGTGCCCGCACCCCGGTCCAGTCCACCCTACTCTACCCAACTCCCTGGCCGGGGATCCTGCCGTCTCAGTGGGAGGCCGCCGGCCCGGTTCTGCCTCTTCCCGCAGCCCAGCCGAGGTCTCTAAGGAATGCCGCCTCCCGGGCCGTTTTCTCCCCTCCAAGCTCCTGCGGCCCCACTTACAGCCCCCTACCCCCAACCGGTTCCCACTTAAATGCTTGCAGGCCTGTTTGCAGCGGGAAGCCCCCTCCCCCATAGGACCACCTCAGTCACAGCCCTGACCACGGGGAGGTCGGGTCTGGATTTACTAAAGGACCCCGGAGGGGGGAGCCTGCCCCTTGTTGGTTGCCTGGCTCGCTGATGGGGTCGGGTTTCGGCTGGTGGCTCTGGAGAGAGAGACAAAGGGCAAAGTCCTGGTCCCCACCCCCACCCCTTTGCGTGTACCCTCCCCCTCGGGGCCCTGTGCGGGTAGCCAAGGGCCCCCTGGGCCGGGCGGCACCAGTTCAGAGCGAGTCGGGGTACCGAGGGGATCTTGGTGGCAGAACATTCTAGACTGACTGGTGGGGTCCCGCAGCAGAGGGGGGCCCCGGGGGCATCCTGCCTGCCTCCCAGAGCTCCGCGCCTGGGCCCACCCAGCGGCTGGGGTGGGAGGGTGAGCACTCAGCTTTCCCGGGGTTAGGTGAGAGGGGCTGGGGGAAGGGGCCGCCCACGTGGGGCACAGGCCGGCCGACGCCAGCCCGGCCGCTCAGCTGCTCAGACCTTCTCAATTGCCTGTTCATGAGGACTCCCCTCCTCCCCCCAGCTGCCGCAGCCCTCCCCCACCCTCAGCTGCTGCCGCCCTTCCCAGGCACCTCTCTTTCTCCTCAGTGCTCAGCCTGCCCCCACTTTCCACAATGAAGGCTTGCTCAGGCCTTTGGCCCCCTTGGCTGTTAGGGACTTGCCCCTGCTTCTGGCCAAGGGTGGCTGAGAACCATCCTGGAAGGCGCCATGAGTCCTCCCGGGCAGGATCTCTGGACTGGGGAGAGAAAGACCTCTACAGAGAAGGCATTATGCTCCTGTCCCAACCCAGGGCAGAGCTGGGGATGGGCATCCCTGTCAGAGGAGAGTTGTTCTGATGAAGAACTGCCTCACTAGGAAGAAGCCAACACCAGCTTCCTGACGTTTCTGACCACCAACAGGTCTTTGGCAGCTGAAGTGGATATGATGGCTCTTTCTTGAGGTTGCTAACCTCACCGTTGGAAGGATCAGAGCTCCTTTCCATTAATAGGATACATTATTATTATTTTTAAATTCTTACCTAAGGGAGGCTATGTTTATTGATTTTAGAGATGGGGGGAGGGTTGAGAGGTTGAGGTTGGTTGCCTCCCATGCATGTCCTCACTGGGAGTTGAACCTGCCACCTTTTGGTGTAGGGGATGACACTCCAACTGCCTAGCCACCCAGCCAGGGAAAGGATACATTATTACTTTAAAATGTATGCTGGGATACAGTTGCATCCTTTCCCAGGGAGCATTCAGATTCCAAGAGTAGCTGTAAATCTGAGCCTTCTCTCAGTGCAGAGCTGTGAATTGAAGAAGACGGGATTTCTCTTGAGGTTGGTCTAGTTTCCTTTTCCTTGCTTTTGAGAGATTCACCTCAAAATCGTTGTCTTGAGCTGGGTTGTCTCCCAGCTTGCTGTTCCCTCCTAGGAGACAGCCCACCTTTTCTCCATTTCCCAGGCGTGCCCTGTGCTGCTTTCTGCGGAGTGCCAGCTCCATCCTTGGCCAGGACTCTGGGCCTCAGAGTGGCAGACCTTTTGGTTCTTAAGCTTTCTGGAGAGATGCTGACATCTCCGCATCGCAGGCTTGAGAGCGAAATCAGCATGTCCTGTGAGACTAAGGCAGGAGATGGTCCTTCTAGCCACCCCCTCACTCAGAGCCTATTAACCCCACTTACCTCCAGGAAGATCCCAGAAACGCGTCTCGCTGCCCACCTGAGGATTGAGCAGTGGCCGTGGCTGGCAATCCAACAGTTAATGTCTTCTGCACCCATTGCTTGCCTCAACCTGGAAGGCTGCATTGCTCACATTTGGTCGCCACTTTTTCATTTGTCCCTGCATGGTAGGTTTGTTCTGGTGGTTTCTTCTACACCCTCCCCCTTCCCCACACCCCCAGCTACTAGTTTTTTGTCCTGCATCACATTGAAGAGCTCCCATCCCTCTCAGGTGAAAGAGGAAGAAGAGTCTGGGCCAAGGGAGTGCAGTGGAGGGAGGGAGGGAGTGACAGTTGGCCCAGGCGGACTTGGAATCTGTCTGGAAAGAGCTCCACTGACTCAGAGCTTCTGTTTTGGCTTCCTCTGGTGCTGCCCAGATGGGCAAAAAAAAAAAAAAAGAAAGAAAGGAAGGAAGGAAGAAAGAAAGAAAAATGTGGGTTCTCTTGTCAAACCATGTATCTGACGAGATGAGAGAATTGAGCAGAGTACTCCTCCTTGAGGCTTACTTGCTCTCTTAACACTAGTTCCCTACTTTCCACACCCCGTTGCTTTCTTGCCTGCCCCAAACCTTGATACAATTTTGCAAGATTGGATTGTTACCCTTTTTACCCCGCTAACAAATCTGACAGTCATCCAGCCGTATTATAGTGTAGTTAGCTTTTCTGCAAGTTAAATCCTGTGCCCAAATTGGAGCCGCATGCAGTGAGAGCCAGTTGGCATGCACTTAGCCATACAGAATATGGGCATTTTTCCTGCTGCTGACATCGGGGCTGTACAGACTCTGCTGTGTTAACACTTCTCGTTGGAGGGGAAAGCGGTGAGGTTTGGTGAGATGAGTTTAAGCCACTAGTCTGGGAGGAGAGCTGAGCTGAGTTCCAGTCCTTCCTCAACGTTGCTTTCCTTGAGCCTCAGTTTCTCCACCTGTAAAACTAGAGTGACTGTTTAGGACCCTCTCAGGCTTGGCGCTTACGGTTCTCCTTCTGCATCATTGTAGGAATGTGATTTCCTTCAAGTGGAATGTAGTGCTGGAATTTGTATGTGTGTGTGTACCTGCCCATGTTCATGTAAGAAGCCCAGTGGTATCTCTCCTTTCGTGACTCCAGGTAGACCAGGAGCATATTAAATATGGTACAAGAACCTTCCAAATAGGAGGGAATAAGGTTCAGCCAAAAGTCACCTTCAGTGGACTTGCTTTTCCTTCCTGCTGGTGCACACATGGGACAGTGTGTGTGGGACCACAGATTCGTTCCAGTAGTGGCCCCGTCTTCAAGTCCCCTCCTACCCTGTGCCTGGTCCCGCACCTTCCAGTAGGTCAGTGTTTCTTTCCTTGCCAGTCCCCTACCTTTCCCATTAACCCACTTGGCGACCCACCTGCCTTCCCGCTACCCTGCCTGTCTGCCCTGCCCCTGGATCAGCCTGGCACGGAGCCCTGGGCTTCAGGCCAGCTCCTCCTCCCCTCCCCAGTCCCGCCTCTTTTCTTAGCTATTGCCTTGCCCGGAGCGTGCCAGGCCCGCCCCCTTCAGAAGCTTCCCGGGACAATTATTTTTTTCTCCACCTCTCCACGCTGTAGGGAGAAGAAGGCAGGGTGGGGAAGAAGGACTAGGTCATTGGTGATCTTACGGAAAAAGCAGAGGTTGGCACATTAGGACTTGTTTTTATGACTTCTAGCTGGGAAAAACAACTGGGAAGGCCGCCAGCTTTGGGAGGTGGCTCCTGCTCCCATGTCAGCCGCATGCGACTCTGGTGGAGGAGTCGGTGGGGTCACCCGCTTCTGTAGGGACCCAGGGGACAGCCCACCTCCACCCTCTGTCCTCTTTTCCCATCCCAAACCGAACTGGGCTCCCCTGCTGGATTGCAAACTCCATGAGAGCAGGACGCATGTCCGACTTTACATGCCAGGCTCTGCACTGGAGCGCAGTGCCCAGCATCGTCCTGGGGAAGTGTAGTGGGGGACACGTGTAAGTGTAAATTTTCTAATGGCCTCATTAAAAAGGAAAAAAGGTGCAAGTAATGTCAAAGCTTAATTCAAAAATTAATTTGAAACGAAATAAAAAGGTTTGTTCAACATGGGGTCAATAGAAACGAGATATTTGACATTGAAGGGACACTGAAGACATCTCAATTCATAGGCTAAGTTTTCAATGGAAACATTTGATCTGGACTTAGATTTCATAAACTTTAAAGAGAAAGAGGGTACATTGTACAAACAGCGAAAATTAAAATTGAATTTCAGTTCCATAGTTGCAGTAGCCACATGTGACTATGGCTCCTGTCTTGTGGACGGACAGCCCAGTGCGTCGTAGGTACCAGAGGAATCTGGAGTGAATGACTCCTAACACCGGGACTGCAGAAACCTTGAGAAAAGCCATGGTATGGAGCTTTTGGACGGCTGATTAGAATGAAATGAGCCTGGTACGTGCCTGAGGCTTGAAACATCTTAGTTGCTTGTTCATTTCCAATATCCAAGCAATAACGCAGCCAGGCTTTGTATTCTAATTGTCTTGGGTTAGTTTCTTTCCCCATCGGCCTGGAGGTTTGGGTGAAGACTTGGACCTCATTGAGGATGAAGTCAAATGTGTAGATCTGTGGGAGGATGTCTCAGCTTTGTTTCGGATGGACTCCAAAGTCCTCGTTAACCCCTAAAATTTTGATACGGTGTGCAAAATGTTTGGACGCAAACATTGGTGGAGAGTGATCCTGTTTTCTAATGGGAACCAAGTCTCAAAAGAAAAAGCAGAACCACGTACTTAGACTCCCAGGGCACAGAAAACCCCTCTAAGTAAGAATGTAGGTGATATAAAGGTCGGGGGGCGCAAGATCCTGTAAAATTCGCTAGTCCTTTGACTTGCTCAAGACCATAAAGTGTGCGAGGCAGGGGGAATCACACCCTGGGGGAAGAGTGGAGGTAAAGGATCTAATCTGAAGAAGATCCTGGTTTAATCCTAGCTCTCTCCTCTGTCAGTGGAGATGAAAATCCAGATTTCACTCTCAATTTGGGGACTCTGGGGATTGGGGCCTCAAATTGAACAAGATTTCAAAAACCAGCTTCCTTCCTACCTTCAACTGGCTCCCGCCACCCTGGTTGAAAGGAACTCCTTCCCTATTTAGGGAGGGGTGAAGCCATCTTGGGGATTGCAGATGGCACCTTCCGCTTTGGGATTGGGAGTGGACAGAGGAAGGAGCAGGTTTGCAAAGGACTGGGGGAAAGAACGGCCCCCCAGGGCAGTTTTCAGCCTGCCCCACCCTCACAGACCTTGAGTCACTGATGGGTGTGAGCCTAGTTGAGAAGGGTCCCATCTGGGCGGCTGCTGCTTCCTCCACCAGACCCCAGGCGCACACTCTTCCTGCCCCCAGCATGCACCTAACCGGAGCCTGGGTTCTTGTTAATAAAACACAGCTTATACCTGTACACTTGGAACTTTGAATGACTTCAAAACTAGATGAGCTAGAGTAATCCTTCTTACCAAAAACCCTTATACTATGGGGGGGAAACACCTAAAAAAGTGGAGAAGATAATATAATACATTTCATGTACCCATCACCTAGCTTTAAAAATGACCAATTTAGCCCTAGCCGGTGTGAAGTGGGTGCCTGCCTGCAAACCAAAGCAATCCTAGTTGGGTTCCCAGTCAGGATACATGCCTGGGTTGGGGACCAGGTCACCAGTTGAGGGTGTGCGAGAGGCAGCCCCACGTTGATGTTTCTTTCCCTCTCTTTCTCCTTCCTTTCCCCTCTCTCTAAAAATAAATACAATCTTTAAAAATGACTAGTTTATACTTAATCTGTTTTCATTTATCCTCTTCCTTGATTATTCCGAAGCAAATCCTAGCTATCCCATTTCATCTGCAATTATTTCAGCATGTATTTTTAAAATATAAAGACTTGAAAAATCACTGTGGTTTTCAAAAAAAAAGCTAACAATATTATCAAATATCTAGTCAGTGTGCAGTGTGCCAGAGAGGCACTTTCCAAGTAACTGGAGAACGAAGCTACTAACTTAAGGAACTATAGGGATGTTTTGACCGGCGCTCACTCTGGCAGGCCTCTGGTTCACTACGTTGTGTGAACTCTTTCTGAGTATCTTAAATTTCTCCTCAAGCCTAGCACAATTATATTTGGCAAAGGTCACCTGTGCCCTTATTGCTATGAAAAGGCAGCAGAGCCCTGGATGGTGTGGCCCAGTGGGTTGAATGCCACCCTGTGAACCAAAGGTTGCGGGTTTGATTCCCAGTCAGGGCACATGCCTGGATTTCAGGCCAGGTCTCTGGTTGGGGGCATGGGATAGGCAGCCCACATTGATGGTTCTCTTTTTCTCCCTCCCCCTCCCTAAAAATAAGTAAGTAAAATCATATATACGTATATGTATAATTTTTTACATATGTAATCATGAATATATATTTTTTATTTTAAAAATATTTATTATTTTCAGAGAGAGAGGAAGGGAGAGACGCAGAGAGGAAGAGAGACATTAATATATGGTAGCCTTTCACCTGCCTCCAGCTACAGACCTGGCTTGCAATCTGGTTATGTGCCCTGGCTGGGAATCGAACCGGTGACCTTTCGGTTTGCAGGCTGGTGCCTGCCTTATCCACTATGCCACCAGCCATGGCCCATATATATATATATATATATATATATATATATATATATATAATTTTTTAAAAAAGATTTTATTTCATCATTTTCAGAAAGAGGGGAAGGGAGAGAGGCAGAGAGGGAGAGAGACATCAATGTATGGTTGCTTTTCACCTGCCTCCAGCCACAGACCTGACTGGAGACCTGGTTTGCAACCTTGTTATGTGCCCTGGCTGGGGAATCGAACCCGCGACCTTTGGGTTTGCAGGCCAGCGCCTTATCCACTGTGCAGAAAATATATATTTTAAAGGCAGCAGAAAAGACAGACACTACAAAGAGCCTGGAAGGAGATGGGCTTTGGGTTCAAATCCTGGCTCAGACACTTAGTAGCTGTGTGAGTTGGCAAAGATACCTAACCTCATAATATCAGAGCCCTGGCCTGTGAAATGGAGCCGTGCATATGGATGATGCATGAGAGGATTATAGATAAGAGGTGCTGAATCTCAGAGTCTGGCATCTGCTAAACCCTCCGAAAATGTTAGGCTCTTCCAGATTGACCCAGTTTTCTTCCCATTCAGTCTGTCAGTGACCCTTCTCGGAAAGGGTGAAAAGGACGAGAGCTTCCTGCCCAGGGAGAACTCCCAACCGTGCTTCCGGGCGCCCATCTCCTGCACTTCCTGAATCTCTTACTTTTCTACTGATTAACTCCTTATGCTGTTGCATGGATGATCTCTTCCTGTGGACTCTTCCAGAATCTGCCCTGGGTTTGAGAGGAATGGTTACTTGGCCCCTCGTGCCCTGCTTGTCTCTTGCAATAGAGAGGTGGGTCCCCCGTGGGTTGCTGTATACCAGGGGAGCAGTCCGAGGGCCAGGCTACTGCCCTGCAGGGCAGGGCAGGCAAAGAGGTCAGAAGATCCGGAGTGTTGGCACTCAGGGAAATGATTATGCTGGTGCAATCGTTTGCCTAGGACCAGTGGGCTCATTCTTCACTCAACAGGTTTACCAGCCAGCTCGGGGGTGGGTGCTGGTTTCCGAGCTCCATTGCCTTTTCTGGAGATGTTGCCCTATTTATTACCTGTAGAGCAAAGGCCTGCTCAAGTCCAGTGGAAGCTGATTGAGTGCTGGAGCCGGGTCCCTTTAGTTGTCACAGGGAGGGGAGGGAGTGGGGGTGAGCCTCTAGGCTGAGGTATTTCCCCACTAGCGTAGAAGACTTATTTTACTATCACTCTGAGCACCTCATTGTCAGCCCTGCCTTCCTGCCTCTTCCCATGCTTGTCTGGACACCGTTAGGCTCCTGGGGCCTGGGACGGGGATTGAGCACCATGGCGTGGTAGGTAGGCATCCTGCTTTACGTCTTCAGAAAGCCCTGGCTGACAGTTTTCCACATGAGAACACTCAGGAGCTGAGCAAGGATCTAGGCAGTTAGGGCAATCTTCGCTTCCACCTGGATTCCCCCAGCACACTGCCCTTGCCCAGCCACAACCCGCAACGTTTGTAAGTGGGGATAAATTACCCAGGAGCCTGGCGGGGGAAAGCATACGGTTCCCTCCATCTCCCCACGTGCTTTGGGCCGGAAATAAACTAGGTAGCATCATACTTTATAAACACTAGGCTCAGGGTTTCAAAGACAAAAGTTCTTCATATCCTCTCTTGTCTTTGTCAGGGTCGGGGGCTTTGCCGAAGGGAGGTCTGGAGACCTGAAGGGGGGGCCCAGAGGGGCTCCCAGGAATGGGTGTGCATTGGGAGGGCTGCAGCATGCCTGTTCCTTCATTGGTTGGGTGGCCCTGCCCCCCAACATTCCACACATTCCAGACTGCCATTGCTTTCAGGATATGGATTAACATCCCAAGCAGATATTTGATTTCACCATCCCATCCCCTCTCCACCCTGAAAAGAAACCCCTAAAACTAGGAGTTTGAGGTAGGAGGAGGGTATTTTTGACCTTTGACCTGAGATTGTACTACAGGGTCATCATGAAAGGAGGGCTATTCAGACTGAACGGCAGTACTGGGGTTGCTTTCGAGGTGGACAATCCCCGCTCCCCTGCGCTTCAGACAGAAGAGCACCCTTGAGGGACGTGTCCTGGGCATGGGCGACCCCTGTCATTGGTGTTAAGCTGGGAACAGTGTTCCCAGGCCTCCGATGGTGTAATAATTTCTTCCTTAGTTCTCCAAACTTAACTTTTATTATAAGGGGACCTGGGTTTTTCTGTTCACCAATTGTGTCTTATGGGAAACCCCTCAGAAGGGCAGATTCTAGGGCTTCCCTCTTGGCCAGTGAGTTACCACAAAAAGGTAGCCTGGTGTGGGCTCCGAGGACCTGGAACTGGACTTGTTCTCTGCCCTTGTTCTTTTGACCTTAGATCAGACTAACCAACCAACGTTCAGAGCCCTAGAAATAGATTCTCTTTAACACCCACCCTTCTTTTCTCCTAAGTTACTCCCTCCCCAGAAGAGGTGTCCTTAACATATTTCATCAATGACTTGCCCTCCTCAGCAGCAAAGCTAGACAGGTTTTAGAGACCCTTTTCGGTGTTTTGTTTTGTTTTTTTCCACTTTACAGCTGAAGACACCTGAGGTCCCCATGGGTTTAATAAGTGAGCTGGGCCACGACAGAGCCCAGTTGGAAACATTTATGATTAGAGTTCAGCATCTCTGCCCTTGCTCCCATGTGTTTCTAAGCACTCCTTTCTCCTGGCTTGTCGGGACCCGGCAGGATTCCTGCTGCTCGGGGATACTGAGGCCTGAAGCTTAAGTGGGGCAGTTTGAGGACTAGAACTGGACATGCTGGCTTCCTAGTTCAGTTTTTCTTCATGCCCCTACAATCTTATTGAACTGTGTCCCTGAAGTAAGATTTTGTGACCAGGGATAGGCAAAGACTGTAATGACAATTGACCAATACAGATAAGTCAATTAAATGTTTTAAGCCCAGAGATTAGGGCATCGATTTGGGTGGCAACCAATTTCCCTGCGAGTCAACCTTGAACCCGAAAGCTTCCTCGGAAAATTACCTTGTTGAAAAGCATTTGATAGATGGGAGGGAAAAAGTGTAGTTAACTTGGAGGAGGGAAGGAAGGTGGTGGCTAGAATGCTGGGTTATGTGTGTGTTAATCACTCCCACCTTAGTATTCACAAATGCATCTATTATTACACTTTTAAGTACTTTCTCTAAGCCTTTTGCTAAGCTCTTTATAATATTATTACCTAACATTACCTTATACACCACCCCTTGATTAGGTATTATCCCTGTTTTACAAAGGAGTAAACAAAGCCTTAAAGGAATGAAAGAATCTTTTAAAGATCAGTGTTAGTAGGTGGAGCCCAGGTTTAAATTCATACCTGCACAAAGCACTTACTGCTGCCATCATACCCTGCTGTGGCTTGTTGTCATCTGTCTCCCCTGATAAACTGGGAGCACTTTGAGGCCAGGCACTTGGTCCATTTTTTTTACAGCTGTATCCACCGCATCTAGAACCAAAGTCCAGCATGAAGTAGGCACCAATTAAATAAGGAACAGTTTAATGAAAAATGTCTTATGTAGCTTTGTATTTCTAGTGCCTGAAACATAGTGCGTGGTAATGGATGGCCACTGAATTAAAGTGTTTCCAGTGAGAAACATGAGAGACAGGCAAAGCAGATGGGCTTTTTTAAAAAAAAAAAGATTTTATTTAATTATTTTTAGAATGAGGGGAAGGGAGAGAGGCAGAGAGGGAGAGAGACATCAATGTATGGTTGCCTTTCACCCGCCTCCAGCTGCAGACCTGTCTGGAGACCTGGCTTGCAACCTGACTATGTGCCCTGGCTGGAGAATCAAACCTGTGATCTTTGGATTTGCAGGCCGGCGCCTTATCCACTGTGCTACCAGCCAGGGCTCAGATGGGATTTTTTAATTTTTAAAAAAATTTTAAAGATTTTATTCATCATTTTCAGAGAGAAGGACAGGGAGAGAGGAAGAAGGGGAGAGAGACATCTCAATGTATGGTTGCCTTTCACCTGCCTCCAGCTGTGGACCTGGCTGTAGACCTGGTTTGCAACCTGGTTATGTGCCCTGGCTGGGAAATCGAACCAGCAACATTTGAGTTTGCAGGATGGTGCCAATTCATTGAGCCACCCCAGCCAGGGCAGGCAGATGGGATTTTAAGGGAATTATGTTAACCTATGCTTAGGGCATTTGATTTTGGTTTTCTTACCTGTTAGCACTGATAAAAATTCAGCTCTCCAAAAGTAAGGTAGGTATGGTGTCCAAAGCTCATCACTGTTAAACTCTTAAGACTTTGTTGAGTAGAAGGTAAGGAGAGAGACTGAGACAAGAATTTAAAACTGTAAGGTCAAATCCCCCAAGGCATTCAAGCTGTCACTAATACTGTTTGCTTTAATTTCAGGAGTCGGAAAATTCAGATCCGAAATATTCCACCCCAGCTTCGCTGGGAAGTAAGTGATGGGGTGGGGCTCTCAATGGTGTTGGGGAGAGGAGACTAGAATGTAGGTCTGGGCCGGCCTACATTTGGCAGAGATGATGGTGGGGGGTGGGGGGGAGCAGGGGGGTTCCATTGGTGGTTTGGCTGGGGGAGGTTGGTTGGGTCAAGGGCCACTAGTGTTAGTCCTTTGAAATTTTGTTACTATAGTGAAGGAGGTAGGTAGGATGGGTGTTCCCTGAGCCCCAAACTTAGTGATGGCAGTTGATTTAAGGCTCCAATTGTCCCAGGTTTCCTCCTTAAAAGGCACTTAAATCTCTCTTCGAGCTTAAATACATGTCTGCAAAGAAACCCTGGCAGGTCACCACCAGCATTAGTACCCAAGAAAGGGCAAACTGAACAGACAACGATGCTCCCTCCACTCCTACCCAAGGCTTTGCCCAGGCCCCAGTGCTTTGGGGTGAGGGGTGTCCAGTGGCAGGCCTTGTGACAGTTCCTGGGATACTTAAGAATAACCTTGTTCCTTTTTTCTTGCTCCTAGGTCCTGGACAGCCTGCTTGCTCAGTATGGAACAGTAGAGAGCTGTGAACAAGGTAAAGAGTGGGCAGAGGTGGTGGGGTGTGGTGGTACAGGGTTAGACATTGGAGGACTTGGGGGGCTCTCTTCTCTTTCTCATTTCCATGAGCATATCTACTTGGCATACCAAAAGAAGACAGCTGAAATGTGATGCAGAGGGAGATACACTGGACTGGGGACCTTGCTATGTGGTCCCAGCTTTAGTTCTTCCGCTTACCGCTTACCTTGGAACAGATTTCTCTTCTATTCAGTGCAAGATGAACAAAATCACTCATTCTCATAAGGTTCCCTGGCCCTTAGGGGTCAGCCAAGGTAGAACTCTTAAGATTTTAGAAATAGTTTAAGAATGGAAATGGTACGTTTATCATGGGGAAGTCTGGAGCCCTTTTTCTCTAAAAGCATCTCGAATCTTTATTTTGGGCTGGAACAATCAACTCATCTCTTTGTTGGAATTCCTGATTGTCAGTTACGTATCTTTGGTCAATGAAAAAAGCAGATTTATTATTTGGTAAACACTGATGGGCAGGCAAAATCTTTCAGGAGTGGGCCTGCAGAAATACTAAATTCTAGATTATAAAAGAAGTGCTAAGGTTGATCCATTGTTTAAGACTGCACATTTTCATAGGAAATGACCTAAAATAAAATGAGTGGGTTAGGTTGGATATAAAGAGGAACTTGGTCATTAAATAGCTAAGGTACAGTTTGAGTTTGTGGATCTTTGAGAAGCCTAGACGATCACCTGGTCAACATGTAAGTATTCCTCTCCAAATTCTTTGTGGAAAGACTAGGCTATAAATCATGAACAGTTAAAATATTTGTCTGTCTCAAGGTAAAGTACTGAATCAATCAAGCAGGTCCTGCTATCATCATAAATACTGGGATATAACTGAACGCACTGATAACCATTGCCCAATGACGTTCACAGCTGAGGCTGATGACTAAGTTACTGCTGAACAAATAGATTGAACAGTGGGTTAACCTCAGTGGGGGCCTGGCAGGAGTCAGCGCTGGTTTAAGTCTACCCAGGGCTCACTGGGAAGCTCTAACACTTTATCTAGAGGAGAAGGTCTGTTGCCGGGAGAAAACAGAATGGGAGACTTTTCAAGTTGTTGAATCAGAGAGGAGTCTTCAAGCCTGTTCAAGTGTCATTTTTTAAACATAATTCCTTCCAATAATTCTTTACAGTTGGCTTGATTTTTGTCTTCCCCGACTAGAACGTAAGCGCTGTGAAGTCAGTGGCTTCGTTCACTACTGAGTTTCTGTTTAACCAGAAGGTTATTCTTGCAGGATCTTCTTTACCACTGAGGTGGGAGAGCTCTGCTGATGCAGGCCAGAGGGGTTAAGAGTGTGGTCTGCTTGAGGTTCTGTGGCCAGTGCCTCTCCTCCTGCTAGGGGGTGGACTTTCAAAGGCTTGATTTTTGTCCACGTGCTGCACCCCAGGGTTGAGCCAGTCCCAGGGGACCCGAGAATCACAGGACAGTGGTGCCTACAACAGAAGGTTAACTTTATTTAAAGTGAGAAGTATATATGCGCCCAGGCTGCCTGAAATTCTAATGTGCAACCCCTTTTCCTCCCTGTAGGAAAGACTGTATGGTAACGAAGTGAAAATCAGAGGGCTGCTTATGAAGGGTTTAATGGGATTAGTGGCTGGTGTCGAGAGTTTGTGACGCTCTGAATGTGTGCATTCCCATGGGCAAGATGTCAGGAACCCTAAGGTGGTCCTTTCCCCTGGAAAAGATTCAGGCATATTCATTCCCTGCCTCCCCAAAGTCCACAGGGCCACTCCTGTCAGCCTGATTAGCTGACACACCTGCTGGATGCATTCCTGAGGATGGTGAGGCCTCTCTGATGGGTTTGGGTGTTGCCCAAATCTCTTCATTCAGCCACATCCTTAAAGACCATTTCTTGGGATGTTTACTTCTATAAATTGCTAATCTCAGTGTGTGTAGATTTTTAACTAGTTTAACTTTCCAAGGGTAAAATGTGTGTGTCTCTGAGGCTGTGGTGTGGGGCGTCTTGACCTGCTGCCTGACTGTGGATATGCTGACTGCAAACTTTTGTATACCCAGCTCTCTTGGGAGCGGGGAAGGGAAGTTCAAGGAAGACTTCGAAAGGAAAATGCAAGAAGCTAAATTTAAAGTTTCTAGGTATTCTGGTAAAAGGGGACAGGAAGGGGAACTATTTTTGCCTAGTCCAAATATTTCATAAGCTCCACGTGGTGCCTTCTTTACCTATGTAAGGGTGAACTTTTAGCACAGGAGGATTCTTTAGTGGCATCTCTAGGTTTCACTGTTCTAACCCTGTCCTCCGTTTTGCTCCCCCAGTGAACACAGAGAGCGAAACGGCAGTGGTGAATGTCACCTATTCCAACCGGGAACAGACCAGGCAGTGAGTAGGCCGGAAAGCTGGCTGGAGGGTCTTTGTGGGGTGTTGCTGGGTTGTTGGTTCCCGGTCTCAAAGGAGGTTCAGTAACTCTTTGGGATTGGGATTGGCAAAGAACTCCCCGGAAGGTGGGAAATCCTCGCTAGGAGAAGAGGTTGGCTTCAGCAAGATCTCTGGTGCCTGAGAACTTCAGGGATTTGCTGTGTTGATGGTGCCATCTAGTGATAGCAAGGAGAAAGTATTACGTTTAAAAAAAAAAAAAAAAAAAGTTAAGGTAGGATGGGGTGGAGTAGACATTTTATTGCAACAATCACTGATGAGCCCAGTGTGTGCTTCCTGGGGTTCATTCACTCCCTTGACGCCCACACTTCTAGCTCTTTATCCCACTTCTCACTCACCGGTCTTGACAAAGTAACTGTACATGTTACATATTTACTCATTCATATCTATTAGACCTCTTCTAGATCTTTTGCCACATTTTGCCACATGTTGATAGCTTCCTTGCTGCTTCATGCTACCGCTGTCCTGTTGTCTCCAACCTAGGCTACACTATAAAATCCCACCACTTCCTTGAATACCATTTTATTTTATCATTATTATTTTTAAAAGGTTTTATTTATTATTTTTAGGGAGAGAGGGGCAGAGAGGGAGAGAGACATCAATGTGTGGTTGCCTTTCACCTGCCTTCAGCTACCTGGCTAGAGACTTAGCTCGTAACCTGGTTATGTGCCCTGGCTGGGAATTGAACCAGCGACCTTTGGGTTTGCAGGTCAGCGCCTTATCCACTGTGCTACCAGCCAGGGTTATTTTTTGTATTTATTGTGTTTATTCATTGGTCATGAATTACGTGGCTCATTATAGGTCATTTTGGCTGAAGTTGACAAGCTGATTAAAAATCTAAGTGGAAATAACTAATTTACATTCCTCAGATATTTTGTGCCATTTCGACTGGAAACTTCTCTGAGGTGGAGGCGGGAGTGGTGGGCAGGTGGTCAATATCCCTTTCTTCTTCTTCTTCTTTTTTTTTTTTTTTTTGTGATAGTTAATTTTTCTTTAAATTTTATTGTTGTTCAATATCCCTTTCTTAAGCATGTTCCGTGCTGTAACCCAGCAGAATGCTTTGCCCATGAAGGGCATTTGGTGTGACCAGAAGATTTTCTATCTGTCCCCAGAGCCATCATGAAGCTGAATGGCCACCAGCTGGAGAACCATGCCTTGAAGGTCTCCTATATTCCTGATGAGCAGATTGCGCAGGGCCCTGAGAATGGGCGCCGAGGAGGCTTTGGCCCCCGGGGTCAGCCTCGCCAGGGCTCGCCTGTGGCAGCTGGGGCCCCAGCCAAGCAGCAGCAAGTGGACATCCCTCTGCGGCTCCTGGTGCCCACCCAGTATGTGGGTGCCATCATTGGCAAGGAGGGTGCCACCATCCGCAATATCACAAAGCAGACCCAGTCCAAGTGAGTCTTGGTTGCTGGGGAAGGGAGATGGGTGCTGGGAAATAGTGGTTTGTACCGGAGGAGGTGGGTGCCTCCTAGAAGCACACTGAGGGGCACCAGTAGGAAATGTTGCTGGGAACACATTCCTTCTTTTCTATTCAGGAGTCACTGCTTCCAGTCCCAGTATCCTAGGTGGGCAAGAACAGGTGGAGAGGTAGACTGGACATGGGGTGCACTGTGGTGGCAGTTGCTGGGCCTTGAACTGCTGTTAGTGAGGAAGACTCTCACATTCCTCATAGAAAGTCGTAGCAAGCGAACCTGGTCATGGGGAGTCAGCCACTCTGCCGTGCTCTGTGATTTCTGCAACGTGCAACACGCACTGGTGCCTGGAGGGCTGGTCAGCCTGGCTAGAGTCTGAGCCCTCAGTCATAGGACCTAAGTCCACTCCATCTCCCTTCCACCACAGCCATGCCCCTTCTCCAAACTTTACAGCTGATCAGCATACTCTGGGGAACGGTAGGCCACGCTATGTCCTTCTTCATAATACATCCTTCATTATTTACTTTTAATTTGGGACCATATGCCTTCCCTTTATAGTCTTTTCAAGGGGGGAAATGTAGAATTCACAAGTCAGAGTTGGGGGCTGTGGATTCCCGGGCCCTGCACTCCATGATAGATGCCATCCAACTATCTGTCATCACCTGATTCAGACGGGATTCAGAGCAATGGGTGGTCATACGTCCTTGGCCCTTTTCTCTGCCCTCTCCAATTCTGCCCATGATTGATTGACCTTATCTCAAGAAGAGCCACTCCAGTGCCTTTGAGGAGAGGGTGGGGGAGCCTGCGAAGGACCCGGTACCCCCAGCGACAGCTGACCAGCCATCCTTGTCCTTGCGGTCCTCAGGATAGACGTGCACAGGAAGGAGAACGCAGGTGCTGCGGAGAAGGCCATCAGTGTTCACTCAACCCCCGAGGGTTGCTCCTCCGCCTGCAAGATGATCTTGGAGATCATGCATAAGGAGGCCAAGGACACCAAAACGTGAGGCTTCAGCTTTTCTAGGAATGTGGAGGCTGCCACCTTCCTGAATCTAACACACTTATTTTTTATTATTATTTTAAAAAAGATTTTAATTATTGTTTTTAGAGAGAGGGGGAGGGAGAGAGGGAGAGAGACAACAATGTATGGTTGCCTTTCACCTGCCTTCAGCCAAGGACCTGGCTGGAGACGGCTTGCAACCTGGTTATGTTGCCCTGGCTGAGAATTGAACCAGTGACCTTTGGGTTCACCGGTTAGTGCCTTATCCATTGTGCTACCAGCCAGGGCCAACACACTCTTAATTAGCAAGAATTCAGAGATGTAGGAGACATAGAATTGGTCAAAAGGTTATAAACTGAGCAATGAAAACTTCTTTCCCCACAAGTAACACCTTTTGTGCCCTTCAAGAAATTCTGCGCACTGGGAAGCATACCCATGTGTGCATGTGTAAGTGCGTGTGTGTTTCAGCATAAATAGGGTCATGTTAAATATACTATTTTTTATATTTTGCTTTTATCATTTTCATGAACCAGTACATGCTGACCCAATTCTTTTTTTTTTTTTTTTTTTTTAAATAGCTACAGAGAATTCTAGTGTGGCTATTTTAAAGTGTATGCTGGAATAGGGTTTACTGTGCATATACCTGTAAAAGCATCGTTATAATTAAGATATTGAACATATGTCAATTGCCTGAATTGTTTCTGTGCCCCTTTGGCAACCCATCCCTCCCCACTACCCCATTGCCCTATCCTTAAGCAGCCACTAATCCTGCTGATTTTAATACTCTTCTTAAATATGGTTTTGACCTGGGGCTTGTCCTGAGAGCCTCGCTGGGGTGGCATGATGGCTGAATCTACGCGACCCTCCATGAAGGAGCTTTTGCCCCTCGCTTCTTCCCCTGTCTCTCTAAGGGCTGATGAGGTTCCGCTGAAGATCCTGGCGCATAACAACTTCGTGGGGCGTCTCATTGGCAAGGAGGGGCGCAACCTGAAGAAGGTGGAGCAGGACACGGAGACAAAAATCACCATCTCCTCGTAAGGCACTCGCGTATTTTCTTCTTTGTGAGTGGGGTGCCTGAGGCCGGCTGCATTTCATCATTGAGCCCTAGCACTCACCCTTCACGTTGGATGCAGTTTCTTCCTATTGAGGAAGAAGCACAGATGTGCGTGGTCAAGAGCTTTGCTTTCCTTCAGGACTGGAACTCTATCACCGCTGCTGGGGGCTTGGGTTGGGGTGCTGCCTCCTCAGCCTTCTGCTTTTCAGGGGAGGGGCTTGGGGATTTCATGTGTGTCAGGCTGTGAGAAGGGCACGGATCTTGGTCCTTTTATGAAGATGACATATGCGGTGGCCTGCCTCTCTGGGAAGAACCGAAGTTGAGAGAGTAGCTTAGCTCCCCTTTGGGCTCCGTGTGTCTTCACGGCATTGGAGGCTTGCTGGTGGGTAGAGTTCTGCTCTGTTCCCAAAAGGCAGCGAAAATGGATGGCCTTGAACCACCTGGGATAGGAGCCTCCTCCTTTTACCCTTGATGACAGCCTGTGACTGGGCTCCTCACAAATGGAGGGGCTTCCGTTGGGCATTCTCATTGCTCTCTAATTCCTTCTGACCCGGTTACAAACCACAGGCCAGACACAGCTGTTTGTCGGACATTAAACAGATGCAGAAATGGAGCTAAGGGTGGTCTGTGGCTGGGGCCTGGGCCTGTCCTGGAAGAGGAAGGATGATGTTCCTCTGCTGTCCCCCCAGGCTGCAGGATCTCACCCTCTACAACCCCGAGAGGACCATCACCGTGAAGGGGGCCATCGAGAACTGCTGCAGGGCTGAGCAGGAGATCATGAAGAAAGTTCGGGAGGCCTATGAGAACGATGTGGCTGCCATGAGTGTGAGTGCCCGGCCCCTGTGCCCGCCCGCCCTCCAGTCGGAATTACAGCAGCGTGGGTCTTCCTGGCGGGCTGGCATGCCCAGCTCTGTGTGGACTCGGAGCACTTGCCTGACCTTGATTCATCAGAAAAAGGCTTTTCAATTTAATTAGTAGGGTTCTTCATTTGATTCTTGGGGAGACGGTTTTAACCTTGGGCTTTCAGGTCTGTGATCCTCCTATAATTCTGTGTAAAATTTGCATGTGTATTATGTGTATTTTAGTGGGTAGACAGAGACAGACCATCATTTTCATCTGATTTTCAAAGGGGAGCTAGGATGTGTAGGGTAGGTGACCAAAAAAGATGAGTCGTGGATAGAAGTCAAACAAAGACCTGTCCCTGCCACTCCACACATAGGCTATTAGTTTGTCATTTGATTCAGAGTGGAGTGAACCAGAGGGTGTACTACTTTTTTTGTTTTGTTTTTAAGGTTTTATTTATTTGTTTTTATTTTACTTTTTAATGATTTTATTTATTTATTTTTAGAGAGAGGGGAAGGGAGGGAGAAAGAGAGGGAGAGAAACATCAGTATGCGGTTGCCTCTCCTGGCTTGCAACCAGGAACCCAGCCGGAACCCAGGCATGTGCCCTGACTGGGAATCAAACCAGCGACCCTTCAGTTCACAGGCTGGTTGCTCAGTCCAGGTGAGCCGCACCTGGCGTAAATAGCCAGGGCTAGTTACGTATTTATTTTTAGAGAGAGGGGAAGGAAAGGAGAAGGAAAGAGGAAGAAACACACCGATGTGAGAAACATTGATCAGTTGCGCCCTGTCCAGGGATCGAACTTGCGGCTCAGGCATGTGCCCTGACCGAAAATGGAATCTGTGACCTTTCACTTTGCGGGATGACACCCAACCAAGTCACACCAGTAAGGGCCAGAGGACGGACCTCTGGCAGAATAAAACTGGTTGGCATGTCTGATAAGCATTGCTAATTCTCAGTCAAGTGAGACTACCTTACCACTTACAAATTCTACACCCTAAGTATGTGCATGGAAAAAGCAGCAGGGTAGGAAGGTGTTTGTGAAAACACATGTAATTCTTCTGTCTTGGGTCTACTCTCCCCAGAGGTACTTGCCCTCTTGGTTCAGCCTGGGTCGCACACACAAGGGACCGCCAGCCTTTGTCAGAATGAGCTGACCCCTCCTCCTCACCTTCCTTCTCCAGCTGCAGTCTCATCTCATCCCCGGCCTGAACTTGGCTGCTGTAGGTCTTTTCCCAGCCTCGTCCAGTGCAGTCCCGCCGCCTCCCAGCAGTGTCACCGGAGCCGCGCCGTACAGCTCCTTTATGGTAGGTGCACGTGGGCCCATCCATGGCCTTCCTGCTTGGGATTTGTAGGGAGAGGGAAGGGAGGTCTGAGGCTGCTCCTCCTCCATTGTTCCCAGCCTTTGGTGACACTTCAGAACCTGACTCCATGGAGGGCAATCTCAGATGCTGCCAGGGATGCTGGCAGCACTCTTCCTCTTTTCTTCTCCTCCTCTTCCTCTTGCCCAGCTTCTTCCCTTCATCCTTGCTGGGCATAGGGAGAGCTAAAGAAGACGGATCCCAGGTTGGCTGCTGGGTGCCTGCACCCCTTTCTCCTTGAGGATGCATGGCGGGGTGTGGAGGGGCTTCTGGGCTGGGGCACTTGGCCTGCGGTAATGACACGCCTTGTCTTGGCAGCAGGCTCCGGAGCAGGAGATGGTGCAGGTGTTCATTCCTGCCCAGGCGGTGGGCGCCATCATTGGCAAGAAGGGCCAGCACATCAAGCAGCTCTCCCGTTTTGCCAGCGCCTCCATCAAGGTGATCCGCTCTTCTTGCCTGATGAGGGAGTGCTCTGCTTCCATCACCCCCGCCTTTGTCCCCAGACACCCCCCATCTGGCTGGTGTTGGGGCCTTCGTCCTGTGGCATCGCAGTCTCCTTAGCCTTGGGCCTTGCTGGGTTCTCCATAGATATCTTTCCAGCTTTCAGGCTAGGGAGGAGGCCGAATTGGAGCTGAGAGGAGGAGATTAGGTTCTGCCACAGACTCACGTGGGTTTGAATCCCCGTTGCTAGGCCGTAGGATCTGAGCCTCAGTTTCCCCATCACTAGTAGTCATCACAGCACAGGAAGTAGTGCAGCTGCGTGCAGCCCCTGGCTTGCTCAGTGCCTGGCGGGCAGTGGGTGCTCAGTAAATGTTAGCAGCTGTCTTTGCACTCTCTGGCCAGATCCTGTGCAGAGAGGAGGAAGGCTGTCAAAGTGGAACAACCGTGTTGTTCAGTTTCAGTCTAAATCTGTTTGTTTCAGTGACCTTCACGTTTTGGTGAAAAGTAGCGATTGGTCTCTGGAAAGTGCAGTCACTGCCCTCCCCTCCCTCATTGGTCATCTCATCTGTGCCCTCCCCTTGGCAAGACTCCAGTGGGACATCCCCAAGACATTGGGTGGGCCCCTGCTTAGATACTGTCATGGAAACAAGCAAATTCATACCTCCAGATCAGTTTTGATGCAGAGACAATGACCTTGGGGTTCAGGGTCTTTTTTTGTTTGTTTGTTTTCTTCCATGTCCTCTGAAATGGGTACTGGGAGTAGGGTAAGGGTAGGAGGCTAGAATCGTGGAGATAAAGGACACCTCTGTAACCAGCTATTTGCTTTGCAGATTGCTCCTCCCGAAACTCCTGACTCCAAAGTTCGTATGGTCATCATCACTGGACCCCCAGAGGCCCAATTCAAGGTTCTGATCTTTAGTATTTTTCTAAGCTAGACTCATTGGAATTGACTCAGGGTGGTGATGGTGCAAATCCGTGGCCCATTTTTAAGCTTCCCTGCAGGATATAGGGCTGCAAGGCTGCTTTTAAACTGGCATCAAACCTCATCTCTGTTGGTTTCTACTTCCCTCAATACTTCTTGAAGGTCAGCAGGCATATGGGAAGGAAGGAAGTCTGAGGCTTTTTCCTTGTGCTCTGTTTTAGTTACTACGAAAGGCCTTTGATGCCAAATTCTTTTCTCCTTTATGTCTCTATGACATCCTGGGTTCTTGAACTTCTGGTCAGATAGTCCAATGGGGATGGAGAATGGGGACAGCTTTCCAGGCTGCGTAGAGTGTCTGATAGCCTATTCTTTGGGTGACCCGATCAGCTGCCACTCGAACCTTGACTTGCTAGCCACTGCCTTGTTCAAATAAATGTGATAGTCCCAGATTCCCACAGGTCTGGTTTAGAGCATATTTTTCCAGACTGAACACATTCCTCTAGGAACCTGGTTCCTCTATCCAGATTCTCCCACACAGATAAGCAGAAGGGACCCTAAGGGGTCAGTACTGTTGACCTATTCATATTACCTGGCTTACATGTTCAGTTCACCCCTAGGTGGGGTGGGCTTGTGGCCAGAAGAGGATCGGGTAGAGCATGGGGACTGTACTTCATGTTTTATCATCTGTATCTGCCCCAATAATTAACAATGGCCTCCTCCTCTCAGGCTCAGGGAAGAATTTATGGAAAACTCAAGGAGGAGAATTTCTTTGGTCCCAAGGAGGAAGTAAAGCTGGAAACCCATATCCGAGTACCAGCATCAGCAGCAGGCCGGGTTATTGGCAAAGGTGGCAAAACGGTGAGTCGTGAGGGCCACTTGAGAGCTCTGGACCTTAGTCCTCAAACCCAGTGGCTCTGCCATGGCCCGTCCTCCCCAACCTTAGGGCTCCCAGTTGGTCCGTCTCCTTGATTCTGCTCTCCAAACTCAGCTTCTGACTCAGTTTTCACCTGCTAGTCACCATCCTCCTGCCCCTCCTTCTAAGCCCACCCAGGCCCAGGCTTTCTTGATGGCAACTTGAACTCCTCTCTGCCCAACCTACCTCCAGGTGAATGAGTTGCAGAATTTGACAGCAGCTGAGGTGGTGGTGCCAAGAGACCAGACCCCTGATGAGAACGACCAGGTCATTGTTAAGATCATCGGCCATTTCTATGCCAGCCAGGTATATAAGGCAATCCCCCATCAGAGGAGGGTGGCAGGAGCCCAGGGGTCAGAGAAGCAAGACTCCAGAGGTTGACCAGCATGACCTGACAAGTCCTGTGGACTCTGCCTACCTCTGGGTTGGTTCATTCTTCTCTTCCAGGTGCAGAAATTATTCCCTTTACGATTCCCTAGAGAAAGTGATTTGACAACTTGCATGTGTTTCACCTAAGTATACGTTATATAACTTTAAATATTATGCATTCCTTATTAGTGATTTTTCCTGTTACTGTAACCTTAGTCCTTCCCTAACTGTTTCTCACACTGGATAAGGAAAGAAATTAGTGCTTTATCACCTAGTCTTGTTCATGGGAAAGAGACATTCTGGGACACATTTCTGTCAAGTCAGTCTCTGCAGTTGAGTTTCCTTGTAAAACTTTGTCCTCAGGGAAAGACCTTTTTTTTTTTAAGGTTTACTTTATTTTATTATTTTTAGAGAGAGAGGAAGGGAGAAAGGCAGAGAGGGAGAGAGACATCAATGTATGGTCACATTTCACCTGCCTCCAGCTGTGAACCTGGCTGGAGACCTGGCTTACAACCTGGTTATGTGCCCTGACTGGGAACTGAATCAGCAATCTTTGGGTTTGCAGGCCAGCGCCATATCCACTGTGCCACCAGCCAGGAACTGGAAAGAAACTTTTAAGAAAGAAAGAGTAGAGATACGGATCCTCCTGTATTTTGCCCATTTTCTTAGTGGTTAATCCACCTCTGGGCATTTCATGCGCTTCCCTGGGGACATTTACCTGTGTGGTGGGGCCCTGGTTTGTGAGGAGGTCTTCAAGTTAATGACCCTTTGATCAACGCATACTCCTGAAACGCCAGGAGTTCCGTTTTGGGTTCAGTAAACGTGACAACTTTATTATTAAGTTTTACATTCGGAATAAGTTCTAAATCTCCCTGTCCAGTGGGTGCTTGGGGTCCCCTTGGAGGCAGAGAAATGTAGGTCACAATAATGCTCAGTTCTCCTCTAGGTCTTGTGTGTCCTGTTTGCTGCTGTGTCTGGGTCCCTGTCCCTGTATGAGGCTGTCTCCTTCTTCACCTTTAGCGGTCCCTATTCCCGCCTCCTTGCTTGTTCTTTCTGCAGATGGCTCAGAGGAAGATTCGAGACATCCTGGCCCAAGTTAAACAGCTGCACCAAAAGGGACAGAGTAACCAGGCCCAGGCACGGAGGAAGTGACCAGCTCCTTGCCATCACATCCACGCGAGGACGACGGGCTGAAATCAAGAGCGCGTTCTCCCCAGCAGGCCTGAGAATGAGTGGGAATCAGGGACACTTGGGCCGGGATGTAGATCAGGTTTGCCCACTTGTTTGAGAAAGATGTTCCAGTGAGGAACCCTGATCTCTCTGCCCCGGACACCCAATCAATTGGCCCAGCACTGCCCGCCCCTCAGGGTGTCACCATGGAAATTCTAGCTCAGGGTGCTTTTAAACGTGGATTGTTTTAAGTAAGTCCTTCAGGTCCCACCGAGCGGGTGGGCCAGATCCCAGTGGGAAGAGAAATAAAATTTCCTTCAGGTTTTTAAAACATGCAGAGGGGTGTTTTAATCAGCCTCAAAGGATGGTTTGCTTCTTGACCCTAAAATCCTTCCAGCTTTCTCCTGCTTGGTCTGTTGATGAAAATCCCTCCATTCTCATGCCCTGACATAGCCTCTTCCTATATTCACACTAATTGTTTTAGCATGACTGCTACCAGCAAAAGTGGGAACGGATGCATCGCTTAGCACACGTTACTGACTCAAAGGGAGAAGACACGGCAGCATCTTCCAGTCCCTCCCTAACCAGCCAACAGGCACAGCAAGGAATAAAGAATGGGGGAGAAAGACGATTAAAATATAGTAATCCACGTTTAAAAGGAGTGCCCTTGTGGCGGTGATGGCGATCTATTCCAGATCACCATCTTGGAAAATTGGCACGATGAAAAGTTCCCCCACTCTGCTGGGGCTTCCCCACCAAGATTCCCTGCCCCATTCACATCCCTCCAGCCTGCAGGTCCCCCATCATGTCTAGGAGCACATGGGTGGTACTGAACGCTCAGCGGGATAGGGGCCGACCACTGTACCGTCCCTGATTCCCATCATTCTCAGGCAGATTTTATATTTTTTTAAAGTCTATTTTAATGATTGGATATGAGCACTGGGAAGGGGACACGTCTCCCCTTGATAAAGTCTCAGTTCCATGGAGGACTTGAGTGGCCCCAAAGGCTGCCACTGTGCCCTCACCCCAGCCTGTGTGCTCCTGTGAGGGCTGGTTCCCAGAGGCAGGGGTTGTGGGGCACCCCCCCCTCCGCCCACCCACAGCACTGTTCTTTTGGTGGTGGTGGGATGGAGAGCCCAGCCCTGAGCTCCCAATGAAGCTCAAGTTCATCATCTGGCATAAATGATGAGGATTCACTACATTGGAGAGTAGTTGCTTCTGATTTTACCCTGGAGGCATCTGTAACTGATGGCTTCTGCCTCTTACGACTCCTTGGCACGATGAAAGGTGTGCCTGCAAAACAAAGTTCCAAATACCAGCGACCTTATTATGCACAAAGGGGCGAATACACTTAATTTATTAATTTACCAGCCGCAATGAGATCCCGTTGGAATCCAGCTCTTGGGGGAGGCAGCGGCCATTCGTTAACTGAGGTTAGGCCTCTCCTACTATTTCTTCTTGCTGATGCATGTGAGCCAGGTGGTGTGCTTTAGCTACCTTGGACAATGCTATCAAGTGTACTGGAGAGGGAGGCAGACCTCCCTGGGCGTGGAAAAGCCCACGTGCGGAGCCCCCTCCTTTCCGACATTGCAACAAGTCACAAGACAACCATGACACGTGGGCGGAGTCAGTCAGGTAACGCTGTGCGCAAGTAAACTACCTCAAGGTATGAAGTTACCTCAGCAATTACTTTCCTTTTTGTTCCCCCCACCTTTAAAAAGAAAAAAAAAAAAAATTTTTTTTTTTTCTTTGCGGCTTGCTGATATTTTATATAAGAAAGAAAAGCAAAGCAAAAAAAAAAAAAAGAGAAGCTGATAGTCTTGAATATTTTATTTTTTTAATGAAAAGAAAAAAAATGAGAAAGTTATGTTTCTTAATTTCTTACAACATGAGCCAGTGTAACCCTTTAGGAACTCTCTGGAGCACAGGCCCCCCAGGAAAGGCAGCGGGGCTGTCTCTTTGGGAGCGAGGAGGCCGGGGCTGCCAGGGAAGCCCAGTTAGAGAGCCGGGGACTCTGATCTCGGACTCCAGTCTCTCTTGGAAAATCCCACCTAGTGTGACTGCGGTGCCCAGCCCGCCGGAGGGCCCCCGGCGCAAAGCCGGTCTCTGGCGTCCCCTCTCCCGCTTTGGTTTAAAGGGCATCCCAGCCAGTCTTCCCCACCAGCGGTGCTGTTGAGATACTTTAAAAATATTGCCTCCGTTTTATCGAGGAGAGAAAACTAGAAAAAGAAAATATACCCTTTAAAAATGTATACTTCTCTATCTAAAATATGGGAGCCAAGATTCTGTTGGTGGAAGAGACAAAGCCACCCTCTAACCCTCGGAGAGGTCTACCTGCTCAACCGTTGTCACGCTTGTCCGTTTTTTTGTTCTTGTCTCATTTCAAGCTCATCTTGTGACTCTTCTTGGCCTGTTCCAGTAGGCCAAGAGACAAGCAGCTTCTTGGATAACTGCTCCTTTCCACCGCCCTGTCTTGATTTGATCTGACAGGGGACCCAGACTTAGGGAATTCTTGACTTAGGGTGGTAGGTGGCAAACTGGGCAGGGGACATGGAAACGTGACTGGGGACAGGTCCCCCTGCCTCCTTCATGTCTTAACCACTTTCTCGCTGTGATGTTCCTTTACGACCCCCAGAACTGTCTACTCTAAGGATAGAAGGAAGCAGGAAAGCATTAAGGGGTAATAGCAGGCCATTGTAATGAAGCTTCCCACCTGTCCTAACCACAACAACGGGTCTCCCAACTTCCATATCTGGCTCTATATATAGGCCTTATCCCAAAATGAAGCAAGCAGAGAACTTTCAGACATCGGCCATTTAGTGATTAAAAGTGAATTTCCAGCAGCAAGCAAGCTTTGATACCTGGTTCAAACGACCATCAGAAAAGAAAAAACATCCCACAGTACCTGAAATGTGATTGTTGCAGTGTTCAGTTTCCTTGGGATCCTGCTCCCGCCACACTTTCAGCCCAGGTCCTTTTCCTTCGGCTGATCCCGCTCCGGGGAGAGACCCAGGAGTGTGGCCCGGGACTGGCAAACTTGACTAGGATTAGGCGCAGCTCCACTCATTGCTGATAATTTGCCCAGCAGGAAAATCGTGAAAGATAACACTACCAGAAAGAAAGCAAAGAGGAATGTGGTTTGGTGGTTAAGGTTTAGCGGGATAAAGGGCTTATCTAGGTGGGTCCATAGACTGTTCCTCGCCCTCCTGCACATCACCTCCATGTCCCCATCCTTGGTGAGATGACAAGCTAATGTGAAAAGCACTTGGGAGATACGTATGATCTGAGAAAAGTGACTTATGTGCTCTAAGATATATATGTGTGTGCGTGCTACATATATATTTTTAAGAAAGGACCATCTCTAGGATATATTTTTTAATTCTGTGGAACATGTAAACAAACCAAAATGGTTTGATTCACTGACTACGAAGCTGCATCTGACAGTTACACCCCAATGGCTTTAATCCTCTCCAGGGTCTGTTTGCCTTTTGCAGTTCGGGTTGTGGACTCAGCTCCTAGGAGGGCTCTGGGGAGCAGAGAGCCATGTTTCAGGACAGGGAGTTTTATCATAACCTTCCACCCTTTTCTCCCCTCCTCCCAGTCCTCCTCAGTCTTTTTGCTGCTCCCCTGAGCTCTCCACTTCTGGAGGCACTTGGGAGCTATTCTGTTAGTTATGCCTCGCTATTGGCAGAAAGACCCCTGTAAAACCCAGAGAACGCTGGGTGAGACACTCCAGTTGGTCCTTTGTGTCCATTTCCCTCTGTGCCAAAGACAGAGGCTGAGAGAGGCCATTTGTGAATCAAAGCAATAGCCATCACTCAACATAGACCTGGGCTATCTAAAAAGGAGAGGGCCCCTGGAAACGGAGCTCAAGACAGGGCTCTTCTGAGGCTCCTAGGGAGTGCAGGGGCCATATGTGCCAAGGAGTAGGGAGCTGAGGAAGGGGTCTGGTGGCTCCTGGTTGCACTTTGGGGATGGAGGGGAAGTTTGGGGCTCCTCCATGTGGGACTGCTCGTAGTCCCCTGCCCCACTGCGGAGATAGCACCTGAGTTTGTTCCCTTCAGGCCTGGCAGACTGGCAGTGAGGAGGGCCTCAGTTAGCTCTCAAGGGTGCCTTCCCCTCCTCCGGCTCCAGACGTACCCTCTGCCAAAGTGGGAACTAGCAGTGCTATGTAACTACCTCACAGATCCCCAGAGGGACCACCTAGTCACCCCCCTCCTCCCACCTCTCCTCCAGAGGTGGGGGAACGTGGGGCCATCTCCTCCTTGCTTCTCTCCCCACCCAAGGTGTTTATGGGGAGATCCCAGTGACTTGGACACTCATACCATGCAACTGTCCTGCCTGTTTTGTGGAGAGCAGGCAGCGGGGAGAACAGCACAGCACGACACAGTAACTGCAGGAAGATGGAAGGAAAATCCTCAGTGCCAGGGGGACATAAAGCCATTTCCCTTCCAAACACATACTTTAGATGCAGAACATTTCTTTGTATTCTGACTTAGAGCAACACCAGCTGAAAAATTCAGTTTCTGCCCTTTGGATGCATAAGGCTTCTCTACAGGGTTCGGGGTGGAGGAGGCCTCATGCCCGAAGGTGGGTTTGTAGGGTGAGGGCCAGAGCCCCAACCCTGATGCCCTGCCCTCCTTGGAGGCACAGTCTGATGGCACCATTACTGGTGACAGTATGGTTGAATCCGGACTGACGAAAGAAAAGGAATTTTTTTCTTAAATAGCAGGAAGCTCCTTGGGAGCATGTGTTCTGAGTAACCACAGGTGATGGATGCTACGAGTATAAATGGATTAACTACCTCAATCCTTACAGTAAGATTGGAACCAAGGGCAGGGACTCGTGCATAGGGTAGGAATCCCAGCCAAGAGTGAGTTGAGGCTTGTGCCACGAAAGGTTTGTCCTTGAGGAACAGGCAGGCCTGCCAGCATTCCCAGACCCCTATCGGGTCAGGAAGGCTGGCCATCAGTTCCCCACTTACTGCCTTCTTTGCCCTGGGGTCCCACGTTTCACCCCTTCCCAGCCAGCTTGACCCTCTCACCTGTTAATATCTTTGTTGGTTGGACCAGAGGATGAGGAGAGGAATTGCCTCCTCTTCTACCAGGAGGGGCTGGCTGGAGGTGAAACCTGGAGCTTGGCCTGGAACCCACCCTGAAGCCCCGAAGCCAGGAAGCCTGGGAAAACCAGAGCCAAAACCTCTTCAACAGGGTTTCTTTGAGATGCTCCACCTCCAGGGCATCCCCTTCTTGATCTCCACGGAGACCCGTTGGTTCTAGAAGGAAAAGAGGTGGAGCAGGATCCTTTGTCCTGAGAGTCCGAGGGCCAGGTCCTCTGGTCGCTCAGGTGTCTTTGTAGTCTGGGGAGTGCCACTGGGACATCCCAGTCTCTCCCCACCCTCTAATGGACCTCCTCATAGAAGCCCCATTTCACTTTTGTTTTATCTACCTCTTAGCAAGACAATAGAGATGAATTAGGTAGTGGCAACTTCACTTGCTTAGGTTAGGGGAGGGGAAAGATGATTTCTTTTTCCAAAGGAAAAAAAAAATATTACCTTAAGAATACTTTCCAAAAAATTTGAAAAGCCAAAAAAAAATTTTTTTTAAAGAAGAGGGAGACATTTTCCAGTGACTACTGGATTATTTTAACTCCCCAAACTTTTTTCCCCCATAAATAAGTTTCACTCTGGCGATTTGCTCCACTCGAGATGATGCTCTATTCTTTACAGGTACAGCTTTCACAGCTGGGCCCCTGGCCTGCCCCTACCCCTGCACCCTATTCCTGCTCATGAGTCCTACCTGTGTTTCTTACCTGTTGCCCCTTCCCCAGCCAGGTGGCTTCCAGTCATCCCCGGCAAGAACTAAGGCTTTGTGTGTGTTGGGGTGCTTACGTCTGGATTCGTCATGTGTGGGGGTTGGAGGGTCACTTGTAACACTTTGTAAATTTTATGTAATCCACTGCAATGTAAGATGAATTTCAGCAGGTAATGAGTTAGCATCAAATAAACACCTACCGCCATTTGGATTCTCCCCTGTCTCCAGCATCTTGATCTTGGTCCCAGAAAAGAGCCCCCTCCCCTGAGGCAGAGTGAATGGCTACATAAGATATGTCTCTTGCTCAGGACAGTGAAAAATGTGTTGCTCTGAATGCGCATCATGGTGGGGTTGGAGGGGGACTCAACGTTTGTGATTGTGCTACCCTATTCTGTAAATGTGGCCACTTTAAAAATTGTACTTTGCTGGACATTTGCCAGCTGTCACCACCAGAATCTCATTGTACCTTTTCTCTCACCCTTTAATCTGGTCTTGACTTTGTCTGGGGAGGTGGGGCAGCTGGCTTGGACTTTTGGGGTTTGTCCTTCTCCTGGAGGAGCACTCCAGTGTCAGCCACAAACCACTTCATTCCACTGTTTCAACTTCCAAATAAAAGGAAACTTATATTGAAAGCTGAGTGTGTCTGTGTCTTAGAGGAGGGTTTCCTGGGGTGGAGAGTGGAGTTGCTGAGACATTGAAGGGAATGACCTCTGGATGAGAGACTTGGTTTCCAGGGTCTGGAGTCACTCAAGTGCAAAGAAGGCATTTTGCTTACATTGACAGCACAGCAGCAGAGGAGTGGCTTTTAAATGGTGTCTTGCTTTTAATTTCCTTTGCATATTGGCGTACAGCCTCTGCTGAAAAAGATGTTGAAAATTACTGCAGAGCCATTGTAGTTGCTCTGGAAATAAGGGTGTGTTGCTGCTCTTCCTGAAACCTGCCCTAAAAAAACTGCAAACAAGCCCTGGCTGGCGGCACAGTGGTACCCAAAGGTCGCTGGTTCAATTCCCAGCCAGGGCACATAACCAGGTTGCAAGCCAGGTCTCCCCCCAGGTCTGTGGCTGGAGGCAGGCGAAAGGCAACCATACATTGATGTTTCTCTCCCTGCCTCTCTCCTTTCCCCTCTTTCTGAAAATAATAAATAAAATCTTAAGCAAAAAATACCCCCTGCAGACAGCTGCTCCTTATTTTTTTTTTTTTTAAGAATTACTTTGTTTTTCTTTTTTTAAGATTTTATTTATTTTTTAGAGAGACGGGAAAGAGAGAGTCAGGGAGAGAAAGACATCAATGTATGGTTTTCTTTCACCTGCCTCCATCTACGGACCTGGCTGGAGACCTGGCTTGCAACCTGGTTATGTGTCCTGGCTGGGTTCTCTGCCCAGTGCCTTATCCACTGTGCCACCAGCCAGGGCAAGAATTACTTCTTTTTAGAGAGAGGAAGAGAGGGAGCAAAACATCAATGGATGAGAGATACATCCATCAGTTGCCTCTTGCATGCCTAGGGACCTGGCCTGCAATCCAGGCCTGTGTCCTGACTGGGAATTGAACCAGTGACCTTTCAGTTTATACAAGTTGGCACTCAGTCCACTGAGCCACATTAGCCAGAACTGTTTGTTTTGTTTTGTTTTGTTTTCTAGAAAGAGAACTAGGTGACCATTTGTTGTGATTGTGCCTTCTAAATTTTTCCTTTTTGGAGGCTGGATTGGTGGTGGGACAGCCTCGTGTGGTATGACTTGGCTCTCCTGATTCTTGATCTGTCCCTTTCTGATATATCATCTTAAAAGGATGACAGGACGGACAGGCCAATGCCATGCTTAAAGGAGAAGTTTCAGGATACCTGTTGACTGAATAGGTACCATTTACAGCCTTCTGAAGTCTGCTATACAAGAAACACACTAAGAATTGCCCCTCCCTCCCGCTCAGGTTTTATGGTTCCCCTGGCTATTGAGCAGACAGTGAAATCTTAACTTCCACGGGGACGGTGTGGAGTATTTGCCAAGTGTTGCGATGTGAGTATTTTGCCTTTTTCCTCCTTCCTGCCCTCCCTTGCTCCCCTCCCCCCACCCAACCCAATTTTGTTTGAAAAAATTTAAAAGTAAACCTGGATGGAGTAAAGTCATTAGGCTAGATTTGCTGTTGTTAAAATGCCTCACCAAACAATTGGATATAAATCAGAACACGATGTTTGAGTCCTGGTGGGAGCTTTGTATAGGAGGTGAATATTTGTTACCTGCCTTGTTTTTGGAAATAATTAAGTGGTTTAAACATAGGAATGAAACCCTGAGGAAACTTTGCAAATAATGGCCAATTATTTGTTGAGATGAATATCGTGTTTCTTGCACGCCTAGAAGTCATTAAAGGCTTTACATGGTGGATTATTTTTTAAATTTTAATTTATGCATATTTTATTGATTATGCTGTTACAATTGTCCCAAATTCTTTTTCCTTTGCTCCCATCCCCCCCAACCCCCCCATTCCCTCCCATACTCCCACCCCGCCTTAGTTCATGTCCATGGGTTGCACATATAAGTTCTCTGATTTCACCCTTTCCTCTATCATTCTTAACTTCCCCCTATTTTATACCCACCATATATATTCTCTAATCCCTGCACCATTTCCCCATTTTGCTCTCTTCCCCTGTCCCAGCTGATAACCTTCCCAATCAATGATCCCCATACTTATGCTTCTGTTTCATATTCTGGTTGTTTGCTTGGTTTGTTTTTGATTTCCTTCTTTTTCATTTTTCAGGGTCTGTTGATAGTTGTGAGTTTATTGTCATTTTAATGTTCATAGTTTTGATCTTTTTCTTAAATAAGCCCCTTCAATATCTCATATAATAAGGGCTTGGTGATGACAAACTCCTTTAGCTTTACCTTGTCTGGGAAGCACTTTATCTGCCCTTCCATTTTCTAAATGATAGCTTTGCTGGATTAAGTAGTCTTGGTTGAAGGTTCTTGCTTTTCATCACTTTGAATACTTCTTGCCAGGCCCTTCTTGCCTGCAAAGTTTTTTCTGAGAAATCAGCTGATAGCCTTATAGGGACCTTTGTAGGTGATTCTCTTCGTTTCTGTTGCTGAGAATTTTAAAATTCTCTCTTTATCTTTCATCTTCGGCATTTTAATTGTGATGTGCCTTGGTGTGGTTTGATTTGGATCGAGCTTATTTAGGACTCTCTGTGCTTCCTGGACTTGTATGTCTATTTACTTCACCAAATTTGGGAAGTTTTCCTTTATTATTTTTTCACACAAGTTTTCAATTTCTTGCCCTTCCTCATCTTCTTCTGGCACTCCTATGATTTGGATGTTGGCACATTTAAAGTTATCCCAGAGGTTCCTAATCCTCTCCTCTTCCCCCCCTCCCCAATTCTTGTTTCCACTTTCTGTGCTGGTTAACTGTTTATTTCTTCCTTATGTTCCAAATCGTTGATTTGAACCTCATTTTCTTTCCCTTCATTATGGTTTTGTGTGTACTTTCCTTCATTTCAGTTGGCCCAGCCTTCACATTTTCCCTTATGTGTTTACCATACTCAAGCATATCTGTCAAGTCTGTGAGCATCTTTATTACCAGTGCTTCAGGCTGTCTACCTGTTTATCTGTCAGACTGTCTATTTCTCTAATGCTTACTGGGATCTTGATTTGTGCCCTTTTTTGAGTCATATTTTTCTGTCTCTGCATCTAGACAGGCTGCTGTATTTGCCTGTGTGTCTTCTGCAGAGCTGTTGCGCCTGAGCCTTAGTACTTGTCAGTGCCGGGTGACTCAGTTTACCAGGTAGTGGCGCTGTCTGGGGAAGGGGTCTGAGAGGAAACTATGCTGCTTGCTCAACATTCGTCCCTTTTTCAGGCACTTCTCTTGTTTCTATATGGAACTAGCTCTTCCCTAGTTCCGTGGTTCCCAGAGTGGGTGGGTCTGTGGACATTTCACGATTGTGGAGGCCTCTAAACAAAGGGACTCTACCTGATAGTTATTCCGCCCCGACCCCCACAGGTTTTCACAGTCAGAAAAAGCAATGTGGCTTTTTATTTCTCCCGCGGTGCTGGAACGGTGAGCCTCGAGATCTGGTCTGGTGCTGGGAGCATTCAATAGGTGCCCCTACTATGGTTCCTCTCTTTGCCTGCGATCCCCGCTGCTCTCCTGCCTGGCGGCCAACTTGCGCGGCTGCACTGCCGGGTGCACCAGTAATTCACTCACCTAACCGCTTCCTCGGTGTGCCAGCTTTGCCCCTCCTGCCTGCCTGGATGAGTCTTTCCTTCTCTTTTGTTTGTTAGATTTCCTTGCAGTTCCACATTCAGGAATTTCTGGTTGTTTCTGGTTTTTAGGTCAGTGTATTGCTTTTGGTTGTGAGGAGATGCAGCATGACTATGTATGCCTCCATCTTGAAATCTCTACAGGATGGATTACTTAATCCTCACAACAATCCCAGAATGACTCCTATTTTATAGATGAAGACACTGAAAATCAAAGAGGTTGTTACTAAAGTCACAGGCTTTTGATTCAAGAACCTGTACCTTTAACAGTGCAGCTAACCATCTGCACAAGAGAACTCTCCGTTGGTGTAGGGGAGACAAGATGGAAACTCATTTCACCTGTAGATTTACTAGAACACATCCTTTTTACTGTCTACCTAACGAATAAACTATGAGTCTAAAAGAGGCTCTTTGACTGTTCACTGGTCAACTCAGTCAGACTTTGGCCTTTGCCTTGCCCTGTTACGTATGCATGAGCTTGACAAATTTGGTGCTCAACCTTGGGACCTGTAGAGTTACGGAGCCCCTGTTAGACTAGCGGCCGCATGAATCAGGTTAGGGGATAAAGTGCATGCCCCCAGGCCTGGGAGCTCAGTGCTCACCTCAGTGGTGGGTGAGAGTCATCTATCTATCCACGGGCTGTGTGGATCAAGGTTGGGTTAGGAGATAGGACTTCCTGGGATCTCATAGCTAATGCATTTGGAGGTCAAGTGGCTCGAAGTAGGATCGGTGCCTTCAGGCGTTAAAACTCTAGGTCAGTGCAAAGCTGTTTGCCTGTTTGCTGAATAATGATTTGGTTTCCAAGCATTCTCCCAAGTCAAAGATTTTTTTTTAAAGTATTTTTAGGAATTGACGAATGTTAATATAACTAGTGTGTTTGAACTCATTGCTGTTGTCCTTTTTGTTGCTTGGCCCAGTGAGGAAACAGAAGCCAGTTATTTAATATAAATTTAATTTAACATAAAAATTATTAAGGTTTGTTAAGCAGGTATAAAGTTGGCAAGTAGGTAATTCAACATGTAAAAAGAACTATGGGGCAGCGATTTTCAACATTTCTTCATCTTGGGGAACATGTAACCTAATTAGTTAAATTCTGTGGCACATTGTGGAGAAAATGGAATCAGCCAGGCTCTCTCACCCAGACATCTGGGCAGGAATGGAATACCTCAGCAGTGCTTATGTAACCAGGGCTAAATCCTGCATGTGCATAACCACCCTCTGGTGTATAATGAGTGGCCATATTCTGGCCTGCAGCCGGCTTTGCACTTAATATATAAAGGGGTCAGGACTCTCTGCTAGAGCCCACTCACTGCAGAGCCTGTGGAGTGTCCTAGCAGATACGATAAAGGCATGTCATACATCCCGATGGTTCCACATATTTTCTCCCATCTGTCCGAATCCCAAGGGGACCGGCCAGGTCTTGAACGCTTGCAGGGCAGTTGGCATAGTCGACAGGATTCGTTGCACCACAGTACGGAGCCCTCGGGACCCTGGAGCAGGGCTTAGAGGGGTGTCCTGGCACCAGCATGTGGTGCCCGGTGGCAAGTCTCCTTGGGGCTTGGGCTCCTTCCTAGGACTGGCCTGACATCAGTGGCTCTCCTAACATGGTGGAGAAGGCCCCAAAGGTAGTTGGGGAGACCCTAGAAAAGCCAAGCAGCTGGGTGGCTGCTGCTGTAGGCTGCCGACCTCTTATAACTCTGCAAGCTGAGGTGGAGGCGGCGTTTTGTGGGGCAGCAACGTTTCGAAAGCTCCCGGGGTATGAAGACACCTTGGAGGTTAAGATCCGCACACTTGAAGAGGACCGCAAGGCAATGGAGTCACCGTGGTCCCCTTCCTGGGTCATAGTAGACTTGAGGAGGGGGACGAGGAGCTGGCTCCTCTGCAGGCTTCTGGGTAGTGATACAGAAAATGAAATTATGGTCAGGCACCTGGGGGAATCCAGTTGGCTCTGCCCAGATGCTGGAGCACACGATGTATAGACTATATGCAGGCCGAGCTAGTAGATCTGGGGAAGCAGTTTTGGCAGCAGCCCAGGGAGTCATTGGCAGGATGGCATCGCCATCTTTGAGATCTGGGGGTGGACAGTGTTATGTGTACTGACAATGAGATGGAAAAGTCAGCGTCCATTACAGCGCACCTATCCCTGCGCCAGCAGTCACAGAATAGCTGGTGGCAGGAGGACAGGGGTGCCACTCCCTGTTAGAATGGACCCTGGCTTCCATCTGTACAGTCTTGGCAGACTCAGGAGACGTGCCGGATACTATGAGTAAATGGCAATTTTTTGCAGACTTGGTACAGATTTTGCAGGAGCTGGGCATGTGCCTGCCAGGCCATGTTTAATTCTAATACCCACAGTTCTGATGAGGAATGTCCCACTGCAGGGATGAGGGATATAGTGCGGCAGCACACTCCCTCTGTCCTGCAGGTCTCTTATGGCTGTCTTGGCCCCATGTGTTGGGAGCCTTATTTATGAAGTCACCACCATGATGGCCAGTTTGGGAGAGGCGGAGATTTGGCGGCAGCAGAAAGGAGTCCAGGCTGTGTCTCAAGCTCCTGGCCCCTCAGCCAAAGGGCACACCTACCTGTACAGGTGACTAGGATCTAAATGTGGATAGACCTTCTGGGAGCTGGAGTAGATTGGAACAAGATTGACAAGAAGCCCGAAGCTTAGTTGCTCGAGCTGTGGAAACCATTACGAGCTGATCAATGTTTCTTACAGCTCCAGAAAGAGAAAGAAGTGAAGGGGAAACCTGGAGGTGTTACCTGAGAAGCCCACCCTGTCCACCTGGAGAACCACCTTGCCATGCCCCCTTCCAGAGAAGAGGAAGGAGATATCCTTTGGAAATTTAATTAGGGGGAGGGCTGAGGGACTTGTCTATAGGGGACGGGAGGGGACCCGAGGCCGCATGTGGAATTGGCTATCTACTGGTCCCCCACAAAAGTTTGATAGGCTCTGACTTCAGTGGACCCAGAAGCAGTGTGCACACTCCTGTGTGGAAACCCTGACAAGTTTTCAGGGCCTGCATCCTGTATTGATGGAGCTGGAGGTTGTAGCATGCAAGTGAAAGCTGTATGACTTCCCCTAGGCATAGGGTGACTACCTCCACATAAACATACTGTCTATGTGCCCCCCATTCCTGAGTATATCCTGGGCATTGATGCTCCAGGGGTTATGGCTCTCACCGCTGCGGGAGAGTTCCACCTGAGGGTGCCAGGTGAGGGTGGCTTTGTGGGGACATGCCAAGCATCCCCCTGTCCAGTTGCCGCTCCCATGGCAGGTAACAGCCACCAGGGTGCATGAGGAAATCATTGCCACTATCAGAGAGCTAGAAAAGGCAGGGATCTTCAACTCCCCTGCGTGGCCAGTGAGGAAACTAGATGGCATGTGGAGAGTGATGGTACATTATTGGGAATTGAATAAGGTAATTCCCTCCATATTGTGATGGACTGGATGGGCCCGTTTACCATGAGTTGGGAACCTACCATTTCATGGCTGATCTGGCAAATGCCTTTTTCTCCATCAGTGTTGCTCTGGAGTGTTGGGATCAATCCGCCTTCATGTGAGAAGGCACACATTTCTGGGTTTCCTGGCGGGCCGGGGAGCGTGTGTCCTGCACCTAGCTCAGACAATTAGCTCCCTCGATAATGCTGGTAAAGAAAGGAGTGCAGCCCTGGCTGGTAGCACAGTGGATAAGGTGCCGGCCAGTGAACCCAAGGGTCGCAGGTTCAATTCCCCAGCCAGGGCACATAACAGGGTTGCAAGCCAGGTCTCCAGTCAGGTCTGTGGCTGGAGGCAGGTAAAAAAGCAACCATACATTGATGTCTGTCTCCCTCTCTGCCTCTCTCTCTTCCCCTCCTTCTAAAAATAATGAAATAAAATCTTAAAAAAAAAAAAAAAAAAAAAGAAAGGAGTGCAGTGGGACTGGGCCCCAACTGCGGAACAAGCGTTCCAGGGAGCAAAACGGGTCAGCAAGTCTGCTCAGGCTTTGTGTGCTCTAGACCCTGCTGGGCCCTGTGAATTGGATGTGCATGTGACACAGGTGGGCTTTGAGTGGGGCCTTCGTCAGCGATCAGAGAGGCAGTGGCAACCCTAAGGGTTTTGGCCTCAGTTGAGCAAAGGAGATGAAGTTTGGTATTCCTTAACTGAGAAGCAGCTAGCGTATACTGCTCTGGTAGCCACGGACACTGTGACAGTGAAGACCGCTCATCCCATTGCAGGATGGGTGTGAGACTGGATAGATAAGCCACACAGTGGGACAGGCCAGTCACCCACATTAGCTAAGTGGGGGGCTTATCTGCAGCCAAGGGGCACTCTCTCCACTAGCCCTCTATGGGCTGAATTGCAGGAGGGATTAGGTCCTCTGATCTCTGTAGCTGAGAAGGTTACTGCCCCTGCTACGGTAGAAGAAATGGATCCAAGTTCTTTCCATGAAGGAAAGGCACCCATCCCGGCAGATGCATGGTACATGGATGGGTGGAGCAGAGGCCAACTCGCTGTGTGGATGGCTCTGGCAATCCAGCTGGAGACTAACACCATATGGTTTGATACTGGTGTTGGGCAGAGCAGCCAGTGGGCTGAGCTACAAGCCGTGTGGCTCATGGTTGCAAGTGAAGCACCGTCCTTGACCACTGCACGGACAATTGGGCAGTGTACCAGGAGCTAACATTGTGGATCTCTACATGGCATGCTAATCAATGGATGGTTATGCATAGGCCATTGTAGGGACAGGCTCTGTGGCAAGACTTAGGGGAGTTTGGCCACTAGAAGCAGGTTACTGTGTATCATGTGAGAGAGCATGTGCTCCTAGCCTACCCCAGGAATGAAGGGACAGATACTCTAGCCAAAGTGAGATGGAGACAGTGCTCGCAAGTCAATCTGGGAAATAAGTTGCCCAATGGTTGCACTGTTGCCTCTTGCATGCTGGGCAAAAGACCATGTGGTCAACTGTAAAAGTTTGGGACTTGCCTGTGGCCTTAGCAGAAGTACAGGAAGTTTGTGAAACTTGTGTTGTTTGCTCATGAGAGCACCCCAAAGGCCTGCAGGAACTACCGGGCAGGTGAAGCAGGAACGAGTGCTGCTCACTTGGTGGCAAATTGATGTGATCAGCCCCTTGCTTAGCTCAGAAGGGCACAAGTGTGCCATCACTTGTGGACACAGCCACAGGGCTGTTGCCTGCACACCCTGCACACCACCCAGACCAGAAAGCAGTACTGGCTGCACTGGGGCACTTATGTGCCACCTCTGGGCAACTCTTAATCATTGAGCATGATCAGGGAATGCATTTTAGCAGAGCCCTAGGCAACAGCGGGCCCAAGACATGCAGAGAGACTGGAGTTTCATGTTGCTTATCATCCCCGAGCTGCTGGGATGATGGAGCGGTACAGTGGCTTATTGAAGCAGGGTCTTTGAGCTATGGTGGCTGCTCCTCCTACCCCGAGAGACTGGTGGACCATCCCCCAGACTTTGAATGAGAAAAGTAGGAGGGTAGGCCCCGCTCTGATGGAAGCGTTACTGCATTGGACTGCTATTCCTAGTCATGTGCAAGTGCAGACCAAAGATGCCCTGTTGAAGCTAGGCATAGGTAGACAGGGTAACATCCTGGTGCCCTAGAGCAGGGACAAACAGCTACTTGGACATGGCCTTGGGAAATAAAGACCCCCACCCCCCATGCATTGGTTGACCCTTATTGCCCCTTGGGGACAAGGAATAGAAAACAACTTGTAGATAGTGCTGTGGGTGATTGGAGCGTGGCCTCCAGTGTTGCGGGTGACCTACCCTCAGCCAGTAGGTCATGACACAGTTCTCCATGGCTCCTTTTAATCTCTCTGTGGCTTGTTATGAGTTCTCCCCTTTTACTGCAAGTAGATGCAGAATCTCCAGTTAGGTGTGCAAGGTGTGACATTTGCACCCGGGAAGGCCTCCATTGCCAGCTACTGTCTGGTCAGCTGATCATAAACTCTCATGTGTATCGCCTGAAGGGCGGGATTTGCCCCGACTGTTTCAATAACCGCTCTGTCCTTTCACCACTAGGGTGAGTACTAACACCCTAGTTGAATAGGTGCATAATTCCACCTCAGTAATTGGTCAGCCTGTTGGATCTGCACTGAGGTTCCACTTAGTATGTCTACAGGTTTCCCAGGGCGCGTATCTCCGGCCTCCGCAGAGCTGGACCTAGCTGCACAACCAGGGGAACAGCGCACATGATTTACGGAATGCAACCTGGGCTGACAGCTATGTCAGAGCAGAGCAATGGTATAACCGCTCCTGACTGTTGAGTGGCTATGCCATGTGGTACAGTGTGGGGTGGCTCACGGTGGAGGCTGTAGAGCTGCTGGACCAGTTCCCTTTTTTTTAAAGATTTTATTTATAATTTTTTAGAGAGAGGGGAAGGGAGAGAGGAAGAGAGGGAGAGAAACATCAATGTATGGTTGCTTTTCACCTGCCTCCAGCTACAGATCTGGCTGGAGACCTGGCTTGGAACCTAGTTATGTTGCCCTGGCTAGAAATCGAACCAGCGACCTTTGGGTTCGCAGACTGGCGCTTTATCCACTGTGCCACCAGCCAGGGCCTCTTGTGTATTCAGAATCTCAAAGGGGAAGCCCAGGAGGGCTGGACTCCTATAAGCCTATGTCAGAACCACACTAGAAAAGCATCATTGGGAAGCCTGGGCCAATGCATGGGCTACAGTTCCTGCTGGTTTGATTCCCAGCCAGGGCACATAACCAGGTTGTAAGCCAGGTCTCCAGCCAGGTCCGTAGCTGGAGGCAGGTGAAAGGCAACCACACATTGATGTCTCTCTTCCTCTCTGCCTCCCTCCCTTCCCCTCTCTCTAGAAATGATAAATAAAATCTTTAACAAAACAAAAAACAAAACAAGGGACAGAAGCCCTGGCTGGTGTGGCTCAGTGGATTGAGCACTGGCAAACCCAAGTGTCATAGGTTCAATTCCCAGTCAGGGCGCATAACTGGGTTGCAAGCTTGCTGGAGGCACACGAAAGGCAATCCATACATTGATGTTTCTCCCCCTTTCTTCCTACCTCCCTGCCCCTCTCTCAAAAATAATAACTAACATCTTTAAAAAAATAAAACATAGGCCCTGGCTGGTGGCACAGTGGATAAGATGCTGGCCTGCAAACCCAAAGGTCGCTGGTTCAATTCCCAGCCATGGCACATAACCAGGTTGCAAGCTAGGTCTCCAGCCACGTCCATAGCTGGAGGCAGGTGAAAGGGAACCATACATTGATGTCTCTCTCACTCTCTGCCTCTCTCTCTTCCCCACTCTCCGGAAATAATAAATAAAATCTTTAAAAATATATAAAAAATAAAAATAAAATAAAATACCTGTTCCTTTAAAGATAGATAGACTGATAGATAGAAGTGACTAAATAAGCATAGTTTTAAAAAAAGGTCACGCTGGCTGGTGTGACTCAGTGGATTGGCTCTGGCCTACAAACCCAAAGGTTGCTGGTTTGATTCCCAGTCAGGGCAACGTAACCAGGTTGCAAGCCAGGTCCCCAGCCAGGTCCATAGCTGGAAGCAGCTAAAAGGCAGCCATACATTGATGTTTCTCTCCCTTTCTTCCTCCCTCCCTGCCCTTCTCTCTGAAAATAATGAATAAAATCTTAAAAAAAAAAAAAAAAAAAAGGTACAGGGGACAGAGAAACTTGTTTGACGACAGCTTCATTTACTATATTCAGGAAGCCTGGGGGATGGGGAAAATTTGGTTTTATTTCTGACATGTTAAGTTTGAGGTGCCTATGAGACACCGAAATGTCAAGTATAAGACTAGCCATGTCAAGAAGGCAATTGGATATGCAAGGGTTGTGTAATAAGAATTTGTCTGGTCTCTATCCCTAGTTCCTGGGAGAAAGTAATCTCTAAACCCTTGGAATTTCTCAAGTAATAGGACTGTCTTTGTCATTCATGGGCCCCTGGGCCATTCCTAAATTAATATGGGATGACTTGATAAGTGCTAGTGGTAAAGATTAACCAAGTGATTAGAGGTTGATGCTCTGAGCAAGGTGGCATCAGCCTGGCTTCCAAGGATGCCAGTGTGGCTGGCAATTGCGTCCAACCACATGATTAATGAGTTCATCAATTGTGCCCATGTGATAAGCCCTTAGTGAAAATTCTGGGTGCCCAAAGCTTGTTGAGCTTCTTGGTTGGTGCAGACCTTGATGCGCCAAGAGGGTAGTGTCCTGATCCCAAGGGGAGAAAACACAAAAGCTCTGCATTTAAGACCTTCCTAGACCTTCCCCTGCATGTCTCTTAATTTGGCTGGTGCTGACCTGTATCCTTTCTAATAAAACTGTAATAATGACTATAGAGTTTCCTAAGTCCTTTGAGTCATTCTAGCAAATTATCAATTCTGAGGGCAGCATGGTAGTCCCTGAATTTATAATCAATTGTGTGGGTGGTCTGCATACCCCTAAATGTGGCATTTGAAACGAGGGTGGTTTTTGGCAACTGTGCCCTTAAACCTATGAAATCTGTGCTTACTCTGGGTGCTCAGTGTCAGAACAAGGTGGCAGTATTGTAGCAAGTCTGGAGTTGTGGTAAATAGTGGCAATATAGATAGTCACTGGCATGGAGAGGGTATTTAATGCCATGGTCTGGCTAAAATTTTCTAGAAATACTATACAGTTAGAGAAAGGCGTTTCGGGAATGACCTTGAAGAACTCTAACATTTTGAGTTGAAGCAGAAAAAGCCAGCAAAGGAGACTGGAAAGCAGTTGCCAGGGATGTAGGAGGGAAACCTGAAGGATGTGAAGGGTAGGAGCCAAAAAAAAAAAAAAGAAGAATAAATGGGTTCCTAGAAAGAGGGAGGATTTGACTGTGTTAAAAGCTCTCAAGCCCTGGCTGAGTGGCTCAGCTGGTTGGAATGTTGTCTGGTACACCGAAAGGTTACAGGTTTGATCCCTGATTAGGGCACATACCAAGGTTGCAGGTTCAATCCCCAGTTGGGGTGCACACAAGAGGCAACCAGTCAGTGTTTCTCTCACATCGATGTTTCTCTCTCTCCCTTCCTCTCGCTTTAAAACCAATAAACATAACCCTCAGGTAAGGGTTTTTTGTTTTTGTTTTTTTTTTCAAAAAAGCTCCTAAGATGATGACAATATGAGTACAGAGAAGGGAGCATTGAATTAGGCAACATGATATTCTCAGTGGAGTACCTACCACCTGAATGTCCCTCTTTTAGATCTACCTCATTGTTCACAAGGTCCTTCCTTTCTCTCATCTTCACTTGGTCACTTTGGAAGAGAGCATTGAGCATATGCCCTTTGTGTTGGTAGGGAAGCTTCATTAGCCTCCTTCCTTTCTGTAGAAATTTGGGGGCAGAGCAGTCCTTTTACAACTCTAGTCTCTTTTAAACCAGGTTGGGAGCACTTTGTCAACATAGCTCTCACAAAATGGATTATTTTCTGTGTATTCGACTTCAGCTAACTTCATGAGCCAAATTCCTGCCCATAATTTATTTCATGGTGGTTTTTTTCCTCCTAGACTTAATCTCAGATGTTTAGTAACAGGCGTATCAGGTTTCTGTTTTTCTACTCATGTTCTGTGGCTTTACCCAATCAAGAAACTCTTTGGTCTAGCTACATGGATCTACAGGCACCACCTCAATCTTTCTTGAGGTCTTTAAATATGATTGTCATAGCCACACCCTTGATTTAATATTTGTCCTAAAACTAGGTGATAGATTGCAGTGTTGGCCGTGCTTCTTTGTTTACCTGGTGACTATCAACCCTCCCAACAAAAGATTCTGTTTTTTTACCCTGTTAATCTGGTTTTGGCCAGGTGGCTTGTTCTAGTCAATGGCACATTGTCTGCCCTAACTGTAGACCTTCTGCCAGTATCCCTTGTCATGGTCTTATAGAATGTTTTATCCATCACCTTGGTGTCACATTTTATGGTGAAGCATGTATGACGGTGGGCTCATACTCACAGAATCCCTGGTCTTAACAAGTGGCTCCATCAAAGAAGCAGAGTCTTGACAGAACAGTAAGAAGAGTCTTCGGATGACTTGGTTACACACCAGCTGCGAGGCAATACCTGTGCCTTCACAGTTCTGTTGTAAAGCATTGGCACACAAACTCACCCCTAACATTTTCGAGGTGAAGGCAAGAATACAAGCAGAGGCCTAAATACAGGTAAACCCTGTATAACACAGCACTTCTACAGCATGATTTCACTCTAATATGGTTCAAGAATTAGGTGAAACCCTCATACAACCTGACCTCCTAGAACACGGTTTCACTCTAACACGGTTTGAGAATTAGAGAAATTCCAGAACAACATGGAATGTAATAAGAGCTTTTAAGAGAAAATAATATCTCATTTGAAATTAGGGAAATCCCTGAACAACATGGAACATAAGAGCTTTATTAGACCAAAAGATATCTCATTTGAAATTAATGAAATTTATAAAGATCGCTCAGCTAAAAGCAAACAATCTAAAATAACAGATTTTTTGCAAAAAGTACAGGATAGAAGTCAAGATAATGCTGAAGAAAGTTCAGAGGATGAAGATATCTTGTCAAAAAAAGAAAATGTCCTTGGTTAATGGTGCTTAGTAATGATGATGAAGAAAACGTTATTTAATACATATTAATATGTCATACTTTTGGTGAAAATTGCTTTAATAAAGATATTGCTCTTAATTAAAAAATATAATAGTATGTTTTTTTTTTTAACTTTTGAAACCCAACCCCCTTTTTCGTACTAGTTCTTTGTTTTGTGTAACACAGATTCACAGACATCTTTTAGGAATCTAACAACCATATTATACCGGGCTTATCTGTAGCTTTAAGTTAAATATCAGGCTAGCTGATAGTCAAATACAATGTGTTCTGCCTTTCTACCTTCATAACAAGTTGGAAAGTCAAATTTAAACTCAGTTTTCGGATCCCTGTAGTGCACACCGAGCCAGCCCTCAGCAGCAGGCTTTGGGCTGGCCCCTTCCCTTTCCAACCACTGACTTTGTTTTTCCATAAATTTGTACAGATCCCCAAGCCTTCACATCCCAAGCTCTGTGCACATACCTTGCCAACCCTTGGTCACTCTGTGAGCCTGGGGTGTGTACGCTGATGGCTATGGCACATATCTGGCAAGAGTTCTGGCAGACTCTGAAAGTAGGCAGGGAATTCTAGGGTCCTGGAATTTCCAGAGAGTGGCCTGGAGGTGTGTGGGCTCCGGATTAGTACATTTCCTTAGCCCAAACTCCTCATTCCATTAAGGTGCCCCCACAGGAGGAACAAAGCAGGGCCTCTGAAGTACAAGGCCCAAGTCCAGAGACCTTTTTGCCTGAGTCTAAAGGGCATATGTCTTAAACAAGTGGCCACTATATGCTGTCTTCTTCTCCTTCGCCTAGATGCATAGCGTGGGGACCACAGAGTGAGGACAAAGTAGCCCCCTCACTAGTACCCCTGATGGCCTGCTGGATAACTTTTGCTTCCCATCCGCCACAAATTTGGGGCTGTGAAGGCCCTTGTGCACAAGAGAGAATGTCCTCATCTAAATGGAGCCGTGGTTTCACTGAATTAGCTGAAAGATTTGCCTCCTGAAGATTTGGAAAGAAAGGAGTGGAGAGTGGTAAAGAAGCATTTAGCCAAGTTCATGGGCGCGCTTGCGTTACTTAATCGGTTAATTAATTATTAAATTAATGCCTGTCATTTGCACCTGTGCTGTGCTGATTTTGACTCCTGAGAACATAAGGAGTGGCCATGAGTTACTACTCTAGGTGGGGGACAGGCACTTTATCTCAAGGCAGCAGAATAACTGATAGCTCCTCTCTTGGAGCTTACGCACTCACAGTCCGCTGTCCGCAGCCAGAGCTACTGTCCTATACCTTGCACCAAGTCCTCCACCCCTGGGGGTTTTCCACAGTGTTCCCATTTGATGGTGTTTTTCTTCATGGTGTTTGTTCAGCAATGAAAACCAGAACTGCACCCAAAGTTCACTCTAAATGTTCGGCAGTTTCCATTGAGATGTCCTCTTCAAACATGCATTATTTAGGAGTATGTGTCTCAATGTCCAAATCAATTAGGGTTTCCGGCATTTGTGTGTGTCTGTGGGAATATATACTGTGTATGTGTGTGTGTACTTAGAAAGAATGTGCATTCTCTGTTTTGTGGGTATGTGTATGTTTATATATGTCTGTGTATGTATGTACATGCACACACACATTTGATCAAGGTTGTCAAATGGGTTGTTCAACTCTATTATATCCTCACTAGAATTTTGTCTAGCAATAACTTTATATTAAAATCTCCAGTTATAATTGGATGCTCATCAGTTTTTCTTACAATTCTATTTTTTGAGGTTCTGTTAGAAGGGAACAGATGATTTTCACATTGCTAGCTCTTCTTGTAAGAATGTTCCTTTTTTAAAATTTTTTTTTAGATTTTATTTTATTATTTCCAGAGAGAGAGAGGAAGGGAGAGAGGCAGAGAGGGAGAGAAACATCAATGTGTGGTTGCCTTTCACCTGCCTCCAGCTATGGACCTGGCTGGAGACCTGGCTTGCAACCTGGTTATGTTGCCCTGGCTGGGATAATTATTGCTACTTTTAATGGTTATTCTTATATTCCCTAACATAACTCTTACATTCTTAACATGCTTTAAAATCAGTCTTAACATGCTTTAAAATCAGTGATTCACCCTGACTGGTGTGGTTCCGTGGATTGGGCCTTGTCCTGCAAACCAAAAGGTCACCAGTTCAACTCCCAGTCTGGGCACATGCCTGAGTTGCTGGTCATGCCTCCAGTTAGGGGCCTGTGAGAGGCAACCGACTGATGTTTCTCCCTCTTTCTTTCTTCCTTCCTTCCCCTCTCTCTAAAAATAAATAGATAAAATATTTTTAAAAATCAGTGATTCAAACGCCAGGTAAAAAACAGTCATCATGAGTATATAAATATCAGAGGACAGAAGATAACAGCTATCCTTACCTTGATTTACTTTTTTCTATCAAAATCTAATGATGACTTGTCAAAAATCTTCCCTCCTCTTTCTGAGTAAAACAAGAATGTTTATATATACATGTATTTTCCAAAATTTCCCTCTCCAGATCTTATGCTGTTTTCTAATATTTAAATTTAAAAACATGTACATATTTTAGGTTTAGGTTTTAGATAAAAACAAATGAGCCATTATTTATAATTAATAATTATTTAGACACACCAGTTAAAAAAATATTTATTTTTAGAGAGAGAGGAAGGTAGGGAGAAAGAGAGGGAGAGAGACATTGATATGTAGTTGCTTCCCAGGTGCCCCAGCTGGAAACCTGGCCTGCAACCCTGGTCTGTGCCCTGGCTAGGAATAAAACTGATAACCTTTTGGTTCATAGGCTGGCACTCAACCCACTGAGCCTCACCAGCCAGGGACACATCAGTTTGCTTTACTGATTTTTAAAAAAAGATTTTATTTATTATTTTTAGAGAGAGGGGAAGAGAGAGGCAGAGAGGGAAAGGGACATCAGTGTATGGTTGCCTTTCTCCTGCCTCCAGCTATGGACCTGGCTGGAGACCTGGCTTGCAACCAGGTTATGTGCCCTGGCTGGGAAATTGAACAGCAACCTGTGGATTTGCAGACCAGCACCTTATCCACTGTGCCATCAGCCAGGGCTTGTTTTATTGATTTTTAATCTTACCATTTCTTATTGCATTCCACCAACTTCCTTCTGGGTGTATTTTCCTTCATTTAAGTATATCCTTTAGTAGATATTTCAGAGAGGATTTGGGGGTTGAAAAACTTTTATTCTTTGTTAACAAAATCTGACAATGTCTATTTCACCTCAGTCTTAAAGTTGGGTGTAAGATTCTAAATTGACAATTATTTTCCTTCTGTAGTGCTTGGGTTTCCATGGGTATTCAAGGTGCAATTACAGTATCTTTTGACATCTATTGTTGCTAATAAACAGAGTATTGCAGTCTGAATATCATATCCTTGTTAGAAATCTATTAATATTTGTCTATTTTCTTGGTAGTTTTAAGTTTTTAAATTTTAATCTTTGTATCCTGCAGTTTCATTACAAATACCCTGATTTGTTTTTATTTATCTTGTGTGCATAACTTGTGTGCTTTTTAAACTGAGGATGAATGAGCCTTTCTTCAATTCTGGAAAACTTTAAGCCATTAACTCTTTGAATATTGTGACTCTCTATTTTTGTTATTCTTTTCTGACAGACCTCTCATTAGATGTCTTTTGGACTTTCTCACTTAACTGTCATGTTTCTTAACCTATTTTTCTTTTCTTTTCTTTTTTTTAAAGGTTTTTAAATTCTGCAGCATTCTGGAGAATTTATTTAGATCTGTCTTCCAGTTTAGGGTAACTCTTTGCAGCTAAATCTAAAGTATTTTTGTCTGTCCACTGTTTTTTTCATTTGTCTGTCTGTTTGTTTCATTTTTAATGATATTTTTCTATTTATAAACCTTCTATTTGAATCTTTTTTTCAAATTTGCCTGTTGTTTCCCCCATAATATTCTGTCTTTAAGGATTCAATATCTTTTTAATTTTCTTTGGAAAATGCGAAACACTCACTTTAAAGTCTATTTCAGCCTTGGCTGGTGGCTCAGTGGATAGACACTGGCCTGCAAACCCAAAGTTTGTTGGTTCGATTTCCCAGTCAGGGCACGTAACCAGGTTGCAAGCCAGGCTTCCAGCCAGGTTGGTAGCTGGAGGCAGGTGAAAGGTAACCATACATTGATTATTCTCACCCTTTCTCCCTCCCTCCCTGCTTTCCTCTCTGAAAATAATGAATAAAATCTCCAAAGAGAAAAAAATAATAAAGTCTATTTCACATGGTCAGATTATTTCTAGTTCAAGATTTGTTGCATCTGCTAATTATTTCTCATGGTGTTGGGTTTCCTGATACACTTTATCATCGTTAGTTATGAGTTTATCTTTGGGAGAGTCTTCCTCTGAGTGTTTCTTCTTGTGGAATCCTTGTTATTATCCTGGATTATGAATATATCCTATTATGGCATCTTTTATGGTTGCCTTTTTGAAGTCATACAAGATCCATTTGTTCTGAATCAGTTTTTACACTGGTTTGTCAGCTGGGAGTTTCCACAATGCAAGCTCAGTTTTGCAATATCTATAGAAATGCAAGGGTCCAAAAAGGGCCCAAATTTTAAGCCCTGCTGAGAGCTTAAAGGAGGCATCTCCCGTTAGGGGAATTAGTGCCAACTCCTCCCCTTAAGTATGAAATGTGTTCCAAAGCCCACGTGGCAGCATCTTTTCTGGATGTGACAGGGACTGTGGAGTGCCTTCCAATATCCATCCTCTCTTTCTTCATGGCAGAACCTCAGTTTTATTCAGGCTGTCAATTAGTTCAGCTGAAAACAGGGGAACAAAACCACCGCTTTTTCAGCCTCCAATCTTAAAGCTACGTGGTCAGATGACATGATTCTGGCTCATGAGGTGTTAGTGGAAGTCACTGGCTTGTTAAGAAGGCGCAGACGCAACTGTGAGACTCGGTTGTTTTTACTTGGTCCTTCTTTCCTACTTCCAGGAATGCGGAGCTGATTACTCCAACCATAGCAGTTGTTACGTGAGCAGGGGGATGAAGCCTCACCCTAGAAGTAGAGTGGAGAGCGGGAGGAACTTGGGTTCCCGGTGTTATAAAGCCAACATCCTAACTCTAGATTACCTTCCTCTGGATTTCTTGTTACACAACATAAAGGAAACCCAGCCAAACTCTACGGCATCAACTTGGTTTCTTTAACCCACCCGTTTCTCTGTAAACAGTCCCCTATTTGAACTCTATTCAGTCAAACCGTTCTGAATGAGACCCATGTTTCTGCCAATGAATTTAACATTCCTTGATATATATGGTTGTTTAAATAAGTTTAAATATTAACCAGAAGTGGCTGGTTGGCCCAGTGGGTGGGGCATCATCCCCACAAAGTGAAAAGTCTTCGTTCAATTCCCAGGCAGGGCACATGCCTGGGTTGCTGGGCCCAGACACCAGTTGGGGCACGTGAGAGGCAACTAATTGAGGTTCTACTTGCACATCAACGTTCCTCTCCCTCCCTTTCTCCTTCCTTTCTCGTGTCTATAAAAATAAATAAATACAATCATGAAAAGTATGATTCAAAGTTTCCTGGGACTTAGGATTAAAATTTACTCATTGCCCTGACCAGCTCAGTTGGTTGACACCATCCAGCAAAGCAGAAAAGGTCACCAGTTTGGTTCCTGGTCGGGGCACACCCTCGGGTTGGAGGCCAGTCCACAGGTGGGGCACACCAAGAGGCAACTGATCAGTGCTCCTCTCACACATCAATGTTTCTCTCCCTCTCTTTCTCCCTCCTTCCTTCTCTCTCTAAAAATAAATAAACAAAATCTTTAAAATTCACTGGTTTGATTATTAATAGAAATACAAGTTTTAGTTGACTTTTGCCACAATAGTGCTATATAACAAACCACCCCAACAATGCTTACAAGAAACCTTTATTCTCAAGATCTTGGGTCCAGAAATCAACTATGGTTTAGCAGGTCAAGGCCGAGCTCAGCTGGGTGACTGTTACAGACTGCTGGTTAGCTAGGCTTGACTCCAGGCCATAGGTTTGGTTTAGATCTGTTTCTTGGGTTTTCTTCTAGAGCCAAGGCTGATGGGGGCAAATAGCTACCTGGGCATGTTCTTCCAGTAGCAGATCATTTTAAGTCAGAAAAAATGTCAATACAGCCCTGGCTGGTATGGCTCAGTGGAGTAAGTGCCAGCCCAAGAACCCAGAGGTCACTGGTTCGATTCCCAGTCAGAGCACATGCCTGGGTTGTGGGCCAGATCCCCATCTGGGGGTAAGCAAGAGACAGCTGACCTATGTGTCTCTCACACATTGATGTTTCTCTCCCTCCCTTCCCCTCTCTCTCACACAAAAAATGGTAAATTAATAAAATCTTTTTGAAGAAAAAGTTGATCCACACAAACTTATTTTAGTGTCTTCTAACATCCTTTTAGCTAAAACAAATGTTATAGCTAAGCTCCAGGTTGCAGGGCATGGCTTGTCTTGGGGCCCTGATATATGTTGTGTGTAACTTTATTACAGAAAAGTATTGGAACCAATAATTCATTCCATCACAAATAGTAAGATCTGTATTTATGTTACTATAGTTGTCCCTACTTTTTCCACTTTTGCCTACCTCTACCCTCCCTGCCTCAGGCCATCCCTGCACCTTTCATTGTCCACATCTATGGATCATACATATGCATTCTTTTGTTAATCTTCAACTCCTTTCCTCCAGTTCCCCACCCCTCCAACAGTCTGTTTCATGTGTCTATGCCTCTGTTTCTATTTTGTTCTTTATTTTATTTTATTCATTAGATTCTGCATATAAGTGAGATCATATGGTATTCGAATTTCACTAACTGACTTATTTCACTTAGCATAATACTATCTAGGTCCGTCCATGCTGTTGCAAATGGTAAGAGTTCCTTATTTTTCACTGCTGCATTGTATTCCATTGTGTAAATGCATCACAGCTTTTTAATCCATGTATCCACTGGGCACTTAGGCTGTTTCCAGATCTTGGCTACTGTAAATAATACTGCTATGGCCCTGACTGGTGGCATAGTGGGATAAGAAGCTGGCCTTCAAACCCAAAGGTTGCTGGTTCAATTCCCCAGCCAGGGCACATAACCAGGTTGCAGGCCAGATCTCCAGCCACGTCTGTAGCTGGAGGCAGGTGAAAGGCAACCATACATTGATGTCTCTCTCCCTCTCTGCCTCTCTTCCTTCCCCTCTCTCTAAAAATAATAAATAAAGTCTTTAAAAAATAATGCCGCTATGAAAATAAGGGTATACCCAAAGGTCACTGGTTCAATTCCCAAGTCAGGGCACTTAACCAGGTTGCAAGCCAGGTCTGCAACCAGGTCTGGTTAGGTGCCCTGGCTGGGGAATCGAACCTGTGATCTTTGAGTTCGCAGGCTGGTACACTATCCACTATGCTACCAGCCAGGGCTACCCTAGAGTTTTTGACTATCAACTAGGATCCAGCTCCTATGCCATGGATATGATGGAGAGCAAGACTGAAGTGGTGCTGCTTTTCAGGGTATATCAGAAACAGGCAGCAAACACACACACACACACACACACACACACACACAAATTACAAACTCTGACCAGGACTGTGATCAGAAAATACTGGGACACCAAAAGAGAAATCTGTCTGACTTGGTCTAAAAGAGACCTCTTTGAGGAAGTGACACTTAAGCAGAGATGTTTAAAACAGACAAAAGCAACATGCAGGTGTGTAAGTCTTTCTTAGACCAGGAGCAGTATGAGAGAGCCTGAACAATCTGAGATCCTAACGTAATCTCAGCAGGACCTTCCTTGAGAGCGAAACTCACTCAGTACACCCATAAGCTTAATTCTTGTTCTAGAGCAAATGACACCACTTCCTTTTTCCTTGAGTTTATGATGTTGCAAGAGGTAGTCAGAGGATGGCTTATTGACTCTCAAGCTGCACCTGAGCTCCTCATCCTTGTCCTGTCCTTGAAATGTATCTTCCACCACACCATTCTCACATTCGGAGCTATTCCAAGGACAGTCTTAAAGAAAAGTGTTGTTGAGACCATCTAGACAGTATACATGTCTGATGTCAGGTAAAGTCTCTGTATAAACTTTAAGATTCTGGTGGGTGAATTCAAAGGTCTACTCATTTTTTTTAGAGAGGGGGGAAGGGAGAGAGACATCAATGTATGGTTGCCTTTTCCACCTGCCTCCAGCTATGACCTGGCTGGAGACCCAGCTTGCAACCTCGTTATGTGCCCTGGCTGGGAATCGAACCAGCGACCTTTGGGTTCACAGGACAGTGCCTTATCCACTGTGCCACCAGCCACCGGCCAGGGCAAGATCTACTCACTTTGTAACCACCTAAGACTAGCTTCTCATGTAAGTTTCTTTTGTTTTCTTTTTTTGTTCATTGTTTATTAAACTTGCCACCTACCAAGAGAAAAGTAGTTTACTTTACCTACAAGGAAGCTCCCATAAGACCGCCAGCTGATTTCTCAAAAGACACTTTGCAGGGATTGGCACAAAAATAGACAAAGTGATGAAAAGCAACAACCTACAACTAAGGTCACTCTACCCAGCAAAACTACCATTTAGAATCAAAGCACAGACAGACAAAAAGCTTCCCAGACAAGAAAAAGCTAAAGGACTTTATCATCACCAAACCAGTATTACAAGAAATTGTAAGGGTTCTTGTTTAAGAAAGAAACTGAAGCCCTGCCTGGTGTGGCTCAGTGGACTGAGCGCCAGCCTGTGAGCTAAAGGGTTGCTGGTTCAATTCCCAGTCAGGGCACATGCCTGGGTTGGCAGCCAGGTCACTTGTTGGGGGAGTGTGAGAAGCAACCATGTATTGACATTTCTTTCCCTCTTTCTCCTTCCCTTCCCCTCTCTCTAACAGTAAATAAAATCTTTTAAAAAATAAATAAAATAAGAAAAAATGAAGATAAAAATATTAATGAAACAGTTGTAATAACTATATATCTATTAATAAGTACAATTACTTTATGTGCAAATCCATTCAAAGGACATATACTGGCTAAATGGATAACAAAAGAAGATCCTTACATAGGCTTTGTCAAGAAGAGGCTCACATCAGATTGAAAAATACACACAGACTGAAGGTGAAGGGATAGAAGGAAGATGTTTCATAAAAATGAAACAACAATAAAAGCTGGGGTAGCAATACTTACACCAGACAAAATAGACTTTAAAACAAAAGCTATAACAAGAGACAAAAACAGGACCCAGCAATTCCACTTCTGGGTATTTATCTAAATTGAAAAGACATATGCATCCACCTGTTCATTGCAGCATTGCTTACATGGAAGCAACCTCAGGGTCTGTAACTAGATGAGTGGCTAAGGAAGAAGTGGTGCATGTATGCAATGGAGCATGACTCAGCCACAGAAAAGAACGAAACCTTACCATCTACAACATGGGTGGACCTGGAAGGTATTGTGCTGTGAAATAAATTAGCCAGGGAAAGACATATGCCATATAATTTCATTTATATGTGGATTTCAAAAAGCAAAAATCAATAAGCGGAACTGAGACAGACTCAAAGATACAGAGAACATTTTGGCAGTTGCCAGATGGGAGGGGAGTGGCAAGGATGGTGAAAAAGGTAAAGGGATTAAGAAGTACAAATTGGACTCTGGCTGGTAGCACAGTGGTTAAGGTGCCGGCCTTCGAACCCAAAGGTCGCAGGTTCGATTCTCTAGCCAGGGCACATGGCCAGGTTGCAGACCAGGTTTCCAGTCAGGTCTGTGGCTGGGGGCAGGTGAAGGGCAACCATGAATTGATGTCTCTCTCCCTCTCTTCCTCTCTCCCTTACCCTCTTTCTGGAAATAATGAAATAAAATCTTTAAAAAAAAAAAAAAAGAAGTACAAATTTGTAATTACAAAATAGGCATGGGGATGTAATGAAGCATACCATAAGGAATATAGTCAATAATATTGTAAAAACTGTGTATGGTATGTAATAACTGTGTCAAATGGGTACCAGATTTACCAAGATGATCACTTCATGTTGCGTAAATGTCTACTCACTATGTTGTACACCTGAAACTAAAATAATACTGTATGTCAACTATAACTGAAAAATTAAAACATTTATTTTAAAAATAAATTCTGTAATTATCTTATGAATAGCATAATTAGATTGCTGGACATTGTCACTTGTGATAAAACATGAAGACAAAGTTAACTCAAAAACAAACAAACAAACAAACAAAAAACACCTTGTCAGTCTGGAGTGGTCTGCCTCTTTCTTTGGTCTTTCCTTGCCCTCCATGTACAGGGTCAGTTTGCAAACTTATTCCAAGGTTTTCTGTTCCTACTTCAGTCCTCTCAGCAGTTGACCCCTGTCGTTTCTTTTCTTTTCTTTCAGTATACATTTATTGAACATCAGCAAGGACTGGATTTGGGAAGGAGGAATGTCTATTGACAATGTAGGTGAAAAAACAATCTCACCACTCAATTCAATCATTCACTTTGTCAATGATAAGTTCCTACTCTGAGCAGTCCAGTGAGAAGCTCTGGAAATAAAAAAAGTGAATAGAACAGCCCTGGCTGGGTAGCTCAGTTGGTTGGAGCATCATCCTGTGCACCAAAAAGATTTTGGGTTTGATCCCCAGTAGGAGCACATGGTGGGGGGGGGGGGGAGTGGCAACCAATTGATGTTTCTCTCTCACATTGCTGTTTCTCTCTTTCTCCCTTTCTTTCTCTCTAAAATCAATAAGCATATCCTTGGCTGAGTATTAAACAAACAAACAAAAAACATGAATAGGACATAGTTGTATTCTTTTGGAGCCTAGAAGTTGCTATCAGGCACCAATACTTTGGTAGAGGGTTAGGAATCATTTGACTTCTTCCTTCCCTAAGTGTTCCTCCTCTTCACTGGGAGCACTGTTTTAATCAAACCAGTATACAAAGCTCAGACATGTTCCAGGTTATGCAACTGAGTTCCCCATGGGCCACTAGAAGCCTGTCCCACAAGGGACAAGTAGACAAGGGCCCAATTGTCAAGGATAAAGAATTTAGCTTTTGGTTTTCAGCAATACCAGTGCCAGCTGGGATGATCAAACACAGAGATTCAAATTACGGAAGAATTTGTCACTGGCCCATTTGTCCAAATGACAGCCAGAAATGGGTCAGCAGCCCATTCACCCCAGGGAGAAGTGGAGAGCTTGTCATGGTGATAAATCAGTAATCAGCCACAGTGAAAAAGCTTGAGGCCACCCACTGGGAGAACCTACTATTGGGCTGATCCCTGATAGCACCTGGAGTATGACATGCACAGGTCTGGCTGCCTCAGGGCTCCAGGTAGTCTTGAGAGGCCACTTCTCTGTGAGGTAGGACTTTTTGGCTTGGCTCTATATCTTACCTCCCAAGGACTATTGTTACGGCTGCCAAACGGAAGGGGTGTTCACGAATTCTCCCATGGCTAGCCTGCTCTTCCTACCAGTCACGCTTAGGGCAGGGAGAGGCACGGTCACAGAGAACTCACCTTGTAACTGATATAGAAGGTCACAACACTTCTGCAAGGCAGGAAAGAAGGTTGAATTAACCTAATGCCCACTTCAAAGTCACAAGAGTTTTCCCATTTTGATAGAGCTGGTGGAGCCAGCCCTGACTGGCTTTCAGGGCACACCCCACTCCCCCTGGTACAAGCCCTAGCTCTGTCGCTGACCTAAAAGTTTGAACATGTCATGAAATCTTTCATAAACTGGGCCTTCACGTTTGTGGAGTTGGTCCAGTGTTATTAGGAGGGATGAATTAAGGAGGACAATGTATACGAAACCCTTTGTAAGCACGGAGGTCATTTTACTACATGGACAAGGTGAAGTGCAATGCTTTGTTGATGAGTATTGTCCAGGAAAGCATAACAGCCATCTGAGAGCTGTTTCTGGAGAACCGTTCTCTGCACTTGTTACTTCTGGGCTCCCCTCCAGCAGGGTTTCTCCTTTCTGCTGGCTGCCAAGAGGCTCAGAGCTGAATTTGGGACTCACCTGCACCAAGGTTGTAGCTCTTTCTGGCATTTCTTCCTACTCACTTTCCTGGCTTATTTGGTTCGATTCGTTTTTCTCCTTATTTCCACCACCTTGTATTTTATGTACCTCTGTCTTAAATTCTTTGGGGGACAAAGCAGGGTGTAATTAAGCAGATACTGAATACACATAAAAACACTTTATTTTGTATGCCATTGCTTTTGCCTATTCTAAAAATATGTCGTGTTTGCGACTTAGTCTGGGCCACAGTAAAATACAGCAAAATCACACCTGAGATGAATCACGCAGGAAAGCACCCAACACCACGCCTGGTTTGCGAAAAGGTTCCTGCAAATGCTAACTTCATCAGAAGTTCCCCAGACTCTTTCAGGCGCAAAGACATTAAGTGGCTGCGCGGGCCTGTTGGAGGGATGGAGTCAACCCACTGCAGCTTTTCTGCCGGTGTCTTTTGCCAGAACAATTCCGGCGGAGTCAAGGGTGAAAGGAAGTGTGGAGGCAGGGTAAAGGCCGAACTTGGTGAACCCAGGTGTAAGGGGCGGGGGCGGGGTGGGGGTTGGTGGAGGAAGGGACCGGGTGATGAGGCTTGTGGACCGTAAACACAGTTTAGCCGGGTAGGGAAGGAAGGGACTGTGAGGGTAAGGGGACTAGAGGTGGGCGCAGGGATTGTATTGTTCTTTTAAGGTGGAGAGAGGATTCCGATTACCCACCGAGGAGAAGGAGAGGAGGTGGCAGCTAGAGGCTGGGCGGTCCGGCGAGCAGCGCAGGGGCCCAACTGCCGCGGCCGGGCGGGGTGCGCAGTGCGAGCCCGGGGCCCCGCCAGAGGAGCGAGAAAGGATACAGAGGTGCCGCCGCGCGCTCTGGGTCCGCGGGGAGCGTGCTCCTGTCCCGCGTCCTCGACCATTCAGAGATTTGGGTAAACCGACGAGTCCAAGGGGTCCTCAGCAGAGAGGCCCCCTTCTATTAACGCGGACTTCCGACGCTATGGAGTTAGGCGGTCTTGGGGGCTCGGCGGCAGAAGGACAGCAAGTGTTCCACCGTCCACGTGAGCTTCCCAGTCACCTAGACGCGGTTGGAATCCCAGCTCCACTTCCTAGTCGATCACTCCCGCTTTGCCTCAGTTTCCCTGTCCTTAAAGTGGGGCTAGTAACGTGATGCACGTCTTCGGGCTGTTGTGACGAATAAATGGCACAACGTAAATAAAGAGTTTAGCGCCGAGCCCGTACCTGGTACCGTAAAACAGGGACTGTGCTCATCACTGTCATCTTTTCTAACTCCTCAAGGCTGTTCGCTGTGAGGTTCGGTCGTCCCCAAAAGACAGGATAGATGTTTGGACAGATTGGCTGGCACCAGGCTGGGCTCACCGAAAGAACCGGGAGGTGGGTGGGGTGGTGGTGGTGGTGGTGACGTAAGGAAGGACTTCGGGACCAACCGAAACTCTCACGTCTCCTCCACCTGCCCTGCTCCCAGAGAATTTGCTGGCTTTGTCGCCTGGACGCGACAGTCGGCGGGGCGGCTGCCCTGGTTCTGCGCAACCAGCTCGTTCCGCTCTGCGCTCGTTCCGCTCTGCCCGGCTCTGCCCGCCCGAGGTGGCCTGATTCAGAATGACCTTGTGCAGGTGAGTGTCACCAGAGCACAGAAAAGGGGGAGGCCAAACTTCGCCAGCCCGGCGCCATCGAAAAGTGGCCAGATGTGGGGGCTGCCCACAATGAGGCAGGGGGAGGCAATAGTTGGTCTCTGAGATCAGTCCAGCCCGACCCCCACCCCCACGTAGGTGGGGGCATAGAGAGGGAACGCCGTCTAGTGACGCTGTTGCTGTACCCCTGGGGAACGCTGATTTTCCAGTTAACTTCGGCAGGGAGATGGAGGTTGCCTCTCGCGACTAGGAGCGCGGAGTTCCGGACTCTTGTTGGAACCCCGAGGCTCTGGGCCTCTTCCCTGGGGTCGGTCGGGACCGATCTCCCTAACTGAGGCTGCAACCCTTCCGTGGACCCAGGGAATACCCGAACAGGCAGGGTTTTGGAAAGTCGATTTTCAGGTCTATTCTCACAGCCTCATCACAGAGTGAATATCCTCTCTGTGTTCCCTCCTGAGCGCTAAAAAGCCTCTACGGAGTAGCTGAATAATTAGCAGGAGAAAGGAGACTTGGAAGTCTACCTTAATGTTTATGAACTACTTAGAAGGACCAGAAATACAGCTTGTGCCTTTTTATTTCCCAGGGTTCTCTTTTCTTTGAAGAACAATCATTTAGTATGGACAAGGAAGCTGTCTTGTGAAAACATGTTGGTGGGATGATGTTTTATGAGTATTAAAACGAACTTTAGCCCTGGCTGGTGTGGCTCAGTGGACTGAGTGCCAACTTCCCATTGGAAAGGTTGAAGGTTCAATTACCAGCCTGGGTTTCCGGCCTAGGGGCTTGCGGGAGGCAGCTGATAGTACAGGATGTATTCTGGCACATAGATGTTTATCTCCCTCTCTTTCTCCCTCCTTTCCCCTCTCTCTAAAAATTAATTAATCAATTCATTCTTTTTTTTTTTTTTTAATGAGGTTTACCTTGTACAGAGGATGAGACGGAGAGAGGGCAAGGGAGGCAGCTATTTGCTAACGTCCTATCTCTGCTCTTGTAAGGCTGCTGGCTGGCATGACCTCGGGAAAACTGAAGTTCCTCTGAAGAAACTTCTTTTATTAGTTTTTATTTAAAAATATTTTATTACTATTTTCAGAGAGAAGGGCAGGGAGGGAGGAAGAAAGGGAGAGAAGCATCAGTGTATGGTTGCCTTTCACCTGCCTCCGGCTGGGGACCTGGCTGGAGACCTGGTTTGCAACCTGGTTCCGTGCCCTGGCTGGGGAACCAAACCAGCAAGCAACCTTTGGGTTTGCAGGCTGCTGCCAATCCACTGAACCACACCAGCCAGAGCAGTGAAGACTTCTTTTAAACTTCCCTTTGCTTCTAAGTTTTCTCTTTCATTCAAAAAAATTGTCTGATTTTGAAATGGATACTTCTGATTTTGTCCTAAGATAAGGTGCCATAATACATAATGGGGAAAAGGTAGACTTGGAGGTCTATCTTAATTTTCATAGCTACAAAGAAGGGTCAAAAATACACTTTGTCCTCTTGATCCCTAAAGCTTCTTTTCCTTGTGGCTTTCAGAAGAAGAACAACCATTTGATAGCAAAAAGGAAGTCAGTTTACCAAAATGGAAAATGTGTTTGTGAGATAATGAATGTTTCATGAGAAAAAAAAAAAAAAAAAAGGCCCTGGCTGGTAGCACAGTGGATAAGTCACCAGCCTGCAAACCCAAAGGTCGCAGGTTTGATTCCCCAGCCAGGGCACATGACCAGGTTGCAAACCAGGTCTCCAGTCGGGTCTGTGGCTGGAGGCAGGTGAAGCACAACCGTACATCGATGTCTCTCTCCCTCTCTGCCTCTCTCCCTTCCCCTCTTTCTAAAAATAATGAGATAAAATCTTAAAAAAAAAAAAAAAAAAAAAAAAGCAGCATACAGTTAACACAGGATGAAGTGCCCCACTATACTACCCTACCCAAGAAATGATTTAGTGCTGTGCAATAAACTCAGTAAGTGATCGTTGGTAAATTCCTTTCCTTTCCTATGCTATGGAGTACTTATGTGTCATGTATAGGACTTGCTCTAGATTGTCCCAGCAGTGCCCACAGCAGAGCCTTTTGAAGAACGTACTCTTAACTATGTCCACTCTATAGCTATGGGAATTGAGGAAGTAAGTTCGCCAAGGAATGCACTGGAAGGAGTGGATTGAATTCAGCTCTACCTGAGGCTAAAGCAAATGCTTTTTGATTGGGTGGGACATTTTATTCATAATATTTCACTCAATGAATATTTGATAACCCTGCTATGTGCTAGATATGGTATTAGGTGCTGAGAATACAGCTGTCCAAACCTTCTGGAGAAGTTGTGACTAGCATATTTGACATCATCAGCTGATCATGTTTAACCCCCCTCCTCAATAGAACAGATTTATTTTCTATAATAATCAATAATAATGATCATTTTCTTGCTTGCTTATTGAATTTATTTTTATTTTATTTTATTTTATAAAAGATTTTATTTATTATTTTTAGAGAGAGGGAAAGGGATAGAGGTGGAGAGGGACAGAGAGAGACATCAATGTATGGGTTGCCTTTCACCTGCCTCCAGCTTTGGACCTGGCTGGAGACCTGGCTTGCAACCTGGTTATGTTGCCCTGGCTGGGAATCGAACCAGTGACCTTTGGGTTCGCAGGCTGGCACCTTATCCACTGTACCACCAGCCAGGGCCCTGCTTATTGAATTTTAAGACAATTAAAAATAAGCTACACTTTTAAAAGATACTCAAATTGAGTAAATGTTTTATGTACAACTTAAAGTGCTCACATACTAAATGAAATATTATACTTGGCAGTTTATACTGTTTTAAAGCATAAATAATAAAATATGATCATTTGAAGCTCATATCTGTTATTAAAACTTAATAGAAACTGCAGCACTTGCTTAGAACTTAGATCTTTACAATCTTAAAAATGATTGAGGTGCCCAAGGAGATTTTGTTTATGTGGGTTGTATCTATTCCTATTAAAACTGAGAAAATCTGAAACTGTTGGTTTATTAAATCATTAAGAATAATAATCAGCTCTTGGTGGTGTGGCTCAGGTAGTTGTTGTGTTGTCCGTGTACCAGAAGTTTTGGGTCTGATCCCAGGTCCAGGCATGTGGGAGGCAGCTGATTAATGTTTCGTTCTTTCTCTCCCTTCCTTTCTCTCTAAAAAAAATTCAGTAAAGTAGCCCTGGTTGGTGGCTCAATGGATAAGGCGCCAGTCTGCGAACCCAAAGGTCGCTGGTTCGATTCCCAGCCAGGGTAATAGAACCAGGTTGCAAGCCAGTTATCCAGCCAGGTCTGTAGCTAGAGGCAGGTGAAAGGCAGCCATACATTGATGTTTCTCTCCCTTTCTTCCTCCCTCCCTGCCCTTCCCTCTCTAAAAGATAATGAATAAAGAAAAAAATTAAAAAGATATCCTCAAGTGAAGATTTTTAAAAAGTAATCATCATAAACCTTCCAGATGGTAACATACTGTATTTTAATGAAAAACAGCAACACTGAGTTCAAGGCTTGATGGGGCTGATGGATGCACTTTCTAGTTCACTCATGTGCCTATTGGCTGGCTGCAGGTGTCAGTTCTGCCGTGGCTGGCTCTCCATGGGCCACTCACAACACAGCAGCTGACTGCCCCAGAGCTAATGATCTGAGAGAGAATGTGCCACCAAGACAAAAGCCACAATGTCTTCCTTTACCTAATTGCAGAAGAGACCAATTCGTGTATTAGTCACCCAGATGAATGTGTGAAGGGGCTTCTTTTGCTTTCCATTGGGCACATAGGCCTCTGTGGGAAGGAACGGGCTACGCAAAGGTGTGATTTACATAGACTATCCTGAGGACTGGCTACCACAGGACTTGTGCATCCATTTTGATGCCTGAGATTGGCTGTGATTTTTCTTTCTTATCGTATCCTTGTCAGGTTTTGGTAAAATGTTTATGCTCTTTCACCAAATAAGCTGGGGAGTGTTCCCTGTTTTCCTTTGGAAGAATAGGAATGAAAATGTAAAATTGACATTATAAGATTATTCAGTTTTCTGTTTTTGCTTGTGTCAGTTTTTGTAAGTTGCATTCTCTTCTCAGGACTTGGTTATTTCCTCTATATTTTCAGGTTGATTTGCATGAAACTGTTCATTTACATTCTCCCATGACCTCTTTAATGGCTGCAAGCTTCAAATGATGCCCGCAACTTTTCCGACATTGGTGATCTGTGCTTACTCTTGTTTTCTCTTGATCACTCTGATGAGTTTATTATTCTTATTAGGTATTTTAAAATATAAAACAGCTTTGGCTTTGACGATCCTTTAAATGTAGTATATTTCCTATCATTAATTTACGCTTTTATATTTATTATTTCCTTCCTTCTACCCTGAGCCCAATTTGCTGATCTTTTTCTAATTTCTGAGACAGATGTTGGTCTTCTTGACTCTCAGATTTTCTTCTTTTCTAATATAGGTATTCAAAGCTATATATTTTTTCCTGCTCTCTCTCTCTTTTTTCTTCTTCTGATTTCCCAGAGATATCCACTACTAACTTACACAAATGGGATCTTATTGTATATAACATTCTGCAACCTACTTTGTTTTTCTTTAAGGCATATATATTTTTAAAATATTTTATTTATTTCTTTTATTTTTAAAAAAGATTCTATTCATTATTTTTAGAGAGAGGGGAAGGGAGAGAGGCAGAGTGGGAGAGAGACATCAGTGTATGGTTGCCTTTCACCTGCCTCCAGCTACGGACCTGGCTGGAGACCTGGCTTGCAACTTGGTTGTATGCCCTGATTGGGAATTGAACCAGTGACCCTTGGATTCACAGGCTGGTGCCAATCCACTGAGCCACACCAGCCAGGGCAACAAAATTACTTATTTTTGAGAGTATATTGGGTTTTGTCATCGCATTCGTTTATGAATGGTGTAAAATATTGTCACAACTAATACACCTCAAACAAAACAACGAGGCTACACTGTAATGTTTCCACTAGATTGTACTCAGTAGACATTTACTGAATAGGTGAATTTTATCAGTTTTTCTCCCCAGTTACTCAGTACAATTTTTGCTTACAGTAAGGGCTCAATAAATGTTTGCTCAATATGCTGACTAGGAAAGAGGTAGGAAGAGATAGAACCTGTTAGCTGGATGTCAAGGACTGTATTAGAATTGGAATTAACCTGGGAGTGAGTGTTTAAGGAAGATGTAAACTGCACATGGGACACAGGTAAATATACTTCATGCCAGCAGAGCAAAAACATTAAGCAGGAAACGCTGACACTGAAATAAACTAAGGCAAGTTTTGTCAATAGCACATAAGGAACTTATTTTAAAAGATAACCAAGAAAAAAATGAATGTCGGAACATACCCAATTCAGTTTGAGACAGACCAACAGAGGCACCATAAGAGACTATAGTTGTGTTCCTTGATATTCAACCTAGTTTCCATCATTTATTATGGATCTATTCGGATTAAGACATTAGTTTCCACAAATACAAAGTTGAATCTCCTTTTATTTGTCCTAAATTAATTAATTAATTGAGAGAGAGGGGAAGAGAGGGAGAAAGAGAGGGAGAAAAACATCAGTGGGTGAGAGGTATTTCCTCTCATTCGCCCCTAACTGGGGACCTGGCCCACAACCCAGGCCTGTGCCCTGACTGGGAACTGACCAATGGCCTTTCATTTTGCAGGCTGGCACTCCATCCACTGAGCCACACCAGCCAGGGCTCATTATTTTTCATTTAGATTTTTAAACTGTCACACAAGGGTTTAACAAGTGGATACACGCTGGAGAAATCCAAAGAACTATAATCACATTCTCGGCATACATATATGATTAAGCTTTTATCACTATGTGCCACATTTTATCAAGTACATAATAAAACAAATTAGCAAGTATCCAAATATTACATCACAGAGCTCAAAGGGCATATATTAATGCCTATTGAATTACCAGAAGCTCACTTTTGAAAAAAGAGAAATTGAGAAGAAATAGAATATACTGATACTAAAACAAAAATAATAGTGATTAGCCCTAGCCAGTGTGGCTCAGCTGATTATTGCCTCACAAACTGGAAAGTTGCTGGTGTGATTCCTGGCCAGGGCATGTGCCTAGGTTGCAGGTTCGGTCCCTGGTCCAGGTGTGTACTGAAAGCAACCAATTGATGCTTCCCTCTCACCTTGATGTTTCTCTCCTTTTTTTTTCTCCCTCCTTCCCCTCTCTCTAAAAGCAAATGAAAAATATCTTAAAAAAGAAATAGTAGTGGCAAGCAACTTCCAAAGTATAAAAACATTACAAGAAGTTCAAAATGTTTATGATTGAATCTTGTTTTAGCTAGAATAACAAAGTATTACTACTTTCTACAAATATTTACATCTACATGTTCTGCTCAAGACGAAGGCAACATTTTGTTTAAAATATTAGTAGTCTCTCTCATTCTTTTCCAGGCACTGCCTGTTAAGTTATATTCCAAATGCAAACATGCAATTAGCTGTAAAGGTTTTTTTTTGGTCTAAAGGCACTAAAGACGGGTGCTTCTATAAAATGTCAGTTTTCAAAATGGAGGTTTTTGATAACAGCACAAAATGATTTCTAAACAGACAAATAATCACTGTTAAGACTTGGTTAATTAAGCTGAAAAAAAAAAAAAAAAAGACGGTTAAACTCCAACACAAATGAATGGTTGCATCAACCTGATTATACTGGTATAAATCTGGAAGATTTAATATAAAACAAGCAGACCAATAACCATGCAGGCCCTTCTTTCTATGTTTGAAATGACTGAAGGGAGAAGCCACAGAAGATCAAGCATGTTTGTAGTTCCTGGGATTTTAATTCTATTTGATACTGAAAATACACAAGTATTGGGATGGGCATTTTGGTACTTAATCTCTCTAATTTTTTTTGTATGTTAATACAATTCTGGCATGGGAATAGGTTTAAAGAAGACATAACTTAAGACTGTATGATTTCAGGAAAGGCCAATGATACTAATGAAAAGCATATTTTAAATGCTGAACAGCAACAACCTTTTGCTAAGTGTCTAAATAGGACCAGGAGACAGGGCACATGGTGGTTACCTGAACAGTCTGTCTGTCACATAGGTCCCACATGTTTCTTAGGTTTCTGCTATTGGGTGTTCTCTTCGTTTGTGTTGTTAATTTGAATTAGATCTCTTCTTTCATTATATCTGACTTATTGTTGGCTTATAGATAACTTCGTAGTAGTGTGGTTTTGAATCCTGTATCCATTGCTTACCAACTGAGCAATTTCCTTTTCACCTTTCATCCTCAGCTAGCTCATCTGTGAATTGGGTGGCATAATAGAACCTCTCTCTTTAGTTGTTGTGAGAACTAAATGGGATGATGTACTACATGAAGCTTTTGGCAGAGGATTAGAACATAGTAAGTGGTCATTAGATGATAACATTAATAAGTATTATTAAAAGTATTTGTGCCCTGACAGGATAGCTCAGTTGGTTGGAGCATCATCCCCATGTGCCAGGGTTGCTGGTTAGACCCCCATTAGGGCACGTGCAGAAGTCAACCAATGGAAGCGTCAGTGGGGGGAGCAACAGATTGATAGTTCTCTCAAATCACTGAGTGAAAAATATATTTATTTCATAACTAGTTACCCTGCTAAAATATTACTATTTTTAAAAAGTTATACTTATTTATTTTTAGAGAGAGGACAAGGGAGGGAGAAAGAGACAGAAACATTGAAGGGTAAGAAATATATTGATTGCCTTCCATATGCCCCCTACTGGACAGCTGGCCTGCAACCCAGGCATGTGCCCTGGCTGGGAATGGAAACAGGACAGCACTCAATCCAGCCAGGGCACAGCTTACTATTTTTAATAGTTTCTCATTTAATACACTTTAGTTTTCAAATATGCAATTATTTCCTCTGTAAAAAAATTATGCCTGGGGCCCTGCCTGGTGGCACAGTGGGTAAGGCGCTGGCCTGCAAACCCAAAGGTCGCTGGTTCGATTCCCAGCCAGGGCACATAACCAGGTTGCAAGCCAGGTCTCCAGCCAGGTCCTTAGCTGGAGGCAGGTGAAAGGCAACCATACATTGATGTTTCTCTCCCTCTCTCTTTCCCCTCTCTCTAAAAATAATAAAGTCTTTTTTAAAATTATGCTTGTTATTCCCCTTTTTGTTATATATCTATTTTATAAGCTAATTTTACTGCGTTGATTAGTGCTTTCATGACAATGTTAAATAATAACAGTGAGCATACTTCCCTTGTCCCTGACAGTAATAGAATAAGAAGCATATATTTTTACAGATGAAATAATTGCATACTGGAAAACTAAAATGCATTAAATGAGAAACTATTGGACCAGAGTCAGGGACTCCTGTCTGTATAACTCAACTCCCCTCTGGCTCTGAAGCTGAAGACTGTTCCCCCTGCTGGAGTTGAAGCTGAAATACCATTCTTGTAGGAGCAGAATGGAGCAGACCAGCACAGGGCAGAGCAGACAGAAGCCTGCCTGGTTCCAGGGTCACCAAACCTACAGCGCTGTTTTTGTAGTCCTTCTGTGTCACAGTTGAGCTACTTGCAGTGAATAAAATTTCCTTCTTCACCATGCTCCAAGTTAGGAATTTCTGTTGCTGTTGAATTGATGTCAGCTGACCTTTGGTTGACACATCATTATTCCTAAGTAGTTATCTTTGTATCCCTGTAAAACTGTTTTGTAAACCAGGCTGGAATTGTTTACTTTTGAAACATGGATTTGGGGCTTTGTTGAAGAGGGGTGGATGGCCTTCAACAGGCCTTCAACAACTTCTTCACTTTTTTTTTTTTCCCCACTGTAGAGGTCTATTTAGATCATTTGTGTTTTTCTAGAAAGTTCTCTCTTTCATCTAGGTATTCAAGATCTAGACTTCTCTTGAGTCTCACCTTCTTCTATTTGGTCTCTTTTTTCCCCTTTCTTCTCATTTCAGGGTGCCAGGATAAATTGATCAATATCTCTGGTTCCCAATTCCTGGGGGAAAAAATCTGGTTTATTGGCCCAGTTCAGATGATGTGTTCATCCTTAGACCAGTCAGCCATGACCAGGGGAGTATCATGTAATACAAACTGGCCTTGTAGGCGTAATCTCTGTGATTCAGAAGAGAAATCTTAATGACCGGAAGTTATAAACTAGCAGCTCTCCCCAAAGTTGTCTATTCAGTGCTTAAATTTAATAATTATTTGATTTTAGTTTTTTCTACTTTACCACTTTCTATGTGTGTTGTTTCTATTTTTCTCAGATTTATTTTGTGGTCTTTTTTCAAACTTCTTACCTGACTGCTCTGTTTATTTTTTGGCTTGTAATTAGACATTCATCTTTAAAGCTTCAAGTCACCCTCTTCACATAATTTTAGCATTTTCCATAGTTTTTGGTATATAGTGCCTTTATTATCTTTATATTCTTTTTTCTTTTCTTTTCTTTCTTTTTTTTTTTTTTTAGTTTTCCAAAGATTTATTGACGCAGAAACAAATTGGTCAGATACTTGGGAAAAAGCAGTTTATCTTTATATTCTTATTTTGCTCTTGTCCTTGATTCAAGAGTTGCTTTGGAAAGGTTTTTCTTTTCTTTTCTTTTCTTTTTTAAAAAATTTTATTGTTGTTGTATTACATCCATCCCCCCCTTTTTTTTTTTTTTTTTTTTTAAGATTTTATTTCATTATTTTTAGAAAGAGGGGAAGGGAGAGAGGCAGAGAGGGAGAGAGGCATCAATGTATGGTTGCGTTTCACCTGCCTCCAGCCACAGACCTGACTGGAGACCTGGTTTGCAACCTGGTTATGTGCCCTGGCTGGGGAATCGAACCTGCGACCTTTGGGTTCGCAGGCCGGCGCCTTAACCACTGTGCTACCAGCGAGGGCCATCCCCTTTTTGCTCCCCTCTGTCCCCCTCCCCACCCACCCATTCCCCCCATCTTTTTTTTTTTTTTAATTTCCATGTTTTAAATTGGCTGCACTGTGGAGTATATAATCTGAACAGTTTCTACTTTATTAAAGTTTTCTTTGTGTCTAAGCATGTGATCAATGTTTATAAATGTTCTAAGAGCTCTTTTATAGATTATGAATTTCATCATTTAATTTCTCTACTGTCATATATTTTTGAGGACTTTTGTTAAGGACTAAGATGTTAAAATGTTAAATGTGAGAACGTTAGAATCTATGGCTATTTTTGTATTTTAAGCCCTTCTCTTATAACCTGAAATTCTTTGCTCTGTGTATTTTAGTGCTGTTATTTAGTAGCTAAAGTTCATGACCACTCCATCTATTTTGTGGATCCTGCATTTGATAATTATAAGTGATCCTTCTTGTCCTATTTAATACATTTCTTTCTGCCTTGAATTCAACTATGCTCATATTAATATTACAAACTTTACTATTTTCACCTGTAAAAAATTTTAAAGATTTTATTTATTATTTTCAGGGAGAGGGGAAAGGAGGGAGAGGAAGAGAAACATCAATGTATGGTTGCCTGTCATTTGCCTCCAGCTACGGACCTGGCTGGAGACCTGGCTTGCAACCTGCTTATATGCCCTGGCTGGGAATCGAACCAGAGACCTTTAGGTTCGCAGGCTGGTGCCTGTCCACTTAGCCACCAGCCAGGGCTTGCCTATTCTTTTATTTGCAACTTTTCTGAATCTCTTTGTTGCAACTTGATTAATTTTTTTAGTAATCAGAAATAAATTTTCATAAATGGTATAAAATATAAATTCAACTTACATTTTCCCATTAAGTTACATTTCCTTTATATGATACACAATCAACTCATTTATGCCTAATCGAGAAAAAAAATTTTAATCAAATTTGCTTTTTCTGTGTTCCAACAGCCCTAGATTTCTGTGGCTCCTCAAGCTGTCCACCTTCACCTTGGGAGCCGGCATAGTTTTATTTGTGCTCAGAGCGGTGTACCTTCATGAAGAGTTCAGCCTCCAACCAGCGCTCCTTCGTCCTGCTCAAGCTGTCCAGATGCCGAAGCTCCTACCTGAGGAACATCTCAGGAACCTCTTTACCTACGATGGAATCTGGTAAGATATCACCTGTTGACTCTCTTCCACCTTGGTCTGCCATCTCCCCTGCTGCTCCTGCGGCCTGTTCTGCCCTATTGTGCCCATTTACAGGTGGTTCGCTACCTTCCTGAACCTGTGTCAGTTGCTAAAGTGATTCCCGATGTGAGACCAGGAAAGCGCTTTATCTCCAGGGCACAGTCTCTGTTCTCTGCAACAATCAGCCAAGTCCCTTTAAACCTTGGAAGGCCTATTTAACTGCCACCTTTTTTGTGCCTCCAGCCTCTTCAGGTGGGGCTGAAATGCCTGCCACTGGCATTCCCATGCCTCAAGTTTAAAGAAGTTTGGTGCAGGGGATAATTTAAGAGAGGGTAGCCTTCTTCTCATCTCCCTCTTTCTTCTCCTTGGGTCTCTGTCGGGGGCCACCACTGAGATTCCAGAGTCTCAGCTCAGCTAGGACAGCAGGGCTGGGAAAGGAGACTCTCAGAATGACATGCTGGATGAGACCCCAGGTTCCCTCTCACCCACCCCCAACCCCTCCGATGATGTTCAGTTCTCTTGCTTGTTTTAGGCTGTTCCCGAAAAATCAGTGCCAGTGTGAAAATAACCATCGGGGCTACAACTTTCAGGATGCCTATCACCAGGCAGACCTGCCTGCCGTGAAAGCGAGGAGGCAAGCTGAATTTGAACACTTTCAGAGGAGGTAATGCGGGCTGTGAGGGCTCTGGGGTCCCAAGGAAGAGCAAAAGCTCTCTCTACTTTGTCCTGAGAGCATGGGTTCGAAGAGAGAGTTGTAGTGAAGGCATGGGGAACACAGGGAAGCCTGTTGAGTAGTCAGGTGGAAGGGAACTGTTCCCTCTGCTGGAGTTGTTGTTTATGCCTCCGTGCACCACAGCACCCCGGTCACTTGCCTTAGTGCTCAGTTGCCTGAGCCCAAGTTCTGAATCAAGAGAGAGAAAGAGTGAATTGAGCTCCCTCCAGGTTTGATTTGGGAAATCAGCCACTACTCCCAAACTATGTGGAAGATTCCCCAGAAGAAAGATGGGGGCACCAATAGGAAGGAGCGCTGAAAGGTAGACAACCAGTGGAACACGCAGGTGACTCCGGCATGGATCTGAACCCTGACCCAGGCGAGCTGCGTGAGGAGCAATAGGGGACAGTAATGATCAGCGTTGCCAAGTGAGGCAGACTGGCTGCTTCAGGTCCGGCATCCTCCCTTAACCTCTGCCATGAACGAAGATAATAATAGTCCCTAAAGTTTTTATGAGCATGAGTTGACACGTAGGGCTTAAAACTATACCAGGTTTGTAGCCACAGTGAGATGACACAATAGGAAAGCAGAGATGATAAGCAGTACCAATAATTCCATGTGATAAGCCGTCACACCAAGCAGAACCTGGGCTTTGGCTCTGGGCTCCCTAACCCCCTCTGTCTGACTCTTGTCAGGACAGTTCCTACGTTTGTCTCCTGGTGTCTCTGTGAGGTCCCTGTAAGTTGGGACTTGAAGTGCGTGGCACAGAGTAGAGTTCAACAAACGTCTATGAAATAAGTAGATGTGTGAGGGGAAATCCTGGGGCATGTTTTTTTTTAAGTATATTTTATTGATGATGCTATTACAGTTGTCCCAATTTTTTCCCCTTTGCTCCCCTCCGCCCAGTACCCCCCTTCCCTCCAGCAACCTCCCCCATTTAGTTCACATCCAAGGGTTGTGCATTTAAGTTCTTTGGCTTCTCCATTTCCTTTTCTCTTCTTAACATCCCCCTATCTATTTTATACCTACCGATTATGCTTTTTTTTTTTTTTTAAAGATTTTATTTCATTATTTTTAGAAAGAGGGGAAGGGAGAGAGGCAGAGAGGGAGAGAGACATCAACGTATGGTTGCCTTTCTCCTGCCTCCAGCCACAGACCTGACTGGAGACTTGGTTTGCAACCTGGTTATGTGCCCTGGCTGGGGAATTGAACCTGCGACCTTTGGGTTCACAGGCCGGCACCTTATCCACTGTGCTACCAGCCAGAGCTCGATTATACTTCTTAATTCCTGCACGTTTTGCCCTATTTTCCCCTTCCTCTTCGTGCCGATAGCCCTCCATATGATGGCCATATCTAGGGTTCTGTTCCTAGTTGTTTGCTTAGTTTGTTTTTGTTTTTAGATTCAGTTGTTGGCAGTTGTGAGTTCGTCATCATTTTACTGTTTTGATCTTTTTCTTTTTTTAATTTTATTTCATTATATTTAGAAAAAGGGGAAGGGAGAGAGGCAGAGAGACATCAATGTATGGTTGCGTTTCACCTGCCTCCAGCCACACACCTGACTGGAGACCTGGTTTTGCAACCTTGTTATATGCCCTGGCTAGGGAATCGAACCTGCGACCTTTGAGTTCGCAGGCCGGCGCCTTAACCACTGTGCTACCAGGCAGGGCTGATCTTTTTCTTAAATAAATTCCCTTAACATTTCATCTACAAGGGCTTGGTAATGATGAACTCCTTTACCATTATCTTGTCTGGGAAGCACTTTATCTGCCCTTCCATTCTAAATGACAGCTTTGCTGGATAGAGTAATTTGGGTTGTAGGTCCTTGCTTTTTATCATTTTAAATCTTGCCAGCCCCTTCCTGCCTGCAAAGTTTCTTTTGAAAAATCAGCTGATAGTCTTATGGGAACCCCTTTATAGGTAACTTTCTTTTCTCTTGCTGCTTTTTAGAGTCTGTCTTTATCTTTAACCTTTGGCATTTTAATTATTTTAATTTGGCCTTGGTGTGGTCCTGTTTGGTTCTAGCTTGTTTGGGACTCTGTACTTCCAGGGCTTGTATGTCTATTTCCTTGGCCAAATTAGGGAAGTTTTCTTTCATTATGTTTTCACTTAAGTTTTCAGATGAGTTTGGGCACTTTCAGGGTGGTATGGCTGTAGACTCACACAATATAAGTTTTCAGTTTCTTGCTCTTCCTCTTCTTCTGGCATCCCTATGATTCAGATATTCAGGCACTTTTGGAGATGTCTCAGACTCTTCTTATTCTCTCCAATTGAATTCTTGTTTCTTGATTCTGTACTAGTTGACTGTTTATTTCCTCTTAATGTTCCAATTTATTGATCTGAACCCTGACTTCCTTCCCCTCACTATTGGTTCCATGTGGATTTTTAAAAAAATTCACTTAGTATAGCCTTCCTTTCTTCCCTTATGCATTTACTATAGTTGGTGAGATCTCTGAGCATCCTTATCACCAGTGTTTTGAACTCTGCATCTGAGAGGTTGGCTATCTCCATTTCGCTTACTTCTTTTTTTGAGTTTTGATCTGTTCTTTCATTTGGGCCATATTTCTTTGCCTCCTCAATTTGGCAGCCTCCCTGTGTTTCTTTCTGTGTATTAGGTAGAACTGCTTTGACTCTCTATATTGGCGCTCCTGTTACATTGTAAGGGTTGGAGCCTCAAGTATTCATCAATGCCAGGTGAGCTGTTTCACTACTTTATGGACCTGCATATGGGGAGGGGTTAGAGAGGGAACAGTGCCACTTGCTTGGCACTTGCCCCTTTTCCAGTCACTTCACCCACTTTCTATATGTGACTAGCATCTCTATAGCTGTAGCTGGTGATGATTCCTAGAGTGGGTGGGTCTGTGTACATTCTAGGACTGTGGGTACCCTCTAAATGGACTCGCTTGAGAGATGGGCAGTTTCTTCCTCCATGCCAACACCCCAACACCTGCTGGCTTTCACAGCCAGAAGCTATGAGGCTTTATTTTCCCAGAGGTCTGGCCTGGGAGTGGGATTGCTTCCCAGGTGTTCCTGCCACTGCCTTGTGACTCCCTGTCTCCACCCCTCCTTCCAGTCTGGATGAATATTTCATCTTTAAATCCTTGGTTTTCGGACTTCCATACAGTTTGATTTTCTGGCAGTTCTGGTTGTTTTTGTTTTAAGATTAGTTGTGATCCTTCTTATGGTTCCTCGAGGAAGCAAGGCATGTCTACTTATGACGCCATCTGGGCTGGAAGTCCCTGGGGCATGTTTGTGTAGGATGATGGCTCTGCTTTTCCTATGTGGTGGGTACTGAGAGAAAGAAGCCATGGCTGTGTCAAGGAGGGAATACCTCAGGTGTGCAAGTTGCCAGAGATGCATGGTGGGGGAAGGAGAACAGGGATGGGAGAAGTAAAATAGGAAGGACATGAGGCATGTGATTATTGGATGGATTACTAATTTGGAGACATCTGGGAAGAAGGAGTTATAAGATAGAAGGGACTCCAAACAGGGAAGGAGCTGGCTATATCCTTACCTGGACCTCCCTTACCTGTGGAAATGCTATCTTGGATTTATAACTGACAATCCAGGTATGAACAACAGCAACAACAAAACTGAGCCCAACAATAAAAATCAATGTGAATCAGCTCTTATGATAGTAAGGAAGTAACTGGACAGAGACACATTCAGTTCCTACCAGTGCCTCAGATTTCTCAACTAGCTGGTGGAAAAACAATGAACGTCTGCTTTGAGCAAGGCACTGATTTAGGCACAAAGGGAAATCTGATCTAGATCCTGCTCTTAACAATAGAGAGGGTACAATCAGCGACCCTCGCCCAGAGTCATGTCCTTTCCCACTGCAGCCACTGAGCACCATCATAAACACAGAGTGGGTGAAGCTAGAGTGTAGGCGGTCTGTGGGCCATACATGGTAGTCAGCAAGTGTGGAACTCAAGAGTTCAATTCAAAGCTCAAGATTTGAATAGCATTTGGAGGGCGTGATATGCAACTTAGAAGGGCAGGTCACTTCCAGCTCTGAGTCTGAAAAAGGAACAGTCAGGACGATACGATGGTGTTCAGAACTGGCCTCACCTCTGTTACTGAAGAATTTCCTAATATTTTACTTAGTGTCTGGGCTCGCTCCCCCCATCTCAGGAATGGGCTTTCTTTTCTTTTCTTTTTCTTTCTTTCTTTTTTTCTTTTTTGGTCCCCACCTTAGCACAGAGCCTGACAGTTAGGAAGTGAATGAATAATGAGGCATAAAATGATGTGTAACTTCAGGCAGAGCCCTGGGTGTGGCTTATTTCTTGAAGGAATGCAGCCAATTTGGAGGACAATGTTTCAGGCATTAAAAAGAATAAGGTACAGAGGGGAGCAAAAAGGGGATGGATGTAATACAACAACAATAAAGTTAAAAAAAAAAAAAAAAAAAGAATAAAGTAGATCTGCACACACCGATGGGGACAAAGCTATAGTGTTTATTATGACAAAAAAGCAAGGTGCAGACCGTTTGTACAGTATTCTACCATTTGTGTGTATTTTTGTTTTTTGTTTAAAGATTTTACTTATTAGTTTTAGAGAGAGGGGAAGGGAGGGAGGCAGAGAGGGAGAGAAACATCAATGTGTGGTTGCCCTTCACCTGCCTTCAGCTAAGGATCTCGCTGGAGACCTGGCTTGCAACCTGGTTATGTGCCCTGGCTGGGAGTTGAACCAGTGACCTTTGGATTTGCAGGCTAGCGCCTATCCACTGCACCACCAGCCAGGACCCATTTGTGTTTTTAAAAGTGGAGGGAACCCTGGCTGGTGTGGCTGAATGAATTGAGCACCAACCTGTGAACCAAAAGGTTGCTGGTTTCATTCCCAGTCAGGGCTTATGCCTGGGTTGTGAGCCAGGTTCCACAGCTCTGGGCATGGGAGAGGCAACCCATCAATGTATCTCTCACACATGGATGTTTCTCTCCCTCTCTTTCTCCCTCCCTTCTTCCTCTCTCTAAAATGTAAATAAATATCTTTTAAAAATAAAATAAAAGTGGAGGGAGTGTTTGTGTATTTGTGTGTAGGTCTGTTTATGTATGTTGGGGGAAAGGTATGAACCGTGGTATAAACATTTAGCAATGGGTTTTTGAAGCTTTGGACAGATGATTTTAGTGTTTGCTAATTTCCATGGTTTGATAATCACCATGGCTAATTTCAAACTACCAACATGATATCACTGAATGCATAGGAATGCATAGGGAAGACATGCACAGCAGGTCACCATTATGTAATATCTACACTATACAGTTCCCCAATAGATGTAAGTAACCTCAAGAGCAGAGATAGTAAAATAATTAAGAAGTAATGGGTTCTGAGTGTTTATTACCATTGTGGCATTACATTGTATTCCATTTTAAGTGCATATAATTTAAATTTTATTAATGGCCGTGTTTAACAGCTGGCTTGCAAAGTTCCTGAAAATTCGACTCTTGACTTTCCAGTGCCAGTATAAGCCAGCTCACATTGGCCCACATGGTCTGATTATTTTGTTTCTTGTTTTGCTGGTGGTGATTTTTATTTTATTTTAACTGTTGACACTATCACAGATGTCCCCATTAACCCACCTCCATCCAGCCCTTGTTTTTTAGATTTCAAGCACTTTGTTGTAAACTGCTTCCATTCCTTTGTAGAATTAGAGGGTGGGAATAAGGGGGAGGAGAGATTAGAGAGGAGATGGGGACAGTCTCCTTTCCATTTCTCCCCATTGGCAGCACAAGGTTCTGGGCACAGGCACCACTTTAGGTGCTAACCTGGCAGGGCATGAGGGCAGCTGCTAACAGTCCTTTCCCTACAGAGAAGGGCTGCCCCGCCCACCACCCCTGCTGGCTCCACCCAACCTCCCCTTTGGGTACCCTGTCCACGGAGTGGAGGTGATGCCCCTGCATACAGTTCCTATCCCAGGTAGGTGTGTCCCCATCTGAGAGAACCGGGCAACTTTCCTATTTCTTCTTAAGCAAATGGAGGGAATAGTTGTAAATTGAGTACCTACTGTGTACAAAACAAGAATTTTGACATGATTTCATTTGATGTTAATGTCACTGTTTCCACCACTGGGGATCACCCTTAGTAGGTGTGACCTCCCTGGGGCTATGAAGTAACACAGAAGAGGACAGATCCCTGCATGTCCCCAAGGAGTCTTAGGACATAATTGGCTTTTTGGTGTCCTACAGCATCATGGGAGCAGGCAAAACAGGAGCCCATCTCCAGGAAGTGGAATATTTTTATCTGTTTAAACTCCTAGGCTGGGCTCTGGCTGGTGTGGCTCAGTGGGATGGGCGTCCTCTCGTGAACTGAAAGGGTCTCCGGTTCAATTCCCAGTCAGAACATCAGAACTGGGGAAGGAAATGTCCCTGCTGGGCCTGGCTCTCTAGGTACCTTACTGCACATGCAGGGACCCTGATAGCCTTTTCCTGGAGGAAGATCCAGAAGGGAAGCATTTATTGGGTTCTTAAACAGTTAAAAAGCCTGTTCTGAGCAGGACTTTGCTCAGGAAAAAAGGGGGAAAAAAAGGAATTTTTACCTCTCCTTCAGCATCACAGCTTTGTGAGGTAAATATGTTTTTGCCAATTTCACATATGAATTTAGTAAGTTATCTGTGGCCACACAGGGAAGAGATGTTTGAATGAGAACGTTAATTAGTCATGTTATAAGAAAGAGATAGATGCTAAAATAAATACATTTGGGGTTAATTGTTAGTGTTTTGGGATAGCCATTTTAAAATAACATGAAGCTTTGGGTGATTCATTTTTTTTTTTTTTTTTATTGTGGTAAAGTACATGTAACAAAATTTACTATTTTAACCATTTTAAGTGTACAGTTCTGTTACATTAAGTACATCACATTGTTCTTCAACTGTCACCACCATCCATCTCTAGAAGTTTTTCATCTTCCCAACTAGAACTCCGTACCCATATATGAACTCCCCTCTGCCCCCTGCCCCTGGTGGCCACCATTCTACTTTCTGTCGTGATGAATCTGACTGGTCCAGGTGCCTTGTACCAGGATTGTTTACTTTCCTTCCAGGTAACGGAGATACCTGGAAGGGGCTGTGTTAATTCACAGCACCCACCCAAAGTTGAGGATAGGCATCAGAGGTTTGAGAACCACTGGAAAGACCATGGAAAGCACCTAACAGAACTTTGGGGAGAGGGGGATGTTCAACAAACACCCTGGATAGGAGGGGACCTTAAAGGGCCTCTGGAAGGATATGGCGTCAGCCAGGAAGGCATGAACCTCAGAGAGCGCTTGGAATCCTCTCAGATGCTGTTTTCTTATTTTGTCCTCTTTTCTGTGTCCTGCAGGTCTCCAGTTTGATGGACCCAGCGCCTCTGTCTATAAGGCAAGAGTCCCCTTCCCAGTCTTTTTGTGCACCTGGTATCCTGTCCTTGACTCACAGTGCATGCCCCTCCCCACCCCGCCTCATAGTGGCTAGTCTCAGATTTTGACAGAGTCTCTCCTATCCAAATGAAACATCACACATGAGTCCGAGGTGGGGGGACGGGGAGAAGGGTGTCCATGGACGGCATGCTTTTTCCAGCCATAGGAGTGGCTGGAGTTCCAGGGAGGACTGCCAAGACCATGCCAAAGCCCTGAGGCCCCACAGACTCTGCTGTCACTCCTGCAAAAGGAAGCTGCTGTGACAGTCGTCACACCTGTGTCACATGCCTCTGGCAGGGTTAGTGCCACCAGGATGAGTGCCTGTGCCCTGTCCTACTTTCCCCACTTAACGAAGCTCCAAATCAAGGTCTTCTGCAAGTTTATCTGACTGGCGGGACATAGATCACATCAAAAACCCTAACTACCCTGGCTGTTGTGGCTCAGTGGATTGGCACCGACCTGTGAACCCAAGGGTCACTGGTTCAATTCCCAGCCGGGGCACATAACCAGGTTGCAAGCCAGGTCTCCAGCCAGGTTGGTAGCTGGAAGCAGGTAAAAGTCAACCATGCATTGATGTTTCTCTCCCTTTCTTCCTCCCTCCCTGCCCTTCTCTCTGAAAATAATCAATAAAATCTTAAAAACAAAACCAACCTCCCCCCTCCCCATTTCTATGAAAGAGCCTGGGAAATGTAATTTAGTTTTCTAGCCTGAGCATGTTAAACAGAGGTTGAAAGTGGTAGTGAGTGAGCAAAGCTATTCCACCTGCTTCCCACCCCCAACTCAGCCCCCCATACCTGCTTCTGTCACTTTCTCAGTACTCTGTTATCTTCTTTGTAGAACTTGCCTGTACCTGAATTACCTTATTATGCATTATTACGCAATTATTGCCTCTCTTCCCCGGTAGACTGTAAGCATCTTGAAGGCAAGGTATCTGTCTTATTCACAACTCTTTCTCTCGTGCCTATAATTTGGATCTCAGAAAATGTCCACTGACCGACTGAAGTATTTTCAGCAGGTGTGACGTAATCCAGTCCACTTTTCATAAAGATAACTGGCCATTGCAGAAGATCAGAAGGCCAGAGAAGAGAGCAGCGTTAGGGAGTAGCAATGGGGGTGAAGAGAGGTGGACCAATTCAAGTTGCATTTTGAAGGTAGAACTGATAGGACTTGTTCATGGATTAGTTGCAGGTGTGAGGGGAAAGGCATAAGAACAGCAACGGCTTTCTCTCACTTGGACATGGATGGGTATGACAGAGGCTCTCTCTCCCTCTCCCCTCCCCCACCCCCTCACCCCCATCTCTTTACACCCCTAGATGAGCAGATGGCATGTGAGCTCTCTCTCCCTCCCTCCCTCCGGCGCTCTCTCTCTCTCTCTCTCTCTCTCTCTCTCTCCCCTGGATGACCTGCAGACAGACGCGCAATCTGAGGACTCATCTGCTTTGAGAAGGGGGAAGAAAGGGAGACATGCAGCTTGCACAGAGATAGGGATAAGAGTTTGGGGAATGTGTGCAAGATCCTTCCCTAATTGGGTATAGCAGCTGCTGGGAACTTTGAATTTATAACTGAAATGCTAAGTTGTGAACTGTTATTGCTTCTGAAAGATGGTACCTTTCACTTGTCTGTTTTAAAGCTAGCCTAAGCAGGCAGGACTGTATATTTTGGGTGTTTTGAAAGGGAGTGGGACTTAGTGGCACAACTGCATCTTTAATATAAATCTGTATCCCCCTCAAATAAGCAAAATGCCTTTCCTTTTCACCGAACTCTGTAATTAAGAATCATTCCTAGTGGCAGGCAAATCAAGCCCATTAAAACTGAGGACCCCCCCTAAAGGGTTCTGTTACAGAATGACACCCAACCATTGATCCACACTGGTCAGGGTAAGTCAAATACCCTTTTCTTATTTTAAGGATTTTATTTATACATTGGAGGGGAAGGGAGGGAGAAGGAGGGGGAGAGAAACACCAGTGTGTTGTTGCCTCTCACAGGCCCTCAACTGGGGACCTGGCCTGCCACCAAGGCATGTGCCCTGTCTGGGAATTTAACCGGTGATGGCTTGGTTTAGAGGCTGGTGCTCAATCCACTGAGCCACACCGGCCAGGGCTCGGCTACCCTTTTAAGGAAAGTTCCCGCTCATCTGCAGTTGCATGTCTACATAAGAAACATCTACATATTTAGAGGATTTTATACATTTATTTGAGACAAACTGAGGACACAATCTCAAATGCTTCCAAGAATAACAGTTTTGCAGCTTCTTTTATGCATTTGAATTTCAGGCGCGAACTAAGGAAAATTACCAGAGAGTGGGAGGAAGAAAGGGATCAGACAGACTACAGGATAGGTTGTGGCTTATGTTATTTTATTTAGTTTTTTAAATAATAGAGTTATGGGGCTAGAAATCCAAGGTCAAGGTGTCAGCAGGTTTGGTTTTTCTGAGGCCTTTCTCCTTGGTGTGTGACATGCACACATACTCTCATGATGGCAGATGTGTAATGGTTGCATTCTCGCTGTGTTTTCATTTTAGGTAGGATAGATAGGAAAACCAAGGCCGGGAGGAGGAGGGATACATGTCCCACCCACTGACTCAGCAGTCTTTGAAATTCTGTGTATCTTTTCCATTATCTGGGAAAGAAAGCCTTTGAAACTTTTCATCAGGGAAGGGCCCATGGTGCCTAAAGGAAGCCAGTTAACACCTTTAAGTATTCATGTCCCATCCTGGAAAGGTAGTGCCACCTTTACCTGTCAATCAATATGTAACTGCTTTACCCTCCCCCATCCTCAGAACAGAGGATCTCTTGCTCTTGCCACCCTTGCTCTTCCCTTTCTCCCTGTTCTCAATAATCCCTGCCTGCTTGCATGATTAAAAACAAAAACAGCCTGGCTGGTGGCACAGTGGATAAGGTGCCGGCCTGCGAACCCAAAGGTTGCTGGTTCGATTCCCAGCCAGGGCACAGAACCGGGTTGCAAGCCACGTCTCCAGCCAGGTCCATAGCTGGAGGCAGGTGAAAGGCAACCATACATTGATGTTTCTCTCCCTCCCTGCCTCTCTCCCTTCCCCTCTCTCTCTGAAAATAATAAATAAAACCTTTAAAAAACAAACAAAACAAACAACAACAAAACAGCAACCACTTGCATGCTGGGGCACTTGAGCAATTGAATAGATGAAGGTGCTGTCCACAAAGGCAGGAAGAACTAGGGGCAGGAAGAACTAGGGAGAGGATGCAAACAGGTTTATAGAGAAAAATCAAAAGTTCAGTTCTGAAGATAGCAGTTTGATTTGCTTATGAAACTTCCAAGCAGGGCAACCAACCAGACAGTTGGATCTCAGAAAGAGATGAGCTGTTGACTTAAATTTCGAAACCATCAGCATTTGGATGGTATTTAAAGCCTTGGGAATGGGTGAAATCTTCTAGCAAGAAAAGTGTTAGAATAAGAAGGCAAAGGGTGAAGACTGAAACCCTGGAAAACTCCCATCGAAGGTCCAGTAGAGGAGGAGGGGTTGGCAAACTGAAGTCAAAAGGAGCAGCCAGTGGGAGTAAGAAGAAATCTAGAGGGGTATCCTGCAAGCCGAAAGATAAGAAGGGAAGAAAAGGAACTGCTTGAGCATACCAGACCCCAGACCTTGATTCCCCTTTGCTGGGAGTAAAGCAGTGACACCAGACTATAGCTTCTGGGGCACCCACGACGCTTTTCCTCTCGCCCTAATATGCTCTGCCCCCTGCTGGCCATGCTGGGTATGTGCCCTCCCTTGGATTTGGCCTCTTTGCACTTCACCCACCCTAGGTCACCCTGGCAGCTTCTCTGGGGACATTCAACACCCTCGTTGACATCCCAGACGGTGTGGTGCAGGGCAGAGGCCAGAAGCAGCTGACCGTTTCCACCAGTGACCGGAAGCTTTTGAATTTCATCCTCCAGCACGTGACCTACACCAGCACGGTTTACCAGCACCACAGGGTGGATGTGGGTGAGAGGCTGTCCTTGGATGGCAAATAGGGAGTCAGAAAACACTACTGGGCCCTCTCAAAGCCTGTCTCCTCCAAGGAGCCTGCCTGCATTTAAGATGCTTCCTTGCTCCTGTTTTTAACCCTACTGCCTAACTTCCAAATTAATGTACCCAATACTATCCCCACATTGCCATTGACTCCATGGAAGTGACTCGAGGAAAGGACAGGTGAAATGCCTGCTCTTCTCTCTATGAGGACAGATCATTCATGCTCTGTGCCTGGACACCATCCAATTCTGTTCCCTATTCTCTAGTTCTCAAAACTGAAGAACAGAGGAGGAAGCTAGTCTACAGTACACATCCGTTTATTGTCCTGGGTATTGACAGGAAAGAGGGATGTGGGGAACCTCCCAGTCCAAAGGGCAGTCGCTTTGACTGTTTCTTCCCAATAAACCCTGGACTACCAACTCTAGGAATCCCCTGGAGAACAGTTCCTGCCATCCTCAGGGCTGCCTGGTTTCTCTGCGGATGAATGCAATTCACCCCTTTCTCATTTGCCTAACTACACAGGGTGCGTTCCCCGGACACTAACAAAAGGAAATGAAACATGGGGCAGGTCACCCAGGACTGCACACTGAAAGAGCAGGTTCTCAAACAGTTGTTTTCACAAAGTGACCGTGTGAATTAAAATAGGGCAGGTAGTAAGTAGTACCCTGCCATTGTAGATGGGGGAGATTGAGTGAGTTGCCCAAGCATTTCAGATAATATATGATAAAGTCAAATTTAGCCACATCCTGTGACTCCACACCTGCCCTACCCCACCGGGTTCTAACCAGGGCAAGAAATGTGAGTTCAGGAAGCACTCAGCAGGTTGCTGCAGGAACACACAGCAAGTCAGGGGCCAGAGTGCCACAGACTCCATTAGGTCCTCAATCTCATCCCAGCCAGGACATGTCTGCCAAATCTTTACTGCCGCCTTGCAGGGGCTTCCCCCCAGGGCAGCGTGGAGAGTGACCCCAGACATGGTGCTGACCACTTGACCTTTTTTCTCTCTCCAGTGAGTTTGAAGTCCAAGTCCTCAATAGCCAAGTTTCCAGTGACCATCCGCCATCCTGTCATACCCAAATTATATGACCCGGGACCAGGTAAGGCCTTTGCCCCTGGGGCTGCATGGTGGCATCCTGTAGTGCCTTTGGTGAAATTCACATCCACTTCTGGGATGGAGGATGAGACTTGATCAAAATAACAGCTCTGATGTTATTCCTGACGAGAAGCTTTGTTTGGAGAAAAACAATCCTAGGACACACTGCCCTAATATTGCTTAATTATACTTATTATATGGTTGTGCTTATTTTGAAAAAGACCTAATGAACGTATTTTTATTTACATTTTTCTTTTGAATGGTAACATTTTAATAAGTCATAGTTATAAAAACAGAATGGTACTAAAGCATGAATAGATACGTCAATGGAATCAATTTGGAATTCCAGAAATAGACACATTGGAATTTTACCATGTGATAAAGGTAACTTTTCAGATTAAAGGGGGAAAAGATAGAGTATAAGAAATCATGTGGGATAACTGTGTAGCTATGTGGAACATGAGAAGTTAAATCTATCTCAGCTCATACCAAGATAAATTCCAACTAGATCAAATATCTAATTTTTTAAGTACTAGGGGAAAAATGAAGTTTTCAAATAACATTAGAGGCCCTGGCTGGTGTGGCTCAGTGCATAGCAAACTGGCCTTCGAACCCAAGTGTTGCTGATTCTATTCCCAGACAAGGCACATACCTAGGTTGCAAGCCAGGTTTCCAGCCTGGTCCCCAGCTGGAGGCAGGTGAAAGGGAACTATACATTGATGTTTCTTTCTCTTTTCTGTCCCCACCCCCCTGCTTCCCCTTTCTCTAAAACTAATGAATAAAATATTAAAAAAAAAAAAAAATTAGCCCTGGCTGGTAGCACAGTGGATAAGGCACCAGCCTGCGAACCCAAAGGTTGCTGATTTGATTCCCCCGTCAGGGCATATAACCAGGTTGCAAACCAGGTCTCCGGCCAGGTCTATAGCTGGAGGCAGATGAAAGGCAATCATACATTGATGTTTCTCTCCCTCTCTGCCTCTCTCTCTATCTCTCTCTCTGGAAATAATAAATAAAAATTTTTAAAATTGTAAAATAAATAAATAAATAAAATAACATTAGAGTACAAGGCCTTATTAAATATAACACAAAACCCAGAATTCATAAAGAAAAGACTAAAACATAATATACATAAAAATGTTTAATGTTTTATGGCAGAAACCCACCATAGGCAAAATTAAATGAAAAGGTACAAGTTGGGAAAAAATAGTCATCCCACATTAAAGTCAAAGGTCTAATTTTCTTTATAGCATCCATGAATTAACAAGTAAGAGGACCTCATAAGCCAGTGAAAGATGCACAAATCACAAAAAGAATTTAATTTGCCTAACTTTTACCATTAAAATATATGCTCAGGATCACATTAAGAGAATACAAATGAAAACTATATTTATATCAAAAAGTACTGGACAAAGCAGTTGAGGGACAAGGGTAGGAAGAAGTATTTTCATTGTAGTACTTTCTGTATATTTAGAATTTTGAACTACTTGTTTTGTTGTTGTTGTTGTTTTGTTTTTTTTAGAGAATTTGTAATCATCCTGAGATTTCTCTTCCCTACTTTTCTTTTTTTTAAGATTTTAATTTATTAATTTTAGGGAGAGGGAAGGGAGAGAGGCAGAGAGGGAGAGAGACATCAATGTATGGTTGTCTTTTTCACCTGCCTCCAGTACGGACCTGGCAGGAGACCTGGCTTGCAACCTGGTTATGTTGCCCTGCCTGGGAATCAAACCAGCGACCTTTGGGTTCACAGGCCAGCACCTTAGTCACTGTGCCACCAGCCAGGGCTACTTGGTATTTTTTAAAAATACCACTTACATATTTAAATACAACCTATTCTACCCAAATCATCCTATTCAAAATATAAATTAAATTTTTAAAATAGAAATAAATATGGACAATAATTTTAAATATTTGTTTAATATAACTACATCAAAAATAAATGAACTAAGCATAAGAAAAGTCCCAAAAAACTTTAAAGGGCTCAGGTTTGTTTTAAAGGTAGTTACAGACCTAAGGGGAGTTTCCACAATTTATTCTCCTCCCTGCCTCCATCAGCCTGAATCATGTGTATCTTTTCCCTGCCTTTGTATGTTTAATATGTAGATTTCTATTCCTACACACATATGTAAACACGCACGCATGCATTGCATACACAATGCATACAGTGTGATTTCATGCATTTTTGAACTTTCCATAAAAGTTATTGTACTGTATGGTATGGAGTTCTACTATATCCTGAGCTTTAGTCAGCCCAAGACTTGCCTCTTGATTTTGTTTCTGGGGTCTTTTGTTATATAAAAGCTTTATCTTTTGGTGTCATAAAACTGATTCGGTTTTTTCTTTCTGGTTTTTGCTTTTTGTGCCTTGTTCAAGAAATTCTCCCCACACTAAAGCCAGAAAGATATTCTCCTGTATTTTTTCCAAGATGTATATGATATGTTTGCTTTCCCATTTAGATAGCTGAACTACCTAGGTATTATTTTTCTGTGTGGCATATGAGGGAAATCTAAGTTTTTGCTTTATGAACAACAAATTGTTCCAACATCATGTAAGCCCTTCCTCCTTCCTGGCTTCTATTGCGCCCCCATCACACGCCAAGGTTCATATGTGCAGAAGTCTGAATCGGGGCTTTCTTAGGGTGCAATGGTCTCTTTATTGTTGGGTTAATGCCATAATGTTTTCTTTTTTATTTTAAAAGATTTTATTTATTAGTTTTAACAAGGGGAAGGGAGAGAGGGAGAGAGACGTCAATGTGTGGTTGCCTTTCACCTGCCTCCAGCTTTGGATCTGGCTGGAGACCTGGCTTGCAACCTGGTTATGTGCCCTGACTGGGAATCAAACCAGAGACCTTTGGGTTCACAGGCCAGCACCTTTCCACTGAGCCACCAGCCCATTGGTAATTTTTGAATGTTGAACTTATAAACAGCATCCTTGTTGCACTCTGATTTTTTTACGTATAGAGTCTCTTAGACAAAGGATGATGATTTTTGTCTTTTTTCCCCCCAGTTCTTGTAATTTGCTTCTTTTTCTTGTCTTAGTGCTAAAATCTCCATTTTTAAAGTGTTGAATAGTGGCAGAGGTAGCAGGCAATTTTGCTTCTTCCTGACTTTAAGAATATTCTAATGTTACACCATTAATGGTTGCTGTATGTGAGTGTGGTAGATATATCAGGGTAAGAAAGTTTTCCTCTTTCCTTCTTCTTCCTTATTTTTTTATTCTATATTTTATTTTATTTTTATATATTTAAAGATTTTATTTATTATTTGTAGAGAGAGAGAGTAAGGGAGAGATGTAGAGAGGGAGAGAAACATCTATGTATGGTTGCCTTTTCACCTGCCTCCAGCCACGGACTTGGCTAGAGACCTGCCTTGCAACCTGGTTATGTGCCCTGACTGGGAATCGAACCAGCGACCTTTGGGTTTGCAGGCCGGCGCCTTATCCACTGTGCCACCAGCCAGGGCCTTCCTCTTTCCTTCTATTTCTATCACTAAGCATTTTTCTATTTCTACTTTCTGTTTTCTATTTCACAGTTAAGAGGTTTTTAAAATTATTATTATGAATGATTATTGAATTTCATTAGGTAATTTGTCTGCATATTGAAATAATTTTTCCCCTTGATTTAGGTTTATACAGTGATTTATATTGATTGATTTTCTGCTGCTGAAATATTCTTACATTGCTGAAATAAACCCATCTCGATTGCAATGCATAATTTGATTAAATGCTGAATTAAATTTACTACTACTTTACTTAGAATTCTTGCATCCATATTCAACTGAGAATATCTTTTCCTGTAACATCCTTGCTCAGTTATCAATATTATACATGTCTCATAAAATGAGTTGAGTAGACTTTCTTTCTTTTTAATTTTTTACTATTTTCTGAAATGAATTGTAATAAAGTAGGAGTTACATGTCTCTTGAACTTTGGTTAAAACTAATCTGGTCCTTGTGTCTTTAGGGGGTGTCTGAGTTGCAAGGTATGTGGTTAGGAATTAGGAGCGGGAATGTAAATGGAAAGCAGTGAGGGAAAGGGGGAAATTTAAAAAATATAATTATCTTTATGGTTATTAATCTATATGTACATTGAGTCAATTTTTTAAAGATTTTATTTATTTATTTTTAGAGAGAGGGGTAGGGAGAGAGGCAGAGAGGGAGAAAGACATCAATGTATGGTTGCCTTTCACCTGCCTCCAGCTGCAGACCTGGCTGGAGACCTGGTTATGTGCCCTGGTTGGGAATCGAACCAGGGAACTTTGGGTTTGCAGGCCACCGCTGTATCCACTGTGCCACCAGCCAGGGCTGAGGCAATTTTTAAAATGTTTTTGTAAAAAAGTATTCACTTGATGTAAAATCATCAGTTTTTGTCATAAAGTTGTTCATAGCATTCATTCTCTTATGCTTTTTATAATATTTAAATACATCTGAAGTCATGCCCCCTTTTGATTCTTAACATTGATATTCAATAATTTTAAATGGTTTTCATATTCAAATATCCTTTTCTTTATACCTTTTTTTGTTTCATATTTCCTTTATACTTGTTTTTGTTCATATTTTCTTTTTCGTATGTATGATTCTGTTATTTAGTGCTTTAAAGATTTCAAACATTTTCATTTTAAATCCTTTTCAGATGCCTTTGTTATTTTCAGTCTGGAGTGGATTCATCTGTACAAGGTGGATTTGTTGGCTGTTGTTTTTCATGTTAATTTTGAGTGTTTTGGAATTTTGGTTGCGAGCCGCTCTTGAATAGGAGACTTTGCTTGCTTGTTTTGTCTTCTCTCTTCCTCTCCTGATTCCTTCCCATCTCACAGCTTTACAGTTGCTTCTGCTCTCAGTATCCCCAGATTCCTAGTTCATTCTCTTATACTGGGGCCTTAGGTTCCTGTCCCGGTGGTATTAGGGTTACTAAACAGCCAGCTGCAGGGCAGGAGGGTGGCTTGGCACAGGCCCTGCTGTGAGGTAGTATCATCTCTGTACTCAGACGTGTATAGGCCTGATAGCTGTTGGGGTTTCCTTGTGCAGTAGTAGGTAGTAAATAGAAGATGGAGAAAGGGCAACCTAGTTTCTGTGCCTGGCTTCTAGCAAAAAGCCTGGCTCTGGACCCACACATCCCGTGAGATAGATACTTCATTACCTTTTAGAATTGGCCTCCCACCTCTGTTGCTGTGATCCCAGAATCCAGCCTCTGCTTGCTGCTTTTTATTTCTAGTCTTTGGAAGAAATGTCACCTATTTTTCGAGCATGGCTATATCGTTGTATTTTTCTCTGTAATGACTGTGTTTTGGAGTTAAAAAGAAAGGGGAGGGGGGTCTCAAAGCAGAAAGCAACACCACCAATTTAACCAGGAATCCCTTACCTTGACCACAACTTGTGATGATTCATACTCCTGGTTCTCTTTAACAAAAGAACAAAACTTGGCATGTGGCCTGAGAAACGAAAAGGGAGGATTTGTTTGACTTGGCTCTCTCTGCTGACACCTTTCCCCCTCACTCCTTCAGACCAGGAGAAGCTGGGGTAACGGAGCACTCCGGGGGCGGGGGGGGGGGGGGGGGGGGGGGGGGGGTGGCGCAGCTAGACTCCTGTTACTCTGTGTGCGGCTCCAGCTCTGCAGTGGAATTTCGGAGGGCTCACTCACAAAAGCTGGGGAGGGCTGTGGTTTTCAGCATGAATTAACTCCAGTTGAGCCCTGCATGCTTAATCAGCTGGCTTGGCTCCACCCTTGGTGGTTAATTCCAAAGGCCTACCAGTAGCTCTAGTTATTTCATCATGCAGTCTTTCCCATAGAAAAGCTGTCCCTTCTCCAGCCTTTTGCATAAATCCCATGCCTCGAGATGGACACTCTGGTCCAGACTTTCGACCTCCAAGTAGACCTGTTTTCACTCATGTCTTCCTGAGCATAAGGTCCGAGTGGGTTTCTCTCAAGGAGTTTCAGCTGATGACAGGGTCAGGTCTTAAGTCGTTTGGATATTTTTTCCCCTTCCTGGGCTCCACGACCTTCCATATGAAAGGGCAAAGCTCTGTGCACCTCATCTCCTAGCATGAAGTGGAAAAAGACCACAAGCAGAGTCCTGACAGTCAAGAACACAATAAAGCATTCAAATGGATAGTAGGAAATGACCTAGCGAAACCAAAAGAACCAGGGGAAGAAATACTCTGGAATACAGGACAGATAAAATTTCAACAAGCTGCATATGTTTTAAATGTGTTTATTTATTTTTAACTTCATTAAATTTATGGGAGTGGCACTGGTTAATAAAGTTATATAGGTTTCTAGGGTACAACTCCATCATACTTCATCTGTATATTGTGTTGTATGGTCACCGTCCAAAGTCAAGTCTTCTTCCATCACCATGTATTTGACCCCCTTTCCTTCTGGTAACCACCATACTGTTGTTGTCTGCGTCTATGACTGTTTATTTGTCTTGTTTGTTCATTTGTTGCTTTCAGTTCTATGTCCCACATATGAGCGTATCATATGGTGCATGGCATTTTCCTTCTGACTCATTTTGCTTAGCATGATACTCCTAAGATCCATCCATGTTGTTGCAAATGGCAGTATTTTGTCTTTTCCTAGGTTGACTTGTACTCCGTCATCTATATGCACCACATCTTCTTTATCCAGTCATCTATCTAAGGGCACTTTGGTTATTTCCTTATCTTAGCCACCATGAATAATGCTGCAGTGAACACTGGAGTACATACACATATTTATTTCTAACCCAATGAATAAACTCTTATGAAGCACCTACTGAGACATGAGGCTCACAAACACTGAGAGGCTGTGGCATAAGGACAACACCAGAACAATGCCAGTTAAGACAGTGAGGCGTCCTGAGAGACAGAGCTCTGACCTCTGCCCTTTCTTGCCCAGAGAGGAAACTCAGAGACCTGGTGACTATTGCCACCAAAACTTTCCTCCGTCCCCACAAGCTCAAGACTATGCTCCAGAGTGTTCGAGAGTATTACCCAGACTTGACCGTGATCGTGGCTGATGACAGCAAGGAACCTTTGAAAATTAATGACAGCCATGTGGAGTACTACATCATGCCCTTTGGGAAGGTATGTCCCTCCTAGTAGGGAGACAGAAGAGGGCCCCAGAGTCAGGTTCTACCCTGGATGGCACTGCTTCAGTGGCCTTCCCAAAGAAGCAGGGTCCTAAAGTGGGAAGGGGTAAGACTCTTCTCTGAGTCCCCTTGCTGATTCCAAATTCATGAAGAAATCAGGTCACTCAAACTTTTCTTCCCACTTGGTGTGAAAGTTGATTGAACTCCTTCTAAGTAACTTGAGGTGTCTGACATCCCAAGAATTCCTGACGTATAGATCCAGCAGCAAAGAAACTTCTCATCCCCATGATTCCACCCAAGCTGGAGTGGCTCTCTCTCTCTCTCTGCCTGTCTCTCTCCCCTACACACCTTCCTCCAAGGACACACAGAAGGAAGTGGGTGCTATCTATGCATACCAGAGAGATCCACCTTCCAACATCTCCAGGCAGCATAAGGGGAAATGGAAGGAGAGCCACAAAGACTGTCAGATGGGAAAGGACTTCAATCCAGTCATACTGGCCACAGGGCCAAGAAAGGGCTTTCTTGTTTTTCAGTCTTTGACCCATAAAGTCATTGTCCTTTCCATGTCTCTGAGACATTGACTCCCTTTAATCTAGTGGGTTCTCACACTCAGTTATATATTGATTGGATTCATCCCCACAAATTCTGCCTTAATTCATGCAGGGTGCAGCCTAGCTACTGGGAATTGGGAAAGCTCTCCCATGCGGCTATTCTAATGGTAACCACTGATCTAACCTCATTCTACCTACAGGGTTGGTTTGCTGGTAGGAACCTGGCCATATCCCAGGTCACCACCAAATACGTTCTCTGGGTGGATGATGACTTTCTCTTCAACAACAAGACCAAGATTGAGATGCTGGTGGATGTTCTGGAGAAAACTGAACTAGATGTGGTAAGGGAGAGGTGCCAGTTTTACCCCAGGTGCAACCTATAGAAAGAGAGGGAAGGAGAAGAAGGAAAAGGGAGGAAAGTATGTGAGGAAGGAAAAGAAAAGAGAGAAGAGGAGAGGGAAGGACGGTGAGGGAGAAGGGCTGATGCAGGAGATGAACAGCCAGGACAGCTCTGGGGTTCAGAGCATCACACCACGGCTAGGAGATGCGGGGGTTCTGCTTGAGTCCTCATACATACTTTTCTTGGAGGAAGTTATAGTCCCCCACCCAATCCACCATTGCTTCATCTTGCAAGTGATGTGTTTATACATCACTTCTAACCTCCTCCCTGGAATGGTCTGAGATGAAAGACAGTATGTAGTGCTCTGGTTCTGTCACACACCGTTTGAAACACATGTAAATGGTACAAAGCTTTAAAAGCACACTTATCCCTAATGACATTTTTAAACGAAGAAAATCATAAAAACATCAAAAGTCAGTTTACACGTAGAAGCGAGAAGAAACACATGCTGATAGGTGGTGATACTGTATTGTATTCTGGAAATTTGGGAGAAGATAGATCTTAAATCTTCTCACCACGTGCAATGAACTTACGTTAAAGTGGCAGATATGTTAATTGGCTTGATTGTGGTGATCTTTTCACAATGTATACATACATCAGAACATCAAGCTGTATACCTTAAATATATACAATTTTAATATGCCAAAACTATCTCAACAAAAGCTACTTAAAAAAAAAGAAAAAAAATGGATAAATGGCATTGTGACCAACCACAGTTAACTTTTACTCCAGATGGACAATCCCCAAAGCATCCAAGGGACTAAGAGATCTTTTGGTTACTCTTCTAGAGACAAAAATCACAATCCACTTAAAACTCAGAAAGTTTATTTATTAAAAGGAAGAAGGAAAGAACAGGTGATGGGGCATAGCAGGAGTCTTGACTGTACCATCTTGAACGATTACGGTGGTTCAGGAATAGATGTGCTGTCCTGTTAGACTTGTGCTCAGATACACAAATGCACATGTTTCACGGGCAGCTGCTCGGAGGGGTGAGTGGGGAGCAGAAAATGGGAGGACAAGCTGTGAGAAGCCCAACAGGGGGGACTTCACATATGGACCACTGTGCAGGCCATCTCGCCTGAACCCAAGTACTGCTCCTCCTAATGGATGGGAGTGAGTTACCTTCTTCTGGAAAGGATGAGCTTGCTATAGGATAAGCAGAACGGAGAACTTGTCTGCCCTTTTGAATCGGTTTTTGCTCTCAGGAAGGAGATTTTCTGGGGTGGGTAGGCCTGAAGGGCCCAGCAGTATATGCTAAAAATTGTGGCCACAATAGCAAGAAGAGAGTAATGGAGGGATAGTATGAAGGGTAGATAGAGAAAGGCTGTGATTCTTGTAACTGAGGTTCAGTCCAGTAAGGCTTCCTGGAAGAGGCAAGATGGATATTAAATCTGTGTTCTCTAATGTGGATGTCCCTGCCCACGGGCTAGGTAGGTGGCAGTGTGCTTGGAAACGTGTTCCAGTTTAGGCTGCTGCTGGAGCAGAGTGAGAATGGCAACTGTCTTCACCGGAGAGCAGGATCTTTCCGACCCCTGGATGGCTTCCCCAACTGCGTGGTGACCAGTGGCGTTGTCAACTTCTTCCTGGCCCATACAGATCGACTACTAAGAGTTGGCTTTGACCCCCGTCTGCAACGAGTGGCTCATTCAGGTGGGGAGGCTGACAGAGTGAGGATGGCAGCTGGGTTATGAACTGACACTAAAAGTTTGTTCTTTCAATAGCATGTGCCACTGATCACAGTCTCTTGCCTGCAGCTATGGGTTTCCTTTCCCTTTTACCCCAAATTAAGGAGTGTGTGGTCTCTCGTGTCCCCTCTTTACCCTCTCTTCGACTTCTTGTCTCCTGTAAGCTACTCCTTATCTAAGACATGACCCCCCTCCAATTCCACTCACTCTGTCCTGGCTCCTTTCCCCACTCTGCTTCCCATTTTCATTTTCCCTAAAATCCTTTGCTATTTAACTGCAACTGGTTAGCTGTCCTCCCTCTTTCCCTCTTATGCCCTCAGACCTGGAGTCTGCGGTCTGTCCAGCTGAAAAGCTAATCTGTGTTTCTCTGCCTCTCTACCCATATCTCTGCCTGAGAGATGAGCTGCTTTATCTCTTTCCAGATCAGCTGGGGCAGATGACTCTGCATTAGGCTGAACCTTCCCCAAGGGTCTACCCTGTGTCTCCTCCCCCTGACTCTCCTCCCAAGCCTGGAATATGGCCCTGGGTCCCTGGCTGAAGCTCACTTTTCCTTCTTGTGCTCTTCCTCTCTTGGCAGAGTTCTTTATCGATGGGCTCGGGAGCCTGCGCGTGGGGTCATGCCCGGACGTGATTATAGGTCACCAGGCCCGTACTCCAGAGGTGGACCCGGAGCTGGATGCCCTGGGGAGGGCCTACAGCAAATACCGGGCCAACACCAAAGCCCAAATCCAGTTCAAGCTGGCTCTTCACTACTTTAAGAACTATCTCCAATGCTCCACGTAAAGGTGCCTGGGCATGAGAATAGCACTAGGTTCACTGGTTGTGGGTATTGGAACAGTGGAACTGGTCAGACTACCAAAAAGTGGACTCCTAAAAAGATGAACATTATAATAAATCATATAATGTATAGGGCAAATGAGATGGGAAGACCAATCAAAGGTTAACAGTCACTAGGAATGGACTAGTCACTGATCAGGGCAATGAAGACCATATTAATAACAATCGTTTATTTGTATAATGTCTCACTGTTGATGAAGCATTTGCACATACAGTATCTCGCATTGTTTTCTTCGATCTCACAGGAAAGAGGGTTGGTATCCTCAGTCAAAAGAGTGGTTGGCTGCTGGGTCCTTGAGGGTTATTTGGTGACAATTATGTAACCATCAGAGCATCATCTCCAGCATCACCATTGTCCACAATTTTTTTATTTGGTCCTACCTTGTGGATTCACATAATCTGAATAATCCAAGGTCTTTGCCTTAAGGAGGTTGCAGCCTGGTCCAGTTCAGTCCACTAGCATCATCAGGCAGCCAGGGTCAGAGGATCAGAGGAGGGAGAAGTCACCATGGCTGAGGCAGCTGAGGAAAGCTCTGTGGAGTGAGTTTATCTGCAGCCTGGAGACAGGTGTGATTCAGGCAGTTGGTCAGCAGGAGGGGAGCACTGGGTAGTCGACCATCTGCCAGAGCAAAGGTTCTCCTGGCATCAGACGTGCCACCGCAAAGGCACATTCCAGAATGCCAGGGAATGAACTTGGACCCCACACTAAGGTGTCACGATAAACAGTTTAAGTGTGGTGGCAAGCCACTGAGTTCCTGGTACTGAGACCAACTACTGCTGACTTCTCAAGACCCATGACATCACATGTTGAGGAAGGCTCTCTGTTATCTTTGGAGTCATCAGATTCTACAACAACTGATCTAGCCCTGCCTTTATGATTTCCACTCTTTCCTACTAAAGATAGGGTACTTCAGGATCTCTGAAGATGTGTCTGTGAGATAATAGAATATAATGAAAACTATTTTAGGCCCTGGCCGGGTAGCTCAGTTGATTAGAGAATCATCCTGATATGCCAAGGTTGAGGGTTCAATCTCTGGTCAGCATACATACTAGAAGCAATTAGTGAACACATAAATAAATGAAACAACAAATCGCTGTTTCTCAATCTTGCTATATATATATATATCAGCAGTCAAATAATTTTAAAAAATTTTTTTAGGTTTTTGGGTTTGTTTTTTTTATAAGACTTTATTTATTATTTTTAGAGAGAGGGTAAGGGAGAGGCAGAGAGACATCAATGTATGGTTGCCTTTCACCTGCCTCCAGCTATGGATCTGGCAGGAGACTTGGCTTGCAACCTGGTTATGTGCCCTGGCTGGGAATCGAACCAGTGACCTTTGGGTTCTCAGGCTGGCGCCTTATCCACTGTGCCACCAGCCAGGGCTAAAAAAATTTTTTTTAATTCACATGAGTGTAGTAAAGTCTCTGAAAAGTTCTGTAGTAAAGAAATCAGTTTAACTGCATTTCTCAGATTTGCATATAGACTGGCAATCATTTTTTAATTTTCATACATTAGAATTGAACACAAATTCTATTGTTGCCATAAAGATTTTCCAGTTTTAATTAACATGCACAATCTGTGTAATAGTACATGCATTTTATGAATGATAATGTTAGCTAGAACAAGGGTCTCAAGGTCAAAGCAGTTCTTACTAAATGCCATTCTTGCTAAATGTTATATAAAATGCAACACAGTCTTTTGCAGATGCAGCTGTAAACAGATGAGCTTCACCTAATCCCAACTAGATAAGTTTAGCCAATTGCAAAGGAGAAATCAACATTAATATTAACCAAATAGTATACATAAGCAATGGCTAAGCCTCCTTTCTGAGAGACAGAGATTTGGGTGTGATTCTTGTCTACAAAACTGCCTAGTGACAACCATGTCTCTTTCTTGAACAGAACACTGCAGAGGTGAAACCTTTGAGTTGGGTAATATTCATAAGCCTGGGGGTGGCCACAGAGTTACAACTTACTATTAGTCAGATTTTTAAAGAAACTGAATTGCCAATGAGACCTCAAAAACTTACAGGCTTTCAGACATCTCGTCTAGAATCTTTGAGGCTGGGAAATCCATTCCGGTAACCACAAGCCTGTATGACTAGCGTGTTCTTTGGCACTCATGTTAAATAGCCTTTGCCTTTAGGCTATTCAAAATTGGTGTCTAAGGTACAGAGAGAGACCATCTATAATCTCTTTTTTGCCCCCATATTTTTCCCCATCGTGGGCAGAAAATGTTTAAAGCTTTGCAGTGTAGTAGGCTAGTCTTTTTGATCACGCTGGTCTCCGGCTAAGTCTCCTATCTCTGCTAGCGCTTCCTCTTGGGGTAGAGAATTCATCTTTTCCAGCCCTACAAGGCTCCAAATGATAGGGCTTGGACTGCAAACCATTCTAAGCAAGAGCATATTATAGCTGCTTTTAAAAGTGTCTCAAGTCCCTGGCTGGTGGCACAGTGGATAAGAAGCTGGCCTGCGAACCCAAAGGTCACTGATTCGATTCCCCAGCCAGGGCACATAACCAGGTTGCAAGCTGGATCTCCAGCCAGCTCATAGCTGGAGGCAGGTGAAAAAGGCAACCATACATTGATGTTTCTCTCTCCCTCTCTGCCTCTCTCCCTAACCCATTCTCTAAAAATAATAAATAAATAAACTCTTTAAAAAAAAAAAAAGAAAGTGTCTCAGCCCAAATCTTCTCTCCTATAGGACCATCCTGAAGACTGTAAGAAGTCACTGGTACACGCCAACATTCTCACTTGTTCTGATCACTTCCTATTCTTGATATTCTACAGTCTTGAGAAACACAGTCTGTGTTCCAGACACCCGTAACAATTTCAGGATGACCAGCTTCCCAGCAGGTTACTGCTCTCTATCTTATCTCTTCTGCAGTCCTACTCTAATCCTACAGAGGACTCATATCTGTAGGCTGTTGTTTTTCTTAGTCTTTTCCTTGGATGCTCCAGCCGCCTTTTTACCCTTCAGTCTTCCTGCTCCTGCTCAAACAAGTCTTCTATATAAAATCTACATTTCTCATTTTCCTTTAAAGTTTACCAGGAGATTTTTCAAGGTTTCATTATGTAATTCAGCAATCTGTGTAACTGCACATGTCTATTTCCTATCTCATATGCTTGGGAAAAGACCCTTGTTCTCTGCATGTAAGGACCCCAAAGGTATTACTCACAAAAGAAATAAAAATAATACATTTGACTTGATCAAAATTAAAACTTCCTGCTAATCAAAAGACACAATTAAAAAATGAAAAAGATAAGCCACGGACTAGAAGAAAATACCTATGATACAAATATTTGGCAAAAGATTCTTATCACATATATGTAAAGAATTCCTATAAGTCATTAAGATAATAGTTTTTGTCCTTGGTGGTGTGTCTCAGTGGATTGAGCACCAGTCTGTGAACCCAAGTGTCGCTGGTTTGATTCCCAGCCAGGGCACATAACCAGGCTGCAAGCCAGGTCTCTAGCCAGGTCCTCAGCTGGAAGCAGGTCAAAGGCAACATGAAAACATTGATGTTTCTGTCCCTTTCTTCCTCCCTCCCTTCCACTCTCTCTAAAAGTAATGAATAAAATCTTTTAAAAGAATGGTATTTTTTTAAGTGTGCAAAAAGCTTGAAGAAACACCAAATAGCTAATGACCATATTAAAAAAAAAAAAAAAAAGATGTTCAACTTCATTAACCATCAGGAAACTGCAAATTCAAGCCACAAGGAGAAGTCATTATACACCCACCAAAAAGGCTAACTTTGAAAGACTCATAATACCACCTATTAGCAAAGATGTGAAGCAACTGAAACTCTCCCAGACTGCTTGTGGGAGTGTAAAGTTGGACAGCCACTTGAGCAAAATGTTTGCGTAAGATTTATCTTAAATCCAAGTTGGAAAAAACCCAAATGTTCATCAACTGTACAAATATGCTATATTCATACAATGCACTGCTCAGCAATAAAGCATGCTGTTTGTATATAAAGTGAGATGGACCAGTCTTGAAAAGATTGTTACCGCAAAATGGTATCATTTGTCTGGCTTCTTTTTATATATATAAACTTAGAAATAGGCAAACTTTTTTTTTTTTTTTTTTTTGGTGATAGAAACCAAAGTAGGAATTTCAGGGGAGCAGGGTAGGTAATGACTAAAAAAGGGCACCAGGCAATTTTCTGTGGTGATGAAAACTTTATATCCTTAAGTTTTTCAAAGAAATTTTATTTCTTGATGCCCTGGCTGGTGGCACAATGGATAAGGCGCCGGCCTGCAAACCCAGAGGTTGCTGGTTCTATTCCCACCCATGGCAACATAACCAGATTGCAAGCCAGGTCTCCAGCCAGGTCCGTAGCTGGAGGCAGGTGAAAGGCAACCACATATTGATGTTTCTCTCCCTCTCTGCCTCTCTCCTTTCTCCTCTCTCTGGAAATAATAAATAAAATTTTTAAAAAAAGATTTTATTTCTCAATCACAGTTTACATTTAATATTATTTTGTATTACTTTTAGGTGTACAGCATAGTGGCCAGACAATCATATAGTTTACAAAGTGTTCCTCCTAATATTTTCAGTGCCCACCGGGCACCATGCATAGTTATTGCAAGAAAATGCTGTATATCTTAATCCAGGTGATGGTCACACAGGTGCATACATTTCTAAAATTGTGATTTCAGATCAGATTTGTGTACTTGACTTTATGTAAATAATATTTCAATAAAATACCAGTGAAAAAGAATCAGATCTGTTTTACATGTACTGTTATGGAGCAGCCCTCAAGATATGGTGCTAAGGAAATAAACCAAGGTGAAAAATGATGGCTATTTTGAAGTCTTTCCAGTTTACTGAATGTTCTACATTTTCCATCATAAATGTTTTATGTTCACCATCTGAAAAGATAAAATAATTGTTTTAAAAAGAGAAGGTAAAAATGCTTAATAAAAAGATGAAATGTGGATGCTGTCTTGTTTAAAAAAAAAAAAGTACATGGCCAGATTTCCCCATCAGGTTTTCCTGGGGAATGCCAGGCCCAGAGCAGGACGCTGGGTGTGGGGCTTGGGCTGGGCAAGTTGGGAGACTCAGGGCATCACTTGTCACCCAGCACAAGGAGGTGCTGAAGTCTTGCCCGGCATCACCAGCGCTCCCAAGGCAAAGTGGAGGATTTGTGTCTGTGTCAGGACACAGAGCAAGCAGATTCTATCCCAGTTCACTGTGAGTGTCTCAGCATGGATAAAGGAAATTGATTAGTGAATATAAATACTCGATAGTGGATATAAATAACTTTTCATGTTAACTACTTGGAGCATCACTGTACCTATTATTCCTGTTTATACAGGCTCACAAGAAACTTAGGAGAATATCTTAAAAGTTCTTTATCCTGGACTTTAGCCCTCTTTTCTTAAACCCTGGCCTAACTGAACTTTCTGGGGTGACTCTGCCCAAGTTCAGCCCTTAGACGAAACCTCATCTTAGGCTAACCCCACCTGGGGTGGAGCCCTGGCTCCCTTGTACTTTAAGGGTGCCCCTTGTAGGGAGGTTTAGAGTCTGTTCTCAAAGGTGGCAAAGACATCTTTGGGATGTCATGCACTGTGAATTTGTGTTAAAAGAAACAAGCAAGCCCTGGCTGGTAGCATGGTGGATAAGGCACTGGTCTGCGAACCCAAAGGTCGCTGGTTCAATTCCCAGCCAGGGCACATAAACAGGTTGCAAGCCAGGTCTCCAGCCAGGTCCATAGCTGGAGGCAAGTGAAAGGCAACCATACATTGATGCCCCTCTCTCTCTCTGGCTCTCTCCCTTCCCCTCTCTCTGGAAATAATAAAATCTTTAATTTAAAAAGAAAGAAAGAAAGGAAAGGAAAGAAACTAGCTATGCTGGGGCAAGGAGATTATATCTGTTTTCTCTTGTATCTGAGCTTACAACTTGAAAGTTGTTTCTTCCTCCTAAGTTTTCCTGGGCACTCTGAAGGGGTTCAAGGGAGTGTTTGGTGAGACATTAGCCACATTCAAAGAGCAGTAAGTCCTGGGCCCTGCCCCCAAAGGAATTCACAGCCCAGCCAAGGCGTGGAGGGAGGAAAAATGGGAGACTGAACCACAGAGCACAATTACCCATAATTCCAGGGAGTAATGACAAAAGCTGTAAGGAAGATGATCTTTTGTGCCACTTGAGGAATTCATGAGTAGAAGGGTTTCAGCCAGGGCCTCATTTGGGCTGGTAAGATTTTTCACAAGCTGAGAAAAGAGGTGAGAACAGCAAAAGAAAAACTAGGGAATGGGAGTAGGGAGAAGTGGGAGAAGGAAGTCACTCCTTCACTCATGTCCTGGGCAAAAGGGACTATCTTCTATACACTTTCAAAGGCTCTCATCACCCTTTAGGATTTCTAGAGCAGTTTTTGAAAATTAATTGCAATACACATTCACAGAGCTTCACAGAGCCCTTGTAAGAAGGAAATAAATGGGAAAGCTGAGGCCCAGAGATGCTAGTCATTTGACGTTAAGTCAATTTGATATTAAGTCACTCCAGCCTTCAGAAAGGGACATCTTTATCTCATGAAAGGAGCTCATTTTTTGGTCCTCAAAATGGAGAATTGTTAATGTTTCTTTCTTTCTTTTCTTTTTTTATTCTTAGAGAGAGGGAGAGAGGGAGAGAGACATCAATGTATGGTTGCCTTTCACCTCCTCCAGCTATGGACCTGGCTGGAGACCTGGCTTGCAACCTGATGATGTGTCCTGGCTGGGGAATCGAACTAGCAACCTTTGGGTTCGCAGGCTGGTGCCTTATCCACTGTGCTACCAGCCAGGGCTTAATGTTTCTTTTGACAATATACAAGAGTTGTAATTTTTTCCCCAAGCAATACAGAAAAGCAGACCCTCAAATATTTGTTCCTCAGAGATACTTGTCATCAACAGACCTTTTCCAATTTGGGCTAAGAAAGGTCTTGACTGTATGAAACAGAAATGGACTTTGTGTACCTTAAGTAGAAAAGGGACTTATGGGAAGGTCAGACAGCTCATAGCACCAGTGGGAAAGCAAAGTGGGAAAATGGGCAAGAATGAAGGGGAACTAGGCAGCCAGGAATCAAGCCAAAGTCAGGATCCTAGACAATCTGGTTAGGATACCACTTCTGCTGCCAGTGGACCTGGTATGGATGTCATCACTGCTCCTGTGACTCTGAGTATCACAGCCGCCACCACCAGCAGCAGAACAAGTCCTAAAACATCCCTGCTTCTGGATTCTAAGTCCAATTGGCCAAGCGAAAAGACACACACTTTCACTCTAACTTCCAGGAGCCTGGGGAATATGTCTGTCTTGGGGACAGCCCCACTGTCTCCCAGACCCTCGCAATGCTGGATGCCACAAGAAAGGGAGTCAGAGTACACAGAGCAAATAAATAGCAAATATTTGGTACGTAGGCGCACAGCTTTTCTCTTTGTATACGTGGGATTTTATTATATATACTACTCGGTAAGTAGATTTTGGTTTTGGTTTTGGTTGAGGCCTGTTATCTCTTTTCATGTTCATAGGATAACTTATCCCTTAAATGCCTGCACAGTGTTTATCACGTATATAGTCAATATTTGTTTAACCAATTTTCACTTACTGGACATTTAGTGTCTATTCTTTGCTGTTACAAATAGCACAGCTTGAGACCATCCTGAACACTTGGCACTTGTCCCAGAAGTTCCTGAGATAAAGTTCCAAAAGTGAAATTGTTGAATTAAATGACATAAAATTTTGTCTGTCACCTTATTGACGTGAAGGAACATGATCCGTTTATACTTTTTCTAAAACTAACGAGCAAGTCCAAACGGGGGACTTTCACTGATTGTAGCATACAGGTTAAAAGGAACCACCTACCAAGTAGCTTTGAAAGTTGAACACGGAACTGAAAGTGAAACCTTCTGGGCAGAACTCTTGCTTCCAGCCACGTGAAAATCCAAGGATCAATTGAGGCGCACGCCCTAGCCAGAAATTCGCGCCTAGAGCTCTCGGGCCTTGAACCGCGGTCTCCTAGAGCTTGTCCGCTGTCTCCCCGCTTGGCAAAAATATCCCCTGTAGGCCACTCATTTGTAAATAAATTAATAAATAAACAAATACGAAGCCCAGGACGCGGGCGCCGAGCTTCCCGCTGGGGACGTTGGGCACTGGAGCGGGCCTGGGCCTCCAGCCCGCCCAGTATCACCAGCCGCGCCCACCTGAGGGCCCTCTCGCCAGTTTGCCGCCCTCTCGGGATCCCGGGACACGTGGGCCAGGACCCCGGGAGGACAGCGGGAAGAGGGGGAAGCAAGAGATGACCCCCGGGACCAGGAACGTCGGGGACGCTGAACCCCTTGCTTTTCGCTTGCTCCTGATCATGCCGCCTCCGTCCTAGCTCTCAGGCCAGGTGAACCCGACGTTGGTCACCATATTTGAAGGACAAGTCGGCCCTCTCTCTCTATGGTTTGAGAAGACTCACGGCCGCCTAAAGCAGCCAGCAGGTCCCATGGTGTAATGGTTAGCACTCTGGACTTTGAATCCAGCGATCCGAGTTCAAATCTCGGTGGGACCTCTCCAAATACTTTTGGTTCAGCAATTCCTGTTTTGGGGACCAGTGGAGGCGGCAACCACATTGAGCTGTGCTCTTGCCCTGCGACCTGCTGGGCTGCGGTTTAGGGTCCCTCCCCTTCTCTCAAGACAGTTTCATTTCAAGGCGGGCTAATAGGTCGCAGTGCGCATGCGTCAGAGTCTAGGCGGAAAAAGTGTTGACTGTTGCTGGGAGACCGACCTTGACTTCACCCTGGAGAGAATAACTGGGGGGTGGCACGGATCCTGGGGATCCTGCTTCGGGCGAGCAACAGAGGCAATCTTTGGGACTGGGAGATGCAAGAAAGCTCTCAGAATCCTTCTCCCTATGGGCTAACGTGCAGAATGCGACACAGTTTCTGTCGTGTTGTATAAGCCGGGAGGAACTGACCCTACCGAGCCCAGCGGAGTGCCAGGAATGAGGGGCTGGGAAAGAGGGTGTGGTTTGGAGATCAATCTAGCCGTGAGTGGGTCAGATGCTGTTTTGATTGTCCGGTATTCAAGCAGCAGACAGTGATTTCAGTGTGTGTGTGTGTGTCTCTCTCTCCCTTAAAAGATTTAATTTTTTTTAAATTAAAGTTTACATTCAATATTAATTTGTATTAATTTCAGGTTTACAGCATAATTATTAGACAATCATATATTTTACAAAGTGTTCCTCCCTCCAGATATTTCTAGTACCCAACTGGCACCATACAGAGTTATTACAATATTATTGACAACTATGTTGTACAATGTCTTTATTCTTTTTAAATTTTATTTTATTGTTGTTGTGTTACATCCATCCCTTTTTTGCTCCCCTCTGTCCCCCTCCCCACCCACCCCAATGTCTTTATTCTTAAAAAATGTTTTTTTAACTGATTCCAGAGAGAGGGAAAAGGAGGGAGAAAGAGAGGAAAGGGAACATCGAACTGAGAGGGAAACATGAACTTGTTGCCTCTTGCACACGCCCCAAATGGAGACTAACTCACAACCTAGGCATGTGCCCTGACCTGGGATCGAATCTTCGACCTTTCTGTTTGCTCCAGGAGGTCTAACCAACTGAGCTACACCAGCCGGAGCCCGCTGACTCATTTGTGATCTTCCTACGGGATGATTGGCAGGCCTCTTGGGAAGATGCCATGGTAACAGAGAGCATCCTTTGCTGCTCTGAATCTCTTCCCTGAGCACCTCTCCCTCCAGTCCACCATACCCCACACACCTCTTAAAGGTTTGAATGGATTTCTGTTTATGAGCCATCCTAGCCTCAAAAGTACCCAGGCATTTAAGGTGGGAGGACTTGCTCTACCAGATAGTAAAGCTTATTATCAACTATAAACTATAGCAATTGAAATAGTGTGATACTGGTGAAAATATACCAATGGAGCAGAATAGAGAGCCCAGGTGCAGCCCCATACATACTTGGGCTGATTTATGACAAAGGCACCCTAACAGGGCAGTGGGGCCAAGGACCTACTTCTCAATAAATTATTCTGGGACAATGGATGTCAAATGGAGAAATATGAAATCAAATTCTTCCCAACTTGCAGTAAGCAAGGTACTAAATTTCATTTGAACTGTAGACCTTTGAAAGGAGAAGCAATAAAGCTTTTGGAAGACAACATAGGAGAATATTTTCATGATCTCGGAGTAGGGAAAATCTTAAACGAGACACAGAATGTTCTAAAAGTTTGGTACATGTCATCATATCACTACGATATCATGTAGTAGATTTCTTATCAAAGACCTCAATAAGAAAGTGAAAAGGTAAGCCACCGAATAAGAAAAGGTATTTTGAATGCATAACTGATAGAGAATTTGTAATCTAGATTATATAAAGAACTCCTTAAATCAAGAGAAAAGACAAACAACCTAATGGAAAAACAGCATAAGACTTGAAATGGCACTTCACACACACAAGGAAATTCAAAATAATTAACATATATATTAAAAGATGCAAAGCACCATTAGTCATCAGAAAAATGCAAATTAAAAGATCAATGAGCAGCCACCGCACCAGAATGACAATACTGAACATTGTTCAGAGACAGACTTAGGATAAAGATCCTTTGCTCTGAACTAGCCTAATGCCTTTGGAGGATCAGGGTCCATTCCAGGCATCACACAAAGACATCGATAAATTTGCTCCCGCCACAAACTAGCTGGCTGCATTTGGGTAAGCAATTTAAATGTTCAGAAGTTGTTAACGAACTTTTTCAATGTGAGGTGATGGATGTGTTAACTAAGCATGTCGTGGAAATCCTTTTGTAATATATGTATATCAACTCATGTTGTACAGTTTAAATGTATACAATGTTATATGCCAATTAATTAAATCTCAATAAGGCTAGGAAAATTAAAAATTAATATCCTGAGCCTTATCTATAAAAGGACAATAATAGTGCCTTTTGCAAGAATTAGTAAAATGGTCATCAAAGAGTCATTTTTCTCGGCATCTCGCCCACAGTAGGCTCAAAAATGGTAACTGCGAGGAAGACAAGCAGATTTTTAAGGAAGAGCAGATTTGTGAAAAAAAGAACACAAATTTTTATGAGGAAGAAAACAAACTTAGAGAGTTCCAACAGAGGCAGAGAAGGAGAACTTGTGGGTGGATGTTAACTCTGGAGGAAGAACTTTCTAACAATTTCTGTGGCCCATCAATGGAACAAGCTTGAGAAATTCTCAGCTTCCGAATGAAGCCAGAAGCCTGAAATTCTCGTGGGGGTGCTCCAAGGTCTCTGTCACTTGGGGGTGTAGGAAGATCTCTACACTGAGATGGAAGCAGGGCTCCACAACAGTGGTTGGCCTTGCCTTCTCTGCTGTTCGATTCTGCTGTGAATCCTCACACCCACTCAGGACTTTACTCATGCCCACTCAGGACCTATCTCATCACTTCTCCAGTGGCTTTCACCACCTTTTGTTGGTTTGTTTCTGGTTTGTTTCCACCACGATCCTCAGTAAAATAATCTGTTTTACATCCCAAACCAGAATGCACATACACAAAACTGAAACAAAGTTTGAGAAACAATATTCTCCTTTAGGACATGTAAAAGTACATGTTTTGTTTTTTTATACTTTTAAAAAATTGGTTACAATCTACTAAACGGACTTCATAACTCACAAATGGTACTTAACCCACATTTAGTAAAACACTGATGAACTCACTGCCACACACACACTAGCTCCAGTTTCTCTGAAATCCCCTCCACATTTCTATTTCCATCCCTAGTAGTTCAGGGTACAACCTCTCTCTCCTCCTCATCACCAGTCAGAAGACAGCCTTCCTGGGTTTTAATCATTTGAAGAACCCCCCCAAAAAACATTTTCTAGAAGGTGGCGCCTGCAGTATGTGGTCCCTGGCCAGAGCCACCAGCAGAGGGCACAGTGTTAGGACCATTTGGTATGCCAGGTCAGTACCCAGCCTGGCCTAGTCCTTATGCTCATGCTCCATTCCCCGGGTTGCTCATTTAGTATCTTCTTTATTCTTTGTATATCAGATAAATGTATACATTACACTTGCCACAAGGCCCCTCACATAGTAAGCCTATAAGTTATAGGACAGGAAGAGGCATTTAACTCCCCTTTGTTGAGCATCTACCATGTTCTAGGAGCTAGAAACATAAACATCAGAGATTTGACCCCTGCTTATCTTAAAGGGCTTGAACTCTTCACTGATAGATCAAAGATTTAAGTAGAGAATGAAATGAAAAGCAATAGCCTCAGGAGTATTTGTGGACACAAAGGTAAGTGAAATCCAACTAGGTATAGTTTAAAAAAATATCAAGACAAAAGCTCAAAATGGCACATAACTACCATTTGTGTAAAAAGGCAAGAATGTTTAAATGCCTTGGCTTATACATGCATAAAACAGCTCAGAAGGCCCTGGCTGGTAGCACAGTGGTTAAGGCGCCAGCCTGCAAACCCAAAGGTCGCAGGTTCGATTCCCCAGCCCGGGCACATAACGAGGTTGCGAACCAGGTCTCCAATCAGGTCTGTGGCTGGAGGCAGGTGAAAAACAACCATACATTGATGTCTCTCTCCCTCTCTGCCTCTCTCCCTTCCCCTCTTTCTAAAAATAATGAAATAAAATCTTTAAAAAACAAAACAAAACAAAACAGCTCAGAAAGGTCATCTGAGAAACAGGTAACATTGGTCACTCCTGGGAGCATACTAGGGGGAGAAAAGGAGGGAAGGACTGTCCTAGGTGTATCTTTTACGCCTCTTGAATTCCGAACCACCAAATTTTGAATGATCTAGTCATTCAGTCACCAAGGATAGAGTCGGGGAAAGCTTACCATCAGTGATGCTTAAATTGGGTTGTGACTGTGAATTAGCTAAGTAAAGAAGTGGCATCATGATAAGGCGTTTCTGCTGGAGCCCTGGGGGCAGGGGAGCAAGCTGAGGCCCCAGAGGAAAGTAAGCAGGGTCTGCCCCATGGATGTGGGATAGGCCTTGGTGCTAAACCCACAGGTCTTTCTTTTCTTTCAGTTAGAGTTGACATTCAATATTATTTTTGTTAAACCCAGAAGCCTTGCCTTGGTCTTACAGGGAGTGAGTGTCAAGAAGGTTTTTGAGGGTGGTCCTTTCCGAAAAAATGACAAGATGGCGGAAGTGGAGCAGAAGAAGAAGCAGACCTTCCGAAGGTTCACCTACCGCGGCACGGATCTCCATCAGCTACTTGACATGTCCTATGAGCAGCTAATGCAGCTGTGCGGTGCCAGGCGGCTGAACCGGGGCCTGCGGAGTAAGCCGCACTCACTGCTAAAGCGCCTGCACAAGGCCAAGAAGGAGGCACCGCCCATGGAGGAGCCTGAAGTGGTGAAGACACACCTGCGGGACATGATCATCCTGCCAGAGATGGTGGGCAGCATGGTGGGCGTGTACAATGGAAAGACCTTCAACCAGGTGGAAATCAAGCCGGAGATGATTGGCCACTACTTGGGCGAGTTCTCCATCACCTACAAGCCGGTGAAGCATGGCAGGCCTGGTATCGGGGCCACCCACTCTCCTGGATTCATCCCTCTCAAGTAGTCAATAAAAGCACAGACTGACTTAGTTTGAAAAAAAAGAAGAAGGTTTTTGAGCAAAGGAACCAGAGAGAATACACTAGCAGCCAAGTTGGGTGGAGGGCCACATAGGAGGGAGTTTCACAGGAGGCTGTTGAATCAGGGGGTAAGAGGCATGAGGTTAGATGAGTTTAACCAATGGCGTGGCCGAGGGAACGAAGGGATAAACAGATGAACGTGTGAAAGATGTGGAAGATAGGATCTCAGGTATTTGCCTTTGATGAGAGGGGACCAGGGAATGGGCAGGGAAGGGCAAGTGCACTGTGCTTCCTTGCCTCTCCCTTCCTGGCTCGCTTGGTTTCTGTTTTCTCAGCTCCGATGCTAGCAGGTGATATCACCCATGTCACCCATTTCTGTGGTTTTCTAGAAAACAGGAAGATCAGAGGGGTCAAGGAGACTGCAGAGTTGCTATCTCTACTCCAGCTTCAGAAGTGGTGGAGGAGGGCAGGGAGTCAGATGGTTTTAGTGCTATTTTCAATCCCACCTTAAATCCTGCTCCTAGATAAGCCTCATGCCTCCTCCACCAGGCCCAGGCCTCTGTTCTGTCTCCCTATTCAGGACCAAGTACAGAAGAGATGGGGCCCAGGACAAAAGGAAAATATGGGGTCCCTGTTAAAAAATTATTAAGAATTTCAAGATGGCACCCTAGCTGATGTGGCTCAGTGGATTGAACGCCAGCCTGTGAACTGAAAGGTTGCTAGTTCAATTCCCAGTCAGGGCACATGCCTGGGTTGTGGGCCAGGTCTGGGGGTATTCGAGAGGCAACTGACTGATGTATCACATTGATATTTCTCTCATTCTCTTTCTCCCTCCCTACCCCTCTTTCTAAAACTAAATAAATGAAATCTTAACCAAAAAAAAAAAAAAAAGAATTTCAAGATAGCTACAGCAAAGTGTTAAATCAAGCACAGGGTCCTTCTAAGCAGGAAGCCCTGTGTAACAGCTATGTAACAGCACAGATGGAACATGCCCATAAAGCGGGCCATGTCCTCAGGTCTCAAAATCATAGGGAATAAAATAGGGTGCACCGGGGTGGGGGTGAGGCTCTGACTAACTTTCCCAGAGGACTGAAGGTCAAGGTTGAGGTATCAAACTGCCTAAGGCACCAAGATATCCTACAGACAAGACCTCATGCCTCCAGGAGGCACCAGGGGTGGGGGAACTGGGCTGATTCACTAGAAAGTGCAACATCAGCCAGCATCAGAAGCTGAGCCCTGGCCCTGGCTGGTAGCACAGTGGCTAAGGCGCCGGCCTGCGAACCCAAAGGTCGCAGGTTCGATTCCCCAGCCAGGGCACATAACCAGGTTGCAAAGCAGGTCTCCAGTCAGATCTGTGCCTGGAGGCAGGTGAAAAGCAACCATACATTGATGTCTCTCTTCCTCTCTGACTCTCTCCCTTCCCTTCTCTCTAAAAATAATAAATAAAATCTTTAAAAAAAAAAAAAAAAGAAGAAGCTGAGCCCTGAATTTAACAGTCAACTCTCCCCATCTTCCCCTCCCCTCCCAAGGCCTGTGAATCCCATCCTGGGGGGGTCTTCCCTGAACCTGTGGGGGAAAATGGTAGGGATTTGAACCCTGAGAATTACTCAGATTGATGTAGGTTGGCCAGGAAATTAGGAGCATTCTCTCCTCTCTTCCTCCCTTTTCCTGAGGTGACATCGGTTTACAGCTGGGGATCATCAGAATTTCAATCCTCCACTCTGCTGGTGGCCTCACACCTCTGACCATCCCTTCTTGGCCCTTCTCCCTTCACCCCAGACCTAGTGGCTGATGTGCTCCAAGTTCTGTTTTTAGCCTCCTTTCATTTTGATCCCAGCAGACATCTTGAGCAGTGTCGCCTACTTCTGTACTAGCAGTGGCCACCTCTCAGCAATTCTCAACAGGGCTCCAGGGAAGGGAGAAGTTTAGGGGAATGTCTAGAGTTACTTGGTGGCGTGGCATTACCAATCACTTCATCATCCCAAAAAGAAACTTGAAGTTATCCTTGAAGCTCTTTGGCCCTCCTCTAACATTCAGTCTCTAAACCCTCAAAATGTTCCTTCTTAATTCTCTCTCCAATTCATTACCTTTTTCTGTTGTTAATCCACTTTCCTGATTTAGTTCCTGATCACACCTGAGTGCCAGGATCCCAGTGACTCCATTCTCTTTGGGAACTACCCTTCCCAGGGGAGGCACTGAGAGTCACCAAGGAAAGGAAATCTTTCCTCCCTGGTTCCTGGGAAGCAGTGAAGGTTCTGGTCAGATAGATGATCAGTTCTTAGAATGCAATTTAAGGATGGAAGACAAGGATATCAGGAGAGAGCTATGTGGCTGGTCCTCTTGGAGTAAACTAAGAGACTGAAAAATATTCAAGTAACATGAACAAGTTTACCAGAAGCCCGTAAACAAGTTTATAAGAGTCTCTTTAGAACCACACTGGGCCCCTGGCTGGTGTGGCTCAGTGGATTGAGTGCTGGCCTGTGAAACAGAAGGTTGCCAGTTCAATTCCCAGTCAGGGCACATGGCTGGGTTGCGGAAGGGGTCTCCAGCTGGGGGCATGCCAGAGGCAACTGATCAATGTATCTTTTGCACACTGATGTTTCTCTCCCTCTCTCGCTCCTTTCTCCTCTCTCTAAAAATAAATAAATAAAATCTTTTTTAAAAGAGAGAGAGATAGAACCCCACCAAACTGGGGTTCATGAAACAAAGCAGCCAGTGAGTCAGGAATAGAGCTTATGCATGAGTGGAGAAGCATGGGCTGCCTTCATCAAGGCCAGCGCAACCCCCCCCCCCCCCCCCCCCCCCCCCCCCCCCCCCCCCCGCCATGAGCCAGCAATGGTGACAACAACCCTGAGCGACTCATACTACAGCAGACCTCAAGGCAATCAGCCAGTTTGCTGGTGCAGGTCAACGGAGGGGTCAGAGAGTTGTCACTGGAATAGGCACTTACTCAGGAACTGGATTTGTGTTGCTTGCCTGCTGTGTCCCTGCCAACACTGCCATCTATGGACTTATGGAATGTCTTCTAGAAGGCCACGGTATTCTAGACCATTCTGTCTCCTAGAAGCTCTTCCAGTAAAAGGAAGTAAGACACTAACTAAGTGTAATGTGGATTCTGGAACAGGAAAATGACACTACTGGAAAAGCTAAGAAAACTCAAATAAAGTCTGGAGCTTAGATGATAGTATTGTACCAATGCTGATTTCGTAGTTTTAATAGAAGTATCATGGTTATGTAAGATATTAACATTTCAGGAAGCTGGGTAAAAGGAACATGGGGATTCTGTACTAGATTTGTCACTCTGTAAATCTAAAATTATTTTGACATGGGACTACTGAATTATTTAAGAGAAATAAGGCAAAGGGTTAAGGTCAACAGGGTTTGCTTGTCAATCCCTGTCTCTGCTTATTGGGTCTGGTAAATGACAGGCAGCACAAACCCTGGTCATCTGGAAGCTGGTGGCTCTGCAGGATGATGGACTGGCCTGGTAAAGGAAAACCACAGTTTGGTGCCAGCGAGGAGACACCACTTTGCAAAGATAAGATGCTGTTACAAGGCTGCCGAATGTGCTCCGAACCAGTAACAGCATACAGCGCCTTTCTTTCAAGGCTAAAAACCTCAAAGGTGAGGTAGAAGCGGGGATGGTGGCTTACATCAATGACCACCTCTCACAGAGATCATTTTCATCCTCTCAACTTGCTGATGCAAAGATCTGAACATGCAAGGAAGGAATGTTGCCACCAGGTCACAAAATAATAGTTCTTTTGAAGTGGAGGCTGAGATTGCCCTCAGATGTTGGAAGCTAGGAAAACGAATAGAAAAGGGGGTGCAAGTGTTAGGCCTGACAGGTGGCCACGCAGCGTATAGGAGGAACCAGGAGAACACCTGGGGTGCCATGCCCTAAGTAAAGTGCTGTTCTACCCAGAGCCCAGCCAAGGGTTCAGACTCCTCTGGAATAAAGGTTGGATTCACCCTCTGGACCATGCGCTTCAACCAGTGAGACCGAGCCTAAGGGCAGAACAAAGACTGGTGGGTAGAAGAAGGAAGCCACAGCCACTGGTCCATAGCCCCAAGACTATACCCCCATCTGGTTTTCCTCCCCTGCTGGAGCCATAAGGAATATTTAGCCTTCCCCAATAATTAACTATTATTGTATTTAAATGTTTTCTCTTTCTCAGTCCTCATCTTTCCCTTCTCTCAAGCACCGTACATTGAGAGTGGCTGAATTTATTTCAGGTGGCAGAATGATGAATTGGAGAAAGGACCTCACCAGGAGCAGGGCATGCCCTTGGGCTGTGGCCCTCTGGGAGGGGAGCCTGAGTGAGTTTGCAGCTCTGTGTTATCGCTATATTAGGTTAAGTTTGATTTTGGATATTTGCTTTCAATCCTATCTAATAATCTCCCAAACCAGAAACTTAAACTTCATTCTTGACAGCTGCCTCTCCTTCATCCTTTACGCAACCAGATGTCAAGACCTAAAAACTTTTTCCCCCAAAGAACTCTTCAATCCATCTCCCTTTTGAGATTCATGGCCACTGCCCTAATTCACATCTCCCTTGATGTAATAATCCTATCTATGCCTCTCTGTCTCTATTTTGCCCTTTCAATCTTATCAAAAGCTAATTTCCTTCTACATTTGAGTATTACCAACTCACTCCCAGCAGATAAGGTGATTTTATACAGCAAACAAGACAAGGTCATTCACCGCCCCAAGCCCACCTGTTTAGCAACAAATCCTACAGTCCTAGAGATGGGAGACTCAAATGTTGGGAAATTTTTAATTTCAGTTAATCTGATAACTTTTTCCCTGAATTTCAAACCCCTTACCTACACCTTCCTTCTCCTTATAGAAAGTGTTACAGGAGGCTGGAAGCAGAGGGAGACATGTCTCCCCAGCTAACCCAGCAGTCCTGGGTCTGGTCTAATAATATTGCCAGGAGTTTTAATATCACAAGAAACACTGTTAGCCAAGGAGGAGAAAAATCCTTGAAATTCTGTGTGTCATTTCCACTATCCGGGAAGGAAAACCTTTGAGTCTGTTTACATTCCAAAGCCAGAAAGGCATCCCAAGGCCCTGAAGGTGAGAAAAGGCCCATAGTGCCTAAAGGAAGGAGCCCATTAATACCTTTAGGTATCCAGGCCCCCAAGTCCTGGAAAGCGAGCACCACCCTTTCAATAAGTAACTTCCTCTCTCTCTCTCTGTCTCATCCCAATTATGTAAGTGCTCAGAACCAAGGGCTTAAGCTTTTGGCACCCTGGGCCCTCAGGGCCTCTGGCCACACTAGGGCAAGCTTGCCACCCTGGCTTTTGGCCACCCTTGTTTTTTGCTCTCCCATTCATTAATAAATTTTGTGTACATGCTAACAGGCTCACTGATCTGTAATTCTTTAGTGTACTGGCTAGAAGAACCAGGGCTTCTCCGATAACAAAAGGGTCTGTTTAAAATGGAATTTAAGATGGTCTGTTAGGATTCAAACCTGCAGTCTTCTCAGATCACTGACCATCTGAATGAAGCACCCATAAAGTTTCAATCTCTGTCTCTGCTTATTGGGCCTGGTAGATGACAGGCTTTTCCAGTTTCATATTTAACTGTAAACTCTTATTTTTATTATTTAAAAAAATTCAGAGCCCTGGCTGGTAGCACAGTGGATAAGGCACCGGCCTGCGAACCCAAAGGTCACAGGTTCGATTCCCCAGCCAGGGCACATAACCAGGTTGCAAACCAGGTCTCCAGCCAGGTCTGTGGCTGGAGGCAAGTGAAACGCAGCCATACATTGATGTCTCTCTCCCTCTCTGCCTCTCTCCCCTCCCCTCTTTCTAAAAATAATGAAATAAAATCTTTAAAAAAAAAATTTGGGGCACATAGACAGAGGCACAGCTAATAATTTCATGCACAGACCCAGGAAGTAAAAAAAGTGCACCTCTACACCACAGAAGGTCACATCACTAAGACAGTAAGTCAAAGCAGACCAACCTAAGAAGCAGAAATAAACAAGAGCCACCTAAAATGGGGGGACAGAGAAATAAACCCTCAGCAAATGGAAAGGAGGAATTCCCAGGAAGAGTGTAAAATGAAATACAGGCAAGCACCCTATCAGACATGGAATTCAAAATAATGGTGATAGAGAAGCTCAATGAGCTCAGTGAGTTCAAAGAAAACTACAAACAATTCCAGAGGAATTATGAAGAACTCCAGGGAAGTTACAAGGAACTTACTGAGAACTACACAAGCATTAAAAAGGTCATAGAAACTATCAATAAGAACCAGGAGGGAATGGAGAATGCAATTTCTGAATTGAAGAACACAGTAGAAGGAATCAAAAGCAGGCTAGAGAAAGCAAAGGATTGGATCATCAGGCTGGAGGTCAGTGTAGAAGAAAATTCCCAGGCAGTGCAACAAAATGAAAAAAGACTAAAAGTGAATGAAGATGTTTTAAGAGAGATGCAGGACAATATGAAATGTAATAACATCCATATCATAGGGATACCAGAGGGAGAAGAGGAGGAGCAAGAGATGGAAAACCTGTTTGAAAAAGTAATGACAGAAAACTTCCCTAACTTGAGGAGAAAAAAAGGCATGCAAGCTCAGGAAGCACAGAGGGTCCCAAGGAAGATGAACCCAAACAGGCCCACTCCAAGACACATCATAATGAAAATGGCAAATTTCAAAGACAAGGAGAGAATCCTAAAAGCAACAAGAGAGAAACAGCTAATAACATACAAGGGGGCTCCCATAAGGTTATCAGCTGATTTCTCAACAGTAACACAAGCCAGAAGGGAATGGCAAAAAATATTTCAAGCAACAAAAAACAAAGGCCTGCAACCAAGAATACTCTACCCAGTGAGGCTGTCATTCAAAATGGAGGGTGAAATAAGGAGTTTCCCAGACAAAAGAAGTCTTCAAGAATACATCTCCACCAAACCAGCATTGCAAGAGATGCTAAAGGGTCTGCTTTAAGAAGATGAAGAAACAGACAGGAACACAAGTACAAAGGAAAAAATAGATAATGAATAAGTACCTATCAATAATAATCTTAAAGGTAAATGTATTAAATGCACCAATCAAAGTTGGATAAGAACCAACTTTAACTTATGAATGCTTTAGGATGATCTTGTTATAAATAGATTTTACTAGATAAGGCATAATTTTGTATATTGTATCTGCATTACTGCAGGTTAAGTTTTCTTAGATTGGAATTATTTCACAATATGGGAAAATCATGTTATGATAACTCAGAAAAATCTAATGTAGTTAAGGAAGAAGAAAAAGGTAAGAAAATGTGGATGTATATTACATAGAAGACATGCTATCTTTCTTATTCACTGTTACAAAATATGTGCTTATTTGTGGGTGTGTAATATATAGATTTTGTTAGCAATTTATGTTTTAAAGGGCAACCAAGTGGTCATGGGTGTGTTATGAAATCAGCCAATCTTTAGGTTAGAAAACATACTGAGAATTAAGACCAATTTGGATGGAAGTTGCAAACTACTGAACTATATGATTTGTGTACATAGATAATATATATTATCATTCTAGTATGTAAATTAGATGAGATTCCTTTCAAATAGATTGTGGAAATACACATTTCCAGTTATGAAGGCCCCCAAACTGGGGATGCTTGGGAAAAGGAATGAATGCTATAGTAAACTCTATTATTGAAATGTGAACATACCTAATCTCTACCTCAACAGACTCTTAAATAGTTCAGGGGTCAGTTTAAGACCACACAGGAAATCAACCACAAGTTCAAAAAATAGCTAGCATACTATTTCACAAAATTATTTAAAGCCCAGGTATTTCTATTTTTTTACCTCAACTTAGTAGACATAATTTCTACTCTGGGGACTGGCTGAGCACTGCAAGTGCCATTATTTCTGAAGGTTTCAACTTGTAAAACACATGTAGAGGAAAAACAGAGGGTATTGAAAGAAGTAAGACCTGTGCACAGCCTAAATAAATAAATCTAGTATTTAAGATGGAAAACGCCAAAAAGAATAAGTTGTAGTTCCAGTGGCTTAAAATAAAGTTGAGCTATATTATTGGAGGGGGGAGGATCTGACTCAAAGATCAAATTCCTTTTTTACTATGGGTTTGGTACTATCTCTAGAACAACTTTCACAAAAGTGAGTTCTGCAATACACCATTTCTGTGATATATTTCACAAAAATAGCATTCCAGAGTAAAATAAGTATTAAAGAAGAAAAACTGCTTAATCTTGCTATAGTATATCTAAAATACTATCATTTAACATGTAATAATTACGTAAGCTATTGGCACATTTTACGTTTTTTGTAATAACTTTTCAAAGTCCAGTATGTACTTTAAATATGTGTAAAAATAATGTATGATTATAAATGTATTTTTGCATATGTTTGGTAATATTGCAATTCATATTACTTAAAATGAGTAATTCTTTAAACAAATGAATTAATGTAGGCATTTTGAAATAACAAAAAGGAAACTTTGTATTAATATGTTTTGAGAAGCTGACAGAAGGCAGTAATTAAATGATGCATTGTCTGGATGTGAAAACGGGAAAAAAGTACACATTGGTGGTTATAGAATAGACAGGGCGATGTTAAGAAGAATAAAGGAAATGGAGAAGCCAAAGAACTTACATGCATGACTCATGGGCATGAACTAAGGGGACACTGCTGGGGGGAATGGGGGGTACCATGTGGAGGGAGGCAAGGGGGGGAAAAATGGGACAACTGTAATAGCAAAATAAACAAAATTAAAAATAATAAATATGTAAATAAATAGAAAAAAATTCTCACACAAGGATATGCTTACAGATTATTTAGAGAGAGGAAGGGAAAGAGAAAGATGTGAGGGGGGAAATATTGATCAGTTGCCTTCCATCTGCTCCCTGATGGGGGATCAAACCCACAACCTAAGCATGTGCCCTGATGGGAGATGGAGCCCACAACCTTTTATTTTCTTTTTTGACCCATTTTATTTTTATTTATTTAAAGATTTTTATTTATTATTTTTAGAGAGAGGGGAGGAGAGAGAGGCAGAGAGGGAGAGAGACATCCATGTATGGTTGCCTTTCACCTGCCTCCAGCCACAGACCTGGCTGGAGACATGGCTTGCAACCTTGTTACATACCCTGGCTGGGGAATCAAACCAGTGACCTTTGGGTTCGAAGGCCGGCACCTTATCCACTGTGCCACCAGCCAGGGCTCCCACAACCTTTTAATACCTGGGACGTCACTCCTATCAGATGAGCCACCTGGCCAGGGCCTAATTGTAAACTCTTTGTTCCATGTCTTCTTTGTCAAATTCCATGAAGCTAGGAGCCGCTTTACTCTTGCTCACTTTTCTAACCCTGAGGCCCCAGGGCACAACAGCTCCTCTATCACATTAAATAAATCATGAAATCATGACTTTACAACCTCTGTGTTATCAGGTCATCTGGGGTCATCTAAATGACTAGAAGGAGAACCACAAGATTGGGCATGAGATGGGGAAAAAGGACCTCTCATCTGCAGTCATCAATCCAAACTACTCTGATGGAGATGCTGTTTCCTAGGAAGAGAGTGGAGGGGGACGTGGGCGCCATTCTAAGGAGTAAATGTCTCCGAAGGCCTGCCCTCTGGTGCCTCAGGATACTGTAGGCTCTTCGGACCCCACCACTCACGGGATCAATTGCTAAACTAGGGGAGAACAGACTGTTTCCAAGTGGGGTCAACAAGGATTCAGCAGGTAGAGGAAATAATGGCACAAAAAAGTTGAAAGTGGAGCTGGGAAATGGATTCATGATACCTGCAGCCATATATCTTTACTCATTCTGTGACTAAGGGAAGGAGGAAATTCACTGATTCTTTGGGTGTCCCAGGACAGATGGTTCTGGGTGAGGAGTGGGGCTAAGAAGGGACAGAGAATCGGGGTGAGGCGCTCTGGAGCCATCAGCTTATTGTACAAATGTCTTTCTCCTTGAAGGGGTTCTTGTCTTCAGGGATGCCTTTAAGAAGAGGGTCGTTTCCTGCTTGGGCCTCTGCATAATCCTTGATTTCCTGTCCTGTCCTGGAAATCTGTGAGGAAGCAAAGCAAGCTTTCAGCCCTGGTTTATTGCTCACCATTCATGACTTGGTCAGTCCCAAGGAAACAGGTTTCTGGACAGGGTAGAGACAGTGGCCAGAGAGGAGGAAGATGAAAGGGACAGGCAGGTGTGAGAGGGATGACAGGTTCTTGGTCAGAACCACGAAGGCTGACTTGCCTGCAAGGGGTGCTGGGCCCGGCCCAGTCCAGAGACAGGCTGGACAGGCTCAGAGGCTCTCTCCTGGGCACCTCCATGGGGTCAAACTCCAGTCTCCTTCCACATCCTACCCCATCCCAGAGGCATCTCCTGCTCCTTCTATTGCCCTGGAGACGTCCCACCACCCCATTGTCCATCGCTTCCTCCTTCAAGTCCCAGCTCCATGAGAAAGGGAAAGAGATGGAGAAGAGGGAGCAGGGAAGGGAAGAGGAGGCTCACTGGAGCTCTTGGGTTCTTCACTTCCTTCTTCAGCTGCTCCACCTCCATCCTCAGTAGCTCCTTCTCACTGAGCTCCTGGGCCATCCTGCGCCAGAGACCTGGTCCTGTAAAGGATGTCGTGGCTGAGACTGCAAATGCTCTGGGCTCCCCCAGTTCCCTCCTCAACTTCAATCCTCTTCCCTGCCAAGTCCCTCAGTTGAGGCCCCTCATTGTCACCATGTGTTCACTGCACCCTCCCCACACCACCTCCATGGTGAGTCCAGGCTCAGAAGTGAAGAGGCTCCCAATCTGATGAGGGAGGCACAATCTCTGCCCTCAAATTAGGGCCTGTCTATGGAGGAAACAGGAATCAGAGCATAGGGAAGGGAGAGAAAAGTTTTTTTCAGTGAGGCAGATTTGGAAAGCGAAGCTACTGTTGCACGTGTTACACAGGTAGAAGTTTAAAGAAAACTCCGGCTTCTGTCACAGGAGAGGGAAACTAGTGGTTAAGAAAAAGGCTCTGGAGCCTGTCAAACTCCAGTTCTGATCCCAACTCTGTTGCTTTCATGCTGTATGGTCTTAGGCAAGTCACCCAACCTCTTGGAGTCTTAGTTTCCCTATCTGTAAAATGGGTATAATAATAGTATCTACCTTGTATGAGTATCATGAGTACTAAAAAAATAATGTATATAAGCCCTGACTGATGGCTCAGTGGGTAGGCACCGGCCTGTGAACCCAAAGGTCACTGCTTCAGTTCCCAGCCAGGGCACATAACCAGGTTGCAAGCCAGGTCTCCAGCCAGGTCCATAGCTGAAGGCAGGTGAAAGGCAACCATACATTGATGTCTCTCTCCCTCTCTGCCTCTCTCCCTTCCCCTCTCTCTAAAAATAATAAATAAAATCTTTTTTAAAAATGTATTTAAAAAATAATGTATATAAAATATTTTAATATACTGCCTGGTACATAATGAACATAATACATTTATTATTATTACTATTATCATCATCTACAGCAGCAGCATTACACAATTACCTGGAAGGCCTGCCTGGCACCTAACCTCAATCGTTCTAAGACTAGATCTCAGCCCAGTAGAAGCTCAGCCCCTCTCACCTGCCAAGAAAGAGCGAGTCCTTCAAGTCGCTTCTGCCAGCCCAGACAAGATGAAGTTGGAGCCTCCCAGCTCCTCATCAGCTGAAAGTCTTTGGATAAAGCAGATGGCCTGAAAGTCCAAATCTCTGATGCCTAAGCTGATCATAGGCTCAAGGTTCTAAGCCCATCCATCGCCTGAGCCCCCAAGCTCTCACTGCCACCAGGGCAGACACCTGCCCCCTGCGTGAGGGCCCCTCCTCTAGTGAGTCCTCTGGCTTAGAGCCTATTTCCCCACTTCTCACCCTCCAGCCCTGCATGCTCCCCTCCCTCTGCTTTCTCTCCCAAGCCCTCCCCTCCCCTACCTCTGAGACTGTGCTTTCCTCCCGCTGAGGCAAGTCCTCCATCAGCTCCTCACACCCCTCACCCAAGAAGCCTGTGTGTCCTCAGTTGGAGCCCCACGATTTCACTTTATAAGATTCTCCCAGCTCACTCTTCACTCACTCATTCAATAAAAATGTACTCACATAGGATGCGATGTCAATGAACGCTTGGAGCCATGGCTACCTCTAACACCCATGACCTTGCCTCCTTCTGAGTCCTGAGTGTGGGTCTTCCCCAGCATAGATGTCCTCATCTTTCTCTTGGATCTCCTCCCAGGACCACCCAAGGTGACAGACACTGAACTCCTGCTGAGGCTGCAGCCTGTCCCACAGCAAAGGGGACCCTCTTGAGGAGCGGATGTTAAGGGACCAGCCTGGTCAGTGAGTGATCCTCTTTTTCTCCTGCCTCTAGGATGACAGGCTGGGTGCTAGTGGGGGCAGGAGGGGGGTTTGTCCATCCTAATTTCCCTTGCTCCAGGATCTCCAAGAATTTGAGATCAGGATAGGACCCTGGAAGCCATTGGGTCCAACTCCCTATTAGTGCAGGAAATAATACAGCACCCCGCCCCCCCTTCCGGCTCAGTGCTCCATCCACCACTGCTTCCTAAACCCGACCAGCTCACCTGGTGCTTCTCAAAGCCAAGTCCTTTCTGTTGTCTAATCTGTCCCGCGCCCCACACTTGGTCCATTGCACCTTATCCTGCCTCCCTCGGGCACAGAGCACGTACACCAGAGGTTCATTGCTTGTAACCCTGCAGAGGCTTGAAAACGCTTCCCAGGGGACCACTGGCTGTATCTTCCTGGTGTTCAGCCTGAATCCTCTTGCTGTTGCATGTCTGTTTTCCATTGTTGCTACTTTGCCACCCTACAGGCCGCCAGCATGACTGGTCTCCATATCCTCTCCTCCCGCCACTCTCCTGTCCCTTGGTGACTCATCCCTGGCCTTCCCAAGGAAGCGCCCACCCTCTGTCCTTTCCTCCCCTTCCATGAGTGGAAAATCCATCTCCACCCCCCGCCCCCCAGAGCAAGCCAACTCTCTTCTTCCGCAATCTACTCCCCCCCCGCCCCAACAGTTTCCTCTCCAGGCCCGGGGAGCAATCACAGATGCCCCGACCTTGGCTTCCTCTGCTGGGAGGGATTGGGGGGCTGGGCCCCCAAAGGGGCCACGGGCTTCCCCCTTCCTCTGGGCAGGCGACAGAAAGGCTCGGACCCAGAGCGCAGGGACTGACTTCCTCTTGTCCCGGAATGAGCATGCCTGCCCTTTGCAAGCAGGTTTGGGTCTCTCACGAAGAGGAAACCAAAAGCAGCGCGAGAGAAGGAAGGCAGAGCAACCAATCAAGGGCAGGGTGAGGCACAAAACCAGTGGCTCCCTGGGGAGCCTGTCAGAGACTGGGGGCGATGGAGGAGCTGCGGCAGCTGCAGGAGATTGAGATTCCCACGGGCCGGGAGGCTCTGCGGGACAACCACACGGTCCTGTTGAGAGTCGCTGATTACTGCGAAGACAACTACATGAAGGTAGGCAGAGTGGGCTCAGGCCCCGACACCCCAGCCCCTGGAGGGGCCCAGGGCAAGGCCACGGGGGCCATCCTCACAGGTGCTGGTGCTGGGCTTTGGGGAAGAAATCCTCCCACTCGAGGCCTCAGCTTCAAACTGGCCCCCCAAACTTTGGCTGTAACCCCATGCTACACAAGCCCCCACTGTGCCCCTTTTCTCTCCCGAAGCCTCTGAGGTCCAGGCAGCACCTACAGGCCCCACCCTTGGGTCATCTCCTTCCCAGCCTGTCACTCAAATCCACAGGCTCAAAGACTTGTCCTCAAGCAAAGGTTGGTGCTATCATTTCATTTTCAGGCTGAGCCTTCGAAAGGACTTCCCGAACAGTGCAGTGAACTTGAGATGGACCAGGGAGAGCGGGAAAGCCGCGACAGGGCAGACTAGGCTGATAATAGAGAGGGCGTCTGACACAGAGGCCAGGGCAGGAACAACACGACTGTAGGCAGCGGGCTGCCAGCCAAAGATGAGGATACAATGGCATGTTAGAGCAGCTTTCTAAATTGCTGCTCTAAAGTTCTGTCCCAGAACTGAGCATGTGGATTCCCGGATCAAGGGAGGAGGAATGAGAAACACTTAATAATGACTGAGCACCTCTGTTATTTCATCCATCCTGACAACCACCTTGTGAGACAATACTATTTATTCCTGTCTCATAGATGAGGAAGCAACAGCACAGGGAGGCAAGGTGACTTGCTTAAGGTCACACAGCCCGGAAACAGTAGAACCAGGCATCTGCCACCAGACTTCTGAAGCTGAGCTCTCCACCTTCCCACACTCCTGATATGGTGTATGAACTTAAGACGATTCATTTGTACTCTGTCCACAGTTTCCTCTGCACCTTAAGGGCTACAGGCCAATCCTGTTACCCCTGGTGCAAACCTTCATTTTTCTTTTCTTTTCTTTTTTGCTTTTTTTTTTTTTTTTTAAGATTTTATTTATTTCTTTTTAGAGAGAGGGAAAGGGAGGGAGAAAGAGAGGGAGAGAAACATCAGTTGGTTGCCTCTTCCCACAACCCTAACCGGGAATCTGTTCTACAACCCAAGCATGTGCCCTGGGTGAGAGTTAAACCACTGACCCTTTCGGTTCACAGACCAGACTCAATCCACTGAGCCATACCAACCACAACAAAGCTTCATTTTTCTAACTTGTTCTAGCCAAACTGTAAGATAAGGCACAGGGACCTCCCAGAGTAGTAAGTGTTGAAAAGTAATTGTGAAAGAAGCAAGTGCTCATGTGAAAATGATGAAAGAGAGTCAGTATGCAAACCAAAGTGTCCCGGGTTTGATTCCCAGTCAGGGCACAGGCCTAGGTTGCAGTCTAGGTCCCCAGTGGGGGGTCCGTGAGAGGCAACCGCACAGTGATGTTTCTCTCCCTCTCTTTCTCTGTTGCTTCCCCTCTCTAAGAATAAATAAAAATCTTAAAAATAAATAAATTTAAAAAGAGAGTCAATGATAATAACAGAATGCTCTGCCCCCTTACTTTAAGCAGGGAAATTGACTCCTTTAGTCCTCACCCCAGTCCTGTGAGGTGAGAACCACTCCCACTTCCCAAGGTTTTCAAGTTAGGTTCTGGATTCAGACCCATAGCTCCGACTGCAGAGCCCACCCAACAGACCTTTAGTTGCAAACATTACCCAGCGCATAATTTCTGACTGCATAGATGCTGAAAGGCTTGTAAACCAGCCCATTCTTGTTGCACTGGCTGGCACATTCCTCCGATGGCAAGGATGGAAGTAGTCCTTTCCATTCCTTCAGTAACCTCTGCACATCTCAAAGTCCGTTCAGGTGTTTTCTCATTTGCACACAGTGTGCACACAGCATTGGAGGGTGTAATGACCTAAGTCCAATTTCTAATTCTACCAGCTACCGACCCCAGAACCTGTGGCAGATTTCCCCTCTGATTCTTCACATGAGTGAAATGTGATAATGTGTTAAGAAGGCCAGGATAAATGGCAGCTGTTACTATCATCATCATCATCATCATGAGATTTATCAGCAGAATGAGAGACACAAAAGTCAATTCTAATGAGATGGAGCAGCCCCTGCTAAACACCCAGGGTGTAGGAAGCTGGGATCCAGGTTGGAATCCCTGGACTCCTGCTTCCTTCATGCAGAACACTAGGAGACCACACAACCAACATTTTCTGGCCTCTTTGAGGAGTTTTGTCTGAACAGCAAATGCCTGGGAAGGGTTTGGATGACTTCTCAGAACTGCTCTTTAACAAGGCCTGGTTCCCAGGCCCTTGTTCCCCCCTGACCCCTCCTCCCTTCACCCCAACCAGGTGTCAGGAAACCCATGGGGAAGGGGGCAGGGCAGGCTGGGGTGAACGACAGAGTTCTCTGTCAGGGTTCATGGAGTTGACAGGCTGGGTAATTTGCATGATAAATAAAGTCAGTCAAAGAGACAGGTCCCAGACCCTTGACCTCCAGACCTAACTTTGGTCTAAGTCAGAGGTTAGTAGGCATCCAGATTCTAGCTCCCCAGAGCTGGGCCCAAACAGACATTTTTCCTAGGTAGGCTGAGAGGGAAAATCCAGTGAGGAACCCCCATGCCAGTCCAGGGAGGGAACAGTACAGGAGAGCTGAGGTAAGAAATCTGGGTAGGAACCAAAGGAGTAGCTGCTGATCCACCTGACCTTCCTCCCTTCTCCCTTCACCTATTGAAGGATGGTCTTGAACAACAACAAAAAAACAACCGAGACCTGCTATCCTTTCTGGTTTTAAGATCCTGGGTTGGTTGCTTTGCATTTTCAAGGTACTTGGTTACATATGCTGATAAAATGTAAATTGCGTGCAAATAACCATTGCCTAACTGGTGTTGGAACAGAAACGCAGGGAGGGGCTCCTGAGAGGAATATCACTGGAGGGATGGCTCAGCAGGGTCAGCCCTTTGGCTCCAGCCTAACTCAGGCTACGTTGAAAGCACCCACACCTCTCAGCACCCTGCTGTAAGAGGTTTAAACCTATTCTCCACTGACTGGCCTTGAGGAGCCCTGGGTCGCTGAGATCCCACGGTGCAGCCTCGCCTGCCCTGGACTTACCTACCCCTGCCTAGAATGCAGCAACCCCCGGACCGACCAGAGATAAGGAAGCTGCCTGTGGAGCCAAAAGACCAGAGAAGTTTTGCCCACCCCCAAGGTCTGATCTGGGACTGAAAAGAAATCTCTCTGTCTTAAGCCACTCCCTGCCTACCCTTTCACCACTGACTGGCAGTGTGACCCTGCCCAGTCTCTGGCTCAGTGCCTGGCATGCAGAGGGAAGATGCCCAGCAAATATTTCGGTTTACAGTGGATGCATTAGTTAACTCACAAATGCATATTTATTATCATCTGTGTGGGGGAACCCTATACCAGAACAAAGACACCTCCTACCCTCACTGTGCTTGTGTGTGTGTGTGTGTGTGTGTGTAGATAATTAAGTAAGTAGATAAATAATTGCTGATAGTGCTAAGTGCTTTGAAGAAAAGAGAAAAAGAGAATAGAGTAAATATGTCAGAAAGCTGATACAAAAGTGGACTGGGGAAAATCCTAAGGTGGTGAGGGAAGGTGTCTCTGAGGAGCTAAGACAATAGGAAGAGGGATTCTAGAAAGAAGTTCAAAGTACAAAGGACCTGAGGTAGCTTGACCAGGAAGAGAAATCCAATAGCCAGTGTGTGAGACAGGGAGTAAAGAGACGAGGGTAAAGAGAAAACAGAACCCAGCTGCGTGGGGTCCTACATAGACCGTGGTTAGTAGTTTGGATTTCGTTCCTCCTGTGCTGGGAAGTTATTGGAGGGAATGAATGAAGTCGGTCACTCTCTTCCGGCTTCAATATTTTCTCATCTATAAAAAGGACCAAATCATTGCTCCCCAAACACCCGTCGGCAGCCTGGTGCTAAACAAAGAGCCACCTGAGGAGATTTAAAGGCACAGACTCACCAGCCTCACTCCCAGGGGATACTGGCTGGAAGGTCTGGGATGACGGCCTGACATGGCTCGGTTGGTTCTAAGTTTGAGATTTCCTGCAGCCAGCATTGGCTTCCTCGCTCCTTCCCACTATTGAGTCTTTTCCTCTCAAGAAGCTCTCAAGAAGGCAGTAGGGTTCATGCTCAGCTTGACTATTTGAGGAGTATCTTTCCCTTCCCTGGCCCCCATTCCCCAGGGCTACAGACTTGCTTGTCTAATGTCCCCTGAGCCCCTCTTACTCTACCATCATTCTTACGGAAACCATTTCAAACACTGAAGGGTTGTGGCTCTTCCCATTCAATTTCCACCTTCTCCCATTCCACTTGCCAAGCAAAGGATCAATGTAGAGTGCTGGCCTCTGACCAGGACTGTGTGCATTTCAGGCCACAGACAAGCGGAAGGCACTGGAGGAGACCATGGCCTTTACCACCCAGGCCCTGGCCAGAGTGGCCTACCAAGTGGGCAACCTGGCCGGGCACACTTTGCGCATGTTGGACCTGCAGGCAGTGGCGCTGCGGCAGGTGGAAGCCCATATGAGCACACTGGACCAGGTAAGGCACACGGGGAGGCTTCGTGCACCAGTGCCCAACTCTTCCGCCCCACTTGGGCATTTTCTCCTGTAAAACTTCTTTCCTGCCATTTTCCACGTCCAAATGCCTGACCCTGCTACGGAAGCTTAGCAATTGCCAACTGATTTGGACCTCTTTATCTTTGTGCCTATGTCTCAGTGCTAGGTGTTGCTACTTCATCAGACCAGGTACTCCTTAAAAGCAAGGCTTTCTCTGAACCCTGTTCGGCATGGTGGAAGCAGGCTGTACCAATTGTGGAGGCTACCTAGTCCAAGAAAGAGGCAAAATCGACCCTGTTTCATTCTTAGCATAGGCGATGACTTAATAAACTGTCCTAGGCCCAGAGTGCTTGCTTGGCAAGGCCATCTTAAGCTCTGGAAACACTGCCACCATCAGACAGTGTCCTCCACCCATCTATTACCCACACCCTCCTCCTTCCTTCCTGGACCCTTGGCCGAAGAACTAATTGCCCGTAAACCACACGCACAGATGCAGTTACACATCAGCCTGGACTGTGCGACACCCCCATGTTCAGTGTGGGTGTGCCTTTCTCATCCTCCCACATGGGAGTCCCTGCCCTCTTAGCGCTGTGGGTTTCTCCACAGAACATCCCAAGAGGAAGTTAATTCACTTATTTGGCCCTCAAAAGGGAGAGCTGATTCTGCCACAATTCACAGCCACCTCCACATTTTCCGTCTGCTCCCAAGCCAGCCCTGAGCTTCAGTCTCTTCCCAATATCCCCCGGGGATGCTGTGTTTTCTCTTTCCCTCTGGTGCCGGCTCAGCTAAGAATAACCCCCATTCTCTTCCACCAGGAAGTTGCTCCAAAGTGGATCACTGGCAACACTTCCCAAGTGCCTTGTGACCTCGGGGACAAAACTCATTCTTTCTCTGGACCTCACGGCCTCCTGTGGTCCCTACCCCCACCCCAGCCTCTTATTCCTTTAAGGGAGAGGGCTCTGGGTAGAGCCCTCAAACTGTTACCTCAAATCCTGTCATGCAGATGGTGAACATGCATATGGAGAAGGTGGCCCGAAGGGAGATCGGCACCTTAGCCACTGTCCAGCGGCTGCCCCCCAGCCAGAAAATCATTGCCCCTCAGAGCCTCCCTACCCTCACACCCTACTCCAGGAGACCCATCAACTTCAGTTGCCTGGATGACATTGGCCATGGGGTCAAGGTAAAGACAAGGGCTCCTCCTCTTTCCCCACCACCCCCTTCTCTTCTGCCTCATGGCTCCCTTCTGTCCAGACCCCCCAGTTCCCTTCCAACCCATGTTTTTGTGCCAACCTGCAGTCCCTTTTTTTCTTACTCCCTCAAGCCATCACCCTAAGGAGGACCCCCTCCCCACTAAGGAGGAGCCCTCTTCCCTAAACATCCCCCAACCTGGCCTTTCCCCTGTACTCTGATGATGTGCTGAGAGTGACATTTGAGCTGTGGGTGCTGGGTGTGTGTGAAGGGCAGGAGGAGGAAGGGCGGCTGTGCGGGTGTGCATGAGAATGGCTCCCCAGCCACATGAGAACGGCAACTTCCTCTGTCTGGAGGTTTGAGGTCACCACCCTGAGAAGTCACCCCGGAGCTGCTGCTGGTAGAGAAGGGGCAGAGATGCAGCCAGTCGAAGGGGACATGGTGAAGACAGGGGAGCATGACACTGGCATGTTCTTCTCAGCCCATCTCCTTCTGGGACGTGGGAGAGGACACACACCCCTAACCCATTTTATCAGTTCTTATCCCCACAGGCCCGTAATGCAAGTTAGATGAAAGCTCCTCTGTACCTAAATGATCTCCTCTGCCCATAGCCTTAACATACCTTCTCGCAAAAAGGGGAACCTGAACATCCTCCTTGTCACCAAGCTTCCTCACCACCAAATTTTTCCTCTTGTCCCACTTAAATGCTTCATGCTTCAGTTCAAGCCCTTCATTTTGTCCCCAGTGAAATAGAACAGAGGGTGTCATTCCCCACGAACCCATTCTTGGGGAATCCCTATCATAACAGAGGTGCCCTGCTGCATGTGGGTTTGCACCTCATCATTGGCACCCCCCTACTCTAAACCTTCCACTCATCTCTGCCCTGAACTCCCCAAAGCCAGTTCCAGAGGCCGGCGCAGGTGGGACATTGCTGTGTGTGACAGTCCTCTCCTTCCCCCACCCCTCTCTCGGCCTCACGTGGGGTGAGGATGGGGGTCTGTTGGAGTTAGGGACCAGCATGCCGAGCTCTGCGGTGTTTGGAGAGAGGGGTGGGATGATGGCCCACTCAGTCGCTGAGGCTGTGCAGAGGAAGTGGCCGCCAGACTGTGTCTGTACCCTGAGGTTTCCGTGGGGCCCACAGCCAACTTGTGCCCATGCAATGAGCAAGGCGGGGGCGGGGGGGGGGGAGAGGGGGCTAGGAAGTGGAAGTGGGAACTTGCTGTGCCCGCATTCTCCCTCCCAGTTCTTTCCCCCCTTCCCCCTTTCCCTCAGTGGGATAAAGGGGCTATTGGTGGGGAGCCCATGGGTGCCAGCCCAGCTCTCTGCTCCCCTGCAGGATGTGAGCACGCAGCTGTCGAGGACTGGAACCCTGTCTCGAAAGAGCATCAAGGCGCCTGCCTCACCCGCCTCTGCAAATCTGGGGTGAGACCTGAGACCCACACTGGCGCCACACGAGCCTGAAACTATTCCTCCACCCTTGCCTCCACACCCGTCCCAAACTTCCTCCTCCCCGCACCCAACCCCTGCTCGCCAGAAGCCTTCCTATGACACCCTCCCCTTCCTCCACCCCTAGGAGGCCTCCCCGGATCCCTGAGCCAGTGCAGCTCCCGGTGGTGCCAGAAGGCAAACTCTCTGCCGCCTCCTCTGTCTCTTCCCTGGCCTCGGCGGGGTGAGCCACAGAGGCTGGGAGTGGCTGTGGGGCAGGGAGGCGGGTACTGAGAGGGGTCTCCTGACAGTTGTCACGGTGACTATCGGGGTTGAGGACTCAGGATCACAGGGGCAGGGCCAGTTGGGGGATGCTGAGCTGGGGAAGATGTCCCCCAAACCAGCCAAGCCTTACTTTCTCTGATCTCCAGCAGCGCTGAAGGTGTTGGTGGCATCTCCGGGACCAAGGGGTGGGCAGCACCCCCAGCCCCACTTCTTCCCAACTCCATGGCCCCACCGCCTCCACCAGCCTCCGATATCTGCCTGCTGCCCCCTCCACCGGAGGAACTGTCCCTGTCCCCACCTGGTATGACTCTCTGCCCTCTCCTCCTAGATCAACGGTGGGGTCCTTCTCTCTCCCCTTCCCCCTAACACTTCCTACCCCTCTTGGATCTCCAGCTCACCTTAGTGAATGCTTTGTCCAAGTCGAGGCAGAGAAAGTGAACTAATGTAACTCAGTGCCCCTTCATACCAGGCCTTAGGAGGAAGCTTCTCATCCATTTTCTCACTTAAACGTAACCCTAAGAGGACCTTCACATTCCAATTTAACAGATGAAGCTGAGGATGAAAGGTTAGGTGACTTGCCTTTAGGTCACCCAGCTAAATGGCAGAGTCCGCCTACCCTACACAGCGCAAATGTTCAGTGTTTACTGAGCACCAGCTCTGCTCTGGAAACATTGCAGGAGGAGTAGGCTGGGCAGGGCTGGAGGAAGATTATATAAAATGGGTAGGACCTGGCACTCTGCTCTTGAACATAAAAGGTTTCCTGGGGTGAGTGGGAATTCCCTGTGCCACGCTGGCAGCCTTTCTTTCTCTCCCAACTCCAGACCTGCTCCCTCCTCCAATCCTGGACATAGATGAATTGGAACTGCTACCTCCACCTCCACCTCCACCAGCCTTTGGGCCAGAAGAGCCTAGCTGGGTCCCCCCTTCGTACTTGGAGAAAGGTACCTGACCAGATCCCACCACCAGGATTCCCCCCACTCTACCCTAGAGGCATTCTGTGCTCATTGTCCTGCCCCCAACTGCCCACTTTCTGATGAACCAAACAAATGTTCATTCAGCAGTTGTCCAGAACCAAGCTGGGGAGAAAGCAGCTGGTTTGGTATTGTTATTAACTGCGCTGGGTGGGGGAGGGACCCCAAGGGCTCAGAGGAAGGCATCTCCTGCCCCACTACCTGCAGCCTTCTCTAGAATCACATGGGCCCCTGCATTGCCAAGGCTGGGCAGCAGGAGTCTCACAGCATCCTCTCCTCCTGTCCCTCAGTGGTCACACTGTACCCATACACTGGCCAGAAGGACAACGAGCTCTCCTTTTCTGAGGGCACTGTCATCTGCATCACCCGCCGCTACTCCGATGGCTGGTGTGAGGGTGTCAGCCCGGAGGGGACCGGATTATTCCCAGGTAACTATGTGGAGCCAAGCTGCTGACAGACAGCCTGCGGATCTCTCTGGACTGCCTGCCACAGGCTTTTCTCTGTGGAACCAAAGTCGGCTCCAAGGTCAAGCAGCACTGAACTAGGCTTGCCCACCTCGGGCTGTGAGCTGTGCCTGTACCTTCCCGCACTGTGCTGGGTAGGGGTCCCTGGGAGAGAGAAGAGGTGCCCAGCGTCCTGCTGCAGACAGGAAAGAACTGGAAGCCAAGGAGTTTGGTGTCTTGTCACAGAAGACCCCTATTCCACAGAGGGTGGGGTCTCCAGCTACCAGTGCCAACTTTGAATAAAAGTCTGATGAACTCCTGATGGATTACTCTGCAGGGCTGGGGGGCCAGCAAGGAACTGAAAAGCCTTTCAGTCCTAAAGCTCCTGCTCACTAGCAAGGCCCCTCTGCCTGCTCTTCGCAACAGTACCTCTCCCGTCTCCTCCATCCTCCCTGGGTGCCCTATGCACTGATGGACCAAACACCTTCCGTGTTGGGTCTTGGTTTCTCAAGCTGGGCACTGCGGGGGTGAGGACCAACTCCCTCACTTAAGTGGTATCCCTGAGCGCCGATACCTCACTCTCACCCCTCGGATTGCGGCGCCAGAGACCTCAGTCACCTCTTCCCCCTTCACCTGCTTTATAGCTCTGTGTAAAACACCAAAGAATGAGGAGGAACTTGGGTTTCGCTGGCTCAGCTTTAAAACGTCATGGCTTTCTGTTCCATACGGGAGGAAGGGGCCACGAGGGCGACTTTGGTGAAGTCCCTGGTCTTGCTGCATAGACGAGGCTGGGGTGCGAGGAGACACCATTAGCGCGCTGCGAGGTCCCTGGCTGGCCCGACCCGAGCGGGACGGTGTGCTACCTTGTTCCGCCACCAGGAGGCGACTTTTCCCTCTGGCTTTTTTTCCCTTGAGGATGCTGGACAGGTGGGCGAGGGAAGGGATGTAGCGTGGGAAAGCGGTGGCCGAAGTAAGATCTCGGCCTGGGGCTGTCGAGAGAGCGGGAGAGAATCATCTCTCCTCCCGGAGTCCGACGCGGGAGAATTTCGGGACCTGAGTGTCCTGGACCTAAGACTGAGAGGAGGGGCGTGGGGGTGGGTTAGGCAGCCCGGGCAGCGGTTCAAGTTCTCTGCCCTGCAAGGGAACCCCTTCCTCCCTTTCGGAGGACGAGGTTTTCGGAACCGCTGCTGAGTTCCCAGGGACGCGCACCACCCAGGCTGGGCCGGGCTCCAGGATTGAACTGTTTGCCCTGGATCTCAGGGAGGCGGCCGAGCTGGTTTAACTGCATAGATAAGGACGGCTCCGAACTCCCTCCCTCGGCCCCCAAAAGGACGAGCCTGGAATTCTTAAAATTCCTGGAGGGACACACCAAAGCGAAAGGGAAAGGGGAGTTATGAAGTCAGATTGCCTGTCCCGACCTCCCCGAGCCCCCGCCCCCCGGGCCCGGCGCCCCCTGCAGGCAGCCGCCTCAGCCGGCCTTCAGCACCTGCTGCAGGTGCAGGCGCACGTCGGCGGCCGTGTCCCAGGGCACCACGCTGGCGCGGAAGGAGCTGGGCTCGGCCTTCTGCGCCTCCTGGATGAGGCGGTGCATGGGATAGCCGCGGCGCGGGAAGGCCACGTCGCCGCTGGACAGCAGCCCCATGGGGCAGAAGTCGTTGGCGCCGTCGCCCACGTAGAAAAGGCGCTCGAAGTGCACGCCGTCCTGGGCCCGCTCGCGCAGGTAGTCGCTGAGCACCTTGTGCTTGCACATGTTGGCGGGGCACCGAGCGCAGTTGTGAGTGTGGAAGGGCCGGAGCGTCAGCAGCCCCCGCGCGTCGGGCCCCGAGGGGTTGCTAAAGATGCGGCGGAACAGGCCGAGGTGGCCCGCGGCGCGCAGCGAGCTCTCCACGCCGAAGGTGTTGGCATCCGAGATCAGAATCACCTCGAAGCAGGTGCCCTGCTTGGCCACAAACTGCAGCAGGTCGCCCATACCCGGCGACAGGGGGATGGCCTCATAGACAGCGCGCAGGTCCCGGGGCCGCACGCCCTGCTCGCCCAGGTACTTGAAGACCCGCTGCATGTACTCGTTGTAGAAGCCCTCGCGGTAGGTGGCCCGCAGGCTCTCAGGCAGCTGCTGGCCAGGTGCGGCGCGCACTATCGAGTCATCGCTGTTCTCGTCCACGATCGTCTCATCAAAATCGAAGGTCAGGAGGAAGCGCGGTGCGCCCTGCACAGCCATCCCGCTGTCCTGGGAGCAGTGGGGAGAAGAGCAGGAGGAGGAAGAGGGAGCAAGCGAGAGCGGGCGCGGCCGGCGCCGACCCGGGAGAGGCTGGTTAGCAGGCCGCGGCCAGAAGTGTTGGCACATCCAAGACCTGAGGAGGACCCAAGGCTGATTAAGCTGGGGGAGCACCCGACGCCCCGTACCCCACCCTCAAGCTTCTTGTCCGCCACCCCCTTGGCACCTCTACTTGATCTGCGCTGGCGTTTATCCTCAGAAGACCATCCCCTCTTGAGCCCAGAGGGCTTCCTGGGCACCTGTTTCTGCTACTCTCATTGGGGGCATTGGGACTTAACATAGGTCAGCTCAAAAGCATGGAGGCAAGGAGTGCCAGACCTCAGGCTTGGAGGGTAGGTGCCTGGGCCTCTACACTGGCCAAAGAACTGGGTTTTAGCGCTCGGAATAACTCGACAGGTAGCTTGACTGCACAAGACCCAGGAAGGCTCTTTGGGAGCTGCTTCCAGCCAGACGACTCTGGGCAGCGGTCTGTGGATGACGGGACTCAGCTTTTCCAGGGAGTTTTAGGGCCCTGTGCTGACAGCTCATCACTAGTCACTTGCCAATTCCCCGGGAGGACCGAGTCAGCGGGTGGGGTTCCTGCCAGAGTCCGAAGCAAGCAGGCAGCAGAAGCAGTGGGGCTTGGGGAGGTAGAAGCCTCCCATGCCAGGCCACGACATACCTGGGAGATAGGAAAGGGAGAGGAAAGAGAGCAGCAGTAGCTGAAAGGTGGGGACCTGGCCAGGGGGTGGTATAAGGCGACAGTGAGGAAGGAGGGGGCTAGAAGTAGGTAATGATGGGTGAGCACGGAGATGGACTGGACCAAAGAGTCGGGGCAAGGAGCTCCTGGGAGCGGAGACTTTGGGCCAGAGTCATGTTGACAGGGAACATGGGAGCGAATGGAGACAACAGGGCAAGTGTGAAGGCACAAAGAAAAGCAAGCAAACGGAGCATGTCCCTGCCACCTCTGCCTGCCAGCAGCTGTATGGATGGAGGGCAGAGTGAGCAGATCATGCACCGCTTCAGAGCATCCACTACACTGCTTTTTCCTCTCCCCCCAGCCGGAGCCTCCCCCCACCCCCCATTAGCCCAGACAAAACCCACTCCTCTTTCTGGGGTCTTCCTAACTCCCTAATGTTTCTGTGATGTTTATGGGCTGGAACCCCTTGTGAAATAGAAGTCCAGGCTCCTCATTTCAGAGCTGGGCTTTGAACCTGGCTGTCTGCCTCCCTCATAGAACTGTCCTTTAGACCTCATCCTAGAGTCACCCACTGGTCTGAGCAACATCCACCTGGGAGTCTCAGTGGCCCAGGGTTTCTGGAGCTGAGGATGTAAAGCATCAAGACCCCTCAACTGGCATGGAAGCTTCTAGAGGTTAGTGGAGGCCCAGTAGAGATGAGGGGAAGCCTGAAAGAGGCAAGATAGGGTTCTTCCCACCCCATGATGGAAACATGGAGGCTGAGGCCTCACCCTAAGAAATCTCTGGTGGGATTCACTTACCCTAGACAGGCACCGGAGGCCAGCCACTGGAAAGCACCCGCTCATTGTTGGTACACCACCCTGAACACCGCCTGTAGGGACTCTGCTGGTCTCTAGCTGTCGTCCAGAGCTCCTGACAACCACACAGAATCTGTTTAGCAGTGGCCCATCAGCTAGATTTGTTTCCACCTCTAATGCCACCCAGCCTTATCCCCTCTGCGGCGCCCCAGGAACTACTCCCAGGAGTTCAGTAAAAACAGCCCTTCAGATGGGCAGAATGCTTAAAGCCCTTGTGAGGCACCCTCTTAGCAATCCACAATGATGCTGGAGAGGTTATAGATGGTATAGTTGGAGACCGAGAGGTTAACTGACTTGCTCAAAGGTCACCCATCTTTGAGACAGATCTCAAAACCAGATCTGAGTGTGAGACTAGTGCTTTTTTCTTTTTCTTTTTTTTTAAAGATTTTATTTATTAATTTTTAGAGAGAGGGGAAGGGAGAGAGCAGAGAGGGAGAGAGACATTAATGTATGGTTGCCTTTCACCTGCCTCCAGCCACAGATCTGACTGGAGACCTGGCTTGCAACCTGGTTATGTTGCCCTGGCTGGGGAATTGAGCCAGCGACCTTTGGTTTCACAGGCCGGTGGGTGTTATCCACCAAGCCACCAGCCAGGGCTTTGCTTTTTTTTCTTTAGCATGATCATTGCCCCTTTCTTGTGCATGGTACAACGTAGTTTACCAATTGCCATCACCTTCATTCATATTCTCTCACTGCTCATCACAGTTTGATGAATTCAGCAGAAGAGAAGGGCTCAGAAAGGTTTACATAACTTGCTGGCAGCCATGCTGTTTCTAGGGGACAGAACCTGGATCAGGGGTACCTGACCACAGCCTTGCCTGCCCTCCGTCGTCACAAGGTAGGGGAAGATGTTCGGGCTTATTGACCACAGCCCGTGGTCCCAGACCCGTGGGCACCGCAGCTGATGTGGTGCTTTCAGGGGTCCAGCAGGCAGACTGGAGAGTTCAACTGAAATTTCTGCTGGACTTTGCTATGTGGTTTTGGGGACAAGGTTTGGCTTTGTGGGGCCTTCACCAATGCAGCTACAAAGGGCACCACCTACAGCCCCCAGTGTCCCCCTCCATCCCCGACCCCCTCCACCCTGGGGTTGAATAAAAGGCCAGAGGGGCCTGGGATAGATCTGGAAAGGTAGTGAGAGCTCCACTAGACAAGGAAAGGAGCAAAGTTCTAGCTGGCTGCTGCCCTCTGGTGGTGACAATGGGTGACACTGGAAACACCTCGCACTTTGTCAAGGTGACACTCTCCCCAGACCATCCCAGGATAGTTAGTAGGCAGAAACTATTGTTCCCAAAACAAAGACTGGGACATCCCAGGAGCAGGGCACAGGTCAGGGAGAGGGGCGCTATCACCTTCCATCTTAAGGTCTCCTGTCCCTCCCCACTTTGACCACACATGCATTAAACCCTTTCAGTCAGAACCGGATGTGGGTCTCAGCATTTTCTCTAAGAATTTTTAACCTTGGAGTTGGGAGAGAGGGCCAAAACGAAATGGGGGAGTGGGCGAAAGAGGGAGGATGTCGGGAGAAGTGACAAGGTCCAAGGGATGATGGGAGAGAAGGGGAGGCAGGTTGTGGAGGGCGGGTGGGGAGTTCAGCTTTCAAGGATCTTGGCTGATAACACATGTCCCCCCCTGGTGTCATTCCAATTGTAAAAGCAAACAGAGACAGCACGGGCTGGGACCTGCCACGTAAAAAAGCGAGGGGTTAGATAAGAAGATACAGAAGGTCTCCAGAAGCCACCCAGAGGCCAACTTTTACCCCATAAAAAAGGGTCTCCTTGGTCTTTGTTTCTTTTTCTTTTTATAACTGGTGGAATAGTCTATTGATTTTTAATCATCCTCACAATGTCTCACTTTCCACAGCAAAAGACAGTTACTTTTTTTTTGTTCATATACAAATGATAGTATTTAGGGAAATCAGTTAAAAGTTGTATTATTTGGCAAGTTGTTCTTGTTTCTTTTAGTCCCCATAGCAGAAAGCCAGGCATCCTAGGTTTCTCCCCCTAGAAATGGAGAAAAGCATGCTGTGACACCCACCCCTCTCGCTCAGTCCCACAGTAGTCACAGGGACCCGGGGCTCCACAGGAATCTGTCTCCCGTGATGTTCAGAGAAGTTACTTACCTCTAGCAGCTTTGTCCTGAATGATCAAATCATTTCGTGTCATCTAAAAGAGTTCCTCGAATGAAAGGACAGGATCTCTGAGCTCTTCCAGCAGGCTAGAACAGAGAGGGAGGAAGGGTTTCTTCAGAGTGACAGGGAGTTCATAGTTAGTCCCAGGTAAAAGTGGTGCTTGCCTCCCTGACTGCTCCCCAGGTCACCAGATTCCTTCCCACTTCCCCCTACTTTTTACATAATCGCTCTTAAATGACATCTGTGGGAATGGGTGGGAGGGTCCCCTGGGGATGGGGGAGGGAAATTGGCTCCTTTGGGGTATAGCCCCTAAGTTTGCAATTCCCCTCTTAATGGATGGATGGAGCCCACGGGACAGTTTAGGGATGGCTAACCACAGGAAATGTGCAGGATGGGTAGGGGGAGGCCGAGGACCCCAGAGATACCACAGTAACAAGCCCAGGTCTTCTTGTATCAATCACTAGAAATCCGATTCAGCCACTGAGTTGGAATCCCTCCCCCCCTCCCCCAGCACTCCCAACCTCACCACTGCCAGCAGCAAGCAGGAAAAACAGAGGCCAAAAGTGGTCAAGCTGCCATCCTGGGGCCACACAGTCTCAGAATCAGGATTTTAAGTCAGGGGTCTCTGGTGCTTCTCGGGGAAAAAATCGCAGCCCCGGAGACCCCCTTGGGTTAAGAACTTCCCGTCCCGACTAGTAGGAGGTGATGCCCTGCAGCCCTGGTGCCAGGGAGGAAGCTGGGACCTGGAGTCACCTCTGGGCTTGCCCTGCTGGGAGGGGATCCTCATTGGGCAAGGAGGTGGCAGTTGCCGGGTGGAATTGGGGGGAGAGATATTTTTAGAGGTGGCTGAAGGCAGGCGCTCTGGCACACCCCCAGCTGGCGGGCGCTTCGCTCTAATGCGGGGCGGGGGGTTCGCAGTTTAGGGAGCTGAGGGGCTGGGGAGCTAGCAGGCACCGATTCTTTCACTTTGACATAGTCGGGGACGGAGGGTACACCCGGGCACCATATTCCTAGGACAGGGGAAAGGGGGACTGACTCATCCCTCTGCTTGAAGGACTCCCCCACTGACACACGCGTGAAGGAGCGCCCTCGAACTCCGCACAGCCCCCACTCCACACTCGGACCCCAGCCCTCCCTTATCTCGGGGAGCCCAGGACTCACGTGGGGAGCGGCGGCGGCAGAAGTCTGTCTCGGCTGAGTTTGGAGTGTGAAAGAGTGGGGAGAGACTAGCTGAGGTATTTGGGCGCAGGATGGAGCCAGGGGTGCTTACTGGAATTGGAGGGGACGTGGTGTCTTATCCACCCCCGGATTTCTGGGCTCCCGCTCACGAGTCCCTCCGGTTCTGAGGGGTCGTGGATGATGCGCGTTTGAGCCGTTCCTCCAACTACCCTCCATCCCCCCCCCGCCGCCCGGGCCGCCGCCGCGTCTCCTTTAAATGCCGGGGAGTCCGAGCCCCAGCGGCGGCAGGAGCTGCGGCAGCCGCAGCACCCCGGCCCGCCGCAGTCCCCGCACGTCACAAGCCACTGTCCAATCACAGTGGCGCCGGCGCACATCAAAGGGGCGGGCCACGCCTCCTGGCTGCCCGGAGGCTCCGCGAGTGCCAGCGTAGGTGGGATTGGGTGCAGCAGACTAGGGTAGGAGGCGGAGAGGGAGCCTAAGCTCTTTAGCCCTTTTCAGGAGCGTGGGTGGGGGCATCCTCACTGGAGTGGGGGCCGGAGTTCTGCGTAAGTCCCTGCCTACACACCCTGGAGTGCCGGGGCTGTGCACGTTCCACAGCCGCTGGCTTCCAGGGCTCTGATCCCTGAGATGTGGAGAAATGCACCCCAACCTTCAGCTCTCAACCGGTCCTAAGCCCGGTGATAGGCACCGGTTGACCCAGCTCAGGGAAAGCAGTTCCTCCCTTCCTCTCCCTTCCTCTCCCGCAGCGCCCCCGGCTGGGCTTTTGGGACCCTTCCCGGGTTACAAATGACGGGATTGCCAGGAAAGGCTAACTCCCCTACACTTGTAAGCACGGAGTCGGCGACCCAACCTTTTGCTATCTGCGAGTGGCGTTGTGAGTAAAGTACCCACCTCTGCCTCCTAAGGGTCTGTTCTCAGCCACACTCCCCCACCCCCGCCTTCCGCCCTCCCAGCCTGGGGCTGGGGAGAAGATTCTGTTTGGAGAGGAAAGTGGTGGCACTTATGTTTGCTGAGAACATACTGCGAACGGGGCACTGTACTTGGTCACTGCACTCGTGGTAGGATGTTCAGGGCTGTGTGGGTGGGGAAAATGTAGGTGCCCCCAGGTCTGGCTGTACCTTCAGTCCTCCCTAAGTCTCTCCTGCTCCACTCCATGAAGACAGCCAACAAACTGAAAGGCCCTGAGTGGTCTGAAAGCCAGTGGGATTGGAAACCAGAGGAAGTGAGAGTCAGCGAGGACTCACTCTAATCTCCGTGCCAGGGGCTGGGGGTACAGTAATGAACAGGACACACGTGTCATGTTCCCACATATGCAAAGGGAAACAAATGCTTTAAAGCTGCCAACTTGATCTTTAAGACGCTTGACAGTCATTCCCAGGGCCCCAGCTCCTGGAAGTGGCTTGCTGTTTCACTTTGTCATTACTCCTCACCCTTCTTCCAGCTCGCCAGTACATCCTGCTCTTTACTTGGGACTTCCCTCCTCTGAATACTCCTGTCCCTGTTGCTGGTCGAGCTCAGTCTCCATTCACCTCTTGCCCTGCGACACATACCACAGTTCCTTTTAGTATACTGGTCATGCTTGGGCTGTCCGAGCCCATGGTAGATGCTATAAATAATTTCCCATGTATCAATTCATGTAATCCTCACCATCCTATGTGGCCTGGGTGTATGGCTCATTTTATTCTTGGGGAATCAAGGCACAGAGAGAGAGTTGAGCTGGCCCAGGGCCAACTAGCTGGTGAATCATAGAGCTAGGCTTTCAGCCTGGTCGCCTTATCTGTTACCTACAGCATCGCTCACACTGTCTACCACCCCTACTCTTCTGTAAGCAACATGAAGGTGGAGACTATGTTTGTTTCATTTATTAATGCTCCCCCTCCCCCAGTCTCTAGCATATAGATGCTGACACATAGGAGGCCTTGGATGTTTGTTGTTGAAGAGAAAAATCCTTGCTGCATTCCATTTGTGTTCCCTCTTTCATCTTCACACTGATGAGTCAGTCACTCCAGTAACTATCCCCATTTTACAACCTGGAAAATGAAACACAAAGAGATCCAATGACTGGCCTAAGTTCGAATGCCCCTGGCATTGGATTTAAATGATGATGCTTTGATAAAGTTAGCAGCCCTTTTCAACCCTGTTTCCAAATTCACTAGTGGGGCTGGGGCAGGGGTAAGCTGACGACTTAGTGTTGTCACCCAAGGGAGTTCTTACTGCCCGACCTCGCCTTCCAGCAGCAGGAATACCCAAGTTCTCAGGAACTGTGTGTAAAAAGCCTTTGTGGGAGAAATGGAGAAACTCCTAGCTCTTCCTGCATCAGGACACAACCCTGTCTCTCTGAACTCCCCTCTTCTTGTGCCAGTGAGTAAGTAGTAGGTAAGTTGGATCATCAGCCATGTGCCTAAAGGTGGGGACAGAATGAGATGTGGAGCCATTTCTCAGCCCCATCCCAGGCCCCAACAGGGGGGCGGGGCCTCTGCCCAGCACTCAGGCTGCAGAACTTCTCCTGTGGGGTTCATGTTAGAACTCAGGTCAGTCATTCCGGCAGAGAGCTTGCAGACACGGGAGTCATCTTGAGGCGATAAGGACAAAACTCCCTGGTGAATCCTGACTCGGGCAACCAGGGATGGAGCTATCCAGCTGACCTGCAAAGAGGGCATGACTCCTGCCCAAGGTTTGGGTGTTGGAGCCAGGGAAGCCATGAACCCAGAAATGCGGCCTCCTGCTCTCCAACCAGCCTGGAGGGGCAAGGGCCGGAGGGAGGGGCAGATCTGCCTAAGTCTGTCCACCTGAGGAAGGACCAGCGGGGCACCGGGCACATAATCCTCACAACAACCCTAGCAAGTAGGTTTTAGTATTCTTGTTTTAACAAATGAGAAAGCAGAGAAGCTTGGGAACATTAAGCAAGCACCTTGCCCAAGGACACTGTGTGGCAAGCGTCAGTCAGCCCAGATGTCTGCACTTCTCTGTCTGCAGAATGCAAAGGGCATTTGGTGACATGGTGGCCCATGTGGGCAGGTTTAGTGTCAAAGGCCACTGGGAGTGCCCCCATCTAAGCAGTTCTGCGAGAGGGTGCCCTGGGTCTGAGGCATTGTCCTGGAGGTAAGGGACCAGGACTGAACAAATCCCTTTCCAGGTCTCTGTCTCCTTCCTCAACCGCAACCAGTAACAGTGACGGAGCACCCTCGTGGACCAAGCTGTGTTCTAGGAGGCTTAGCCCTCTCATCCTCACACTAACCCTGTGATCAATTAGTTCCCCGACTTTACAGTGGTCATGTGATTTGTCCAATGTCACAGGGCTAGGAATGTACAGGAGCTGGACTTGAAACCAGGTGGTCAGCTGTAGAGCTATGTTTTATTTAATGTTTTTATTTATTTATAGCGAGAGGGGAAGGGAAGAAGAAAGAGAGGGAGAGAAACATCAATATGTAGTTGCCTTCTGCACACCTCCAACTGGGGACCTGGCCCACAACCTAGGCATGCGCCGTGGTTGGGAATGGTGACACTGGTGACACTTTGGTTTGCAGGCCGGTGCTCTATCCACTGAGCCACACCAGCCAGGGCAGAGCTGTGTTTTTAGCCAGAACATCACATGGCCTGCCTTGTGAAGTGTCTGGGTTTTGTTTTGTTTTTGGATCCAAAGTGTATTTATTGAGATGGTTCCCCACTCATCTTGATTTGAGGTGTTTTTAGTGCTGCCTCCTTCTGAAGGACCATCCTCCTCTTGTAGGCTGACAGGATAGTAGACTATGGCTAAAGACAGTGGTAACTTTACGTTTTTAAAAAAAACTCCTCATTCAAGGATATGTTTATTGACTTGAGAGAGAGGAAAAGGGATAGAGACAGAGACAGAGAGAGAGACAAAGACAAAGAGAGAAATATGGATTGGTTGCCTCCCAAATGTGCCCTGACCAGGGATTGAATTGCAACCTTTTGGAGCCTGGGACAATGCTCCAACCAACTGAGCAACCAGGCCAGGAGAGCAGTAGTAATGATCTAGCATCGTGGGCATTTCATGTCCATGAAGTAGGTATCGGGGCTCTGCCCCAGGTGCTTCTTCTGTTTTCTCTTCTGTGGAGGAGTGAAGGATGATCCTTAGCAAGAGGCATGTGTCACGAGGAGGTCATCACTGCCGGGAAGGTGAAGTGTCTGTGTTTTGAGCTGTCCTTCTACGCTGTCCCGCCCATCCTTAGTCCTTGGAAGATCCTGATGATAACAGAGATCAAGGCTCAGACCTTCAGAGCTGAGCATCAGCAGCTGTGGGCAGCCTCCTGCCCTCCAAGTCATCTCTACCACACAGTGTTCGTGAGTTTGTGCCTTCAGTCATTCAACAAGCATTAACTGCCTCTGGCCCTGGGAGAGAGGGTATTGAACTTGACACAGACCCTGCTCTCAGGGAGCTTACAGTCTAGAGATGGGGCCCAGACAAGCAAACAGGCCTTCCTAAAAGAGTCCAGCAAGAAAAACTGGCAGTAACGACCAGGGCATTTCTGCCTTGTCCTTCAGCCAGGGCGGCAGCTGGGACCAGTGGTGCCTCCAGCACAAAGAGGAGGCTCATAATCACCTGGAGAGGCCCCATCCTGACCACTCTCCTTCCTGTCCCACCCCAACTCCTAGTCTTGGCTGTGCTGGCTGTGCCCTCCCTTTTCTTCTCCACCTGTCTCAACTGCGCAGCTTGGAGACAACCCTTATCTGCTCTTCCCGTCCCTGCTGACCCCAGCTCCAGCCCTTTCCCATGCAACAGGCTCACCTGGCCAGAGTTAACGAGAATACCACAGGCCCCAGATGGCCTCACACCTGACCTAATTGCAGTTTCAACCTCTCCCAGAAATGTAATCTTAATCAACCAGACTGCAATTTTCTGATCAAGCACCAGTAATGTCATCTGTCACCTGGGCCCTCGCCATCACCCTATAGAAAGAAAAGTCAATCTGTGATAAAAAACCTTGCCAGGCGGGGGACAGGAAGCAGGGTAGGGAAGAGCAATGGGGGAAAAAATGGGCCAACTGTAATAGAACATCAATAAAAAAAGAAATTAAAAAAAAGAAAAGAAAAGAAAACCCCTTCAACTTTCTTCCACCGCCCCTACAAAAGATTTTCCAACCCTCAGATAATTCTCTTCTTTTGTTCAAAGCTTCTTTACCCCACCCTTCTTATAAACCTTCCATCTGTCCAACCCCTGGGAGTGCCCTTCTAGTTGCTAGGTGGGAAGCTGCCTGATTCATGACGCTTCGTAAAGCCAATGAGATGTTCAAATGTACTTGGTTGAGTTTTGTTTTTAACAGAGTTGTCTACTGTCCTCCCTCAGTAAGCAGTAGGATGAGGAGTAATAGGGCAGAGGGAGCAGAACATAGAAGAGAATGAGCAAACAAACAAACCCCCTTTCTGCAGACACAGGTGAAGAAGAGAAGGCAAGCCCCCAGCTTGCCCTCAGTCCTTTCTATCTGACTCAAATCCCACTTCCTGGGGTAGTGTCTCTCATTTGGCTTTTGAGCATCTAAAGAACTGAAAAAGAGCCCAGAGGCTTTGTTTCAAAGAAGAAAGAAAAGCTGAGTTCATAAGGTAAAAAGCACATTCTTGAGAAGAATCAGCACTCAAACCTTCTTGATGACCAGTTATCTGGAAAATGGATGTTAGATGGTCTTGATATCTGGACATTCTTTCCTTAGTCCTTCATGCAGGTAATCAGAGGGTTATCTGGCAATGTGATGTAAATCCAAGCATTGGCACAGAACCAAAAAGTTAAACATTTAAATTTCCAGTTAAAGCAAGGATAGAAGTATTTCCTCATGCCTCAACCTACCTGATTTTAGTAAGTTAGCAATTTGACTATAGTGACTCCATTTTATTTCTTCACTCTGCCTCATGAGGCACTCGTCTTCTCTGTAGTAACTACTCAGAGACTTGAAATCTTCCACTCCAGTTCCTTAGTCTTTGCAAATGTCACATGAAAGAGAACAAAATGATTTAGTTTCTGCCTGTCATGTATCTCTGGTTACTTTTCTTTTTTTTTTTTTTTTTTTA
>PVIW01002809.1:0-197137 GCA_004026585.1 Noctilio leporinus
GTCCCGTAATGGGTGAGAACATATGATACCTGTCCTTCACTGACTGGCTTATTTCACTAAGCATAATATTCTCCAGTTCCATCCATGTTGTTGCAAAGGGTACAAGTTCCTTCTTTCTTTCTGCCATATAGAATTCCATTGTGTAAATGTACCAAAGTTTTTTGATCCAATCATCCACCGATGGGCACTTAGGCTGTTTGCAGCACCTGGCTATTGTAAATAGTGCCGCTATGAACATAGGTGTACATAGGTTCTTATGAATTGGTGTCTCAGGCTTCTTTGGGTATAGTCCAAGTAGTGGAATTGCTGGATCAAAAGGCATGGAACCTAAGAATTTTTAAAAAAAATCATATCTCAAATAAACTATAAATGGTTCTTATTACAAATACAATTGCCCTTTGAAATAAAATCGACATCTCTTACTCCCTCATACTTAAGTTACAACAATGTCCATTGTGCTTTCAAGGTCTAGTGCAGAGACCAGGAGTCTTCTGATGTTGCCTCATCTACTTTTGCTGACTCATTCACTCTATGATCCACCATCACAAGAATATTCATTTTTTACATTTTTCTCCTTTTCCCTCCACCTTTATTGGAATATTATTGACATATAATATTGTGTAGGTGTAAGGTGTAGAACGTGATGATTTGATCCACTTACATAAGTATTAGCACTATAACAGAACATTCCATAATTACCATATGGGGGGTGTGTGTGTGTGTGTGTGTCTGTGGTGAGAGGAATTAAAACTTCTCTTACCAACTTTAGAGTATATAATACTATAATCACCCCGCTGTAAATTAGATCTCCAGAACTGATTCAGCCCCTGGTAACCACCATTGTACTTTTTATTTCTCTACAAGTTCTGCTTTTTCAGATGCCTCATATGACTGAGACCATACATTTGGTCTCATATTGAGACCACAGCATTTGTCCTTTTCTGTTTTGGCATAATGCCCTCAAAGTCCATCCATGTTGTAAATGTCTGGACAGTCCTCCTTCTCAAGGATGAATATTATTCTATTATATATAACATAATTTTCTTTGGACATGAGTGATATCTTTCTTTAAATGCTTTTACCCTATCTCAAAAGAGATTCATTGAATTTTCAGACTTTAGTGCATCAGATGCAGTCTTCTTATTTTATGCGGTATGGGGGATCAGAGTAATTGTGACCCCTCTAAAACATGCTTACAGGACCTAATTCTCTAACTCCTATTTTAGTGAACCTTTCTCTGTATCTCACAGATCCATTCCAAGTTTCCGACAGTACCTAATGTAGTGCTTGGGGACTCTAATGTGAAATCCAACCCAATGTTTGAAATCTCTTCTGTTTATAAAAGCATACAGAGTAACCAGCACATTTAAAGGAATGTTCTCTTTTGAGATAGGTATCTTGAAAGGCAACCTGACTCTTGGGTCATTTCTAGCTCAGTACACTTTCTTCCAATAATGTTACCTATCTAATAGCTCAAAACAAAACAAAACAAAACAAAACAACATTGCCCCCAAAATGGATTCTATTTTTTATTTTATTTATTTATTAAAAATATTTTGCCCATTATTTTTAGAGAGAAATGCAGGGAAAGAGGAAGAAAAGGGGAGGCAGAGGTAAAGAAGGTGAGCAGCTTAGACAAGAACCTAGTATAAAGGAACCATGGACATGGACAACAGGTGGGATTGACTTTGGGGGGAAAGGGTGGGTGGGGAGGGGGACAGAGGGGAGCAAAAAAGGGATGGATGTAATACAACAACAATAAAATTAAAAAAAAAAAAAGAATAAAAGGAACCAAGCTGACGATAAAAAAAAAAAAAAAAAGGAGGAAGAAAAGGAGAGAAACATCAGTGTATGGTTGCCTTCTGCCTTCCTCCAACTACCAACCTGGCTGGAGACCTGGCTTGCAACCTGGTTATGTGCTCTGGCTGGGAATCGAACCAGCGACCTTTTGGGTTCACAGGCTGGCACCTATCCACCAAGTCACCAGCCAGGGCCAAAAAATTGGATTTTAAAGAGACAGCCAAGTCATCCTGGCTCTCAAACCTGCTTTTACTCCTGTGTACAAGTTTGGGAAAAAAGAGAGATTAGAGATGGGGGTGAAAGAGGGGTGGGAGAAACAGTTGTGAACAAGAATAATATTAATAACAATAGTCTTGAAATCTGTGTGCTAGGCACTATTCTAAAGACTTTGCCTGCATTAACTCCCTTAGCATTGCAAAAATCTCATGAGGTACATATTATCATTATATCCATTTAACAGATGAGGAAACCGAGGCATAGGAATGCTGAATAACTTACTTAAGATCACAAGCAGTGAAGATATGCACTAAGTCACAACTAGATATCTGACTCTACAAAATGTGCCCTTATCTGCCATGATAATTACATACATATATGTACTGTTTTGCTATAGTTAATATACATTGAATAGTCTGTTTGTGTTTATGTTGATAAGGCATTAAATGTATTTGTACAAGACACAAGCCTTGATCCCAAGGGACTAGAGAAAAAAGATGAGAAATCATGTAATTTCAATCCAGTTCATAAGGATTTCCTAGCTGAGGGTAAATGTAAGGCATTTGAGAATATGTAGAAGGGGCACTCAAACGTGAGGCTGGTGGTGGGGTGAGGAAGAAAGACATTCACATCTAAGCACTTCACATGAAGTAGCAGTTAGAGGAACTAGTGGAAGCAGAAGGCATTCTACACTGAGCAACAATAATTTCAGGGCAGGAGGGTGAGAGGGCGGAAAGTGGGGAAGGGTTTAGTCCAGGAGCTAGTGCGAAGGACCCACGGACATGAACAACAGAGGTGGGGATTGACTGCGGAAGAGGGGGTGGGGAGTGTGGGGGCAGGGGAGAACAATGGGGGGAAAATGAAACAATTGTAATACAACAATAATAAATAGAATTTAAAAAATAGTGCTGTAAGTATGTACTAAAGACTTACACTTTACTGATTCCTATGGTTAGAGCATTCAAGTTGATGTCATATTTTTATGTTTCAGTGTTGTAATAGGTGATATTCTAATGAATAGAAAGAAGGCTGATGAACAGAAATAGTGATTCAAAGAAAAAAAAATTTTCCAAGGCCTCAGGTGAGTCACAGTATGAGGGCATTCATTGGCCTCCAGTTTATCCAGATGACTGGACTTGTATGGGATCCCTTCCTATTTATTCTTTATGTGCAAAGACTAAACAGCACATAAAAGAGCAGACCTTCAGAGAGTAGCTCCTCTGTCTTTGTCATCTTACAGGTGATAAGTGTAACAATTCATGATTTCATTCAATTATCTTTATCTTATTATATACTTATCTTTTATGGAGGTACATTTATGTTGTATTGGAAAGACCTCAAGGTCAAGGGCTCTGGTCTCTGTGTATGTGCTTATTTTGCTCAGTGATGATATTTAACATGGGACTGTATAAATTTGTCCAGACCTACTCTACAATGGAAATGGCTGCAACTTTTTAAAAACAGATAGAATGGAAACATATTAATTTTGCAAATCTGACTGATGTGTACTGGTAAGTATGAGTAAACAGCCCAAAAAAGTAAAATCCCAAAGCCCAACAAAGTAAAATCTTTGTTCATCTAAATACATTTGAGGGATGAGACACACTACTGTCAGGGTCAGTGAAGTGATTTTGAAACTTTTCTGGGTCAAGTACAAGAGGGGCTCAAATGAAAATAAACTTTCCATCCTTTTTTCCCCCTCAAACATACATACAGTGGGCTAATTCCACGATAAATTTCAATGAAATGCAATTTTTGGTGAATTAAGTGCCTGAGAATAATGCAAAATGATTATAAGAGAGAAACAATACTGAAAACATGGAATAACTAAAATGTTAAAAATATAAAAAAATCAAGAACCCACAAAAATAAAAATCTTATTTTTAGCAATTAAAAGATTTTATTAATAAAAATCTCCTAGTTGTTATAAAGTTAGTAGCACATGTAAAAATTATAACAAAAATAAGAATGTGAAAACATAATTTCATTTCACAAATACTATTGCCTATTGTGATAATGATAATGTTGAGAATGATCCTACCTACCACATACTGAAAACTAGACACTGAGTTCCATATAAATTATCTCACCTGGCCCTGGCTGGTAGCACAGTGGATAAGGTGCCGGCCTGCGAACCCAAAGATTGCAGGTTCGATTCCCCAGCCAGGGCACATAACCAGGTTGCAAACAAGGTCTCCAGTCAGGTCTGTGGCTGGAGGCAGGTGAAAAGCAACCATACATGAACCAACATACATCTCTGCCTCTCTCCCTTCCCCTCCTTCTAAAAATAATGAAATAAAATATCTTTTTTAAATAAATAAATAAAGTATCTCACCTAATTTGCAAACCATCTTATGAACTATATTTTTAATCGTTGAGAAATTACAACTACATAGCTAATCAGTTGCTGTACTGAGAACAGGACTATTTGATACTGAAGCTTGAACAAGTTTTGGAGTAAAAATCCTTAGAGTAATAGAAAAATTGCTTCAATTGTTTCCAAGAAAAGGTTATGATTGCATCCAAACTCCAAGAGCTAATCAGTGTTGTAAGGCAGGAGACAAATGAACTCCCTTGGAATTAGCTCATTCAGAAATGAAAAATAGGACTCAGACACAGGAAAAGACAATTCAAGATGAAGGAGACAGGAAGCGAGCTGAAGATATGACTACCTCACCAGCCTGTGTTTTTCTTTGATTACTTATTTTGTGGGCATATGGAGATGGCCTTTCTATTGAGGGGCCAGAAGAAACTGGCCCAAGTGACAGTTACCACCGTCACAATAGTGTGTTTCTATTGATTTTCTCTGCTGACTTTTATGCATATGACCTGGCCTGCATTTCATCAGCATAATTTTGTAATAGTATATTATTAGTTTTGGTGATTGGTTTCATGTATATATTTCCCATTGTGAACACGAGAATAAAGACCATATTTGTCTTGCTCACCACTGTATCCTTAGCATCTTGTTAATTGCAACCCCACCAGAACAACTCATTAATAAATATTTTTGAGTGAATAAATAAATATTCTTTTCTAAAAATCCTTATCTAAGGGTACGTTTATTGATTTTAGAGAGAGAAGAAGGGTAGGTGGGAGGGTAGAGAGGGAGGGAGATAGAAAAAGCAAGAGCGAGAGAGAAACATTGATTTCAAAGAAACATCGATTTGTTGCTTCATGTATGTGCCCCAACTACTGATCAAACTCACCATTTTTTGGTGAATGAGATGACCCTCCAATCACCATGCTATACTGTCAGCCACTGTATATTAGGTATTAGAGTTGACATACGCAGGACAGTTCTGCCATCTAAGGTACCTCCAGTCTACTGGGGATATGACCAGTTAATAAATACAACACAGTATGGTTAACTACAACAAAATATAAGTGCAAATTATAGAATTAACAGAGAAAAGGGAGTGATAGACAAATTAAACAAAAGCATAGATATAAAAGCACAAAGCAGAATTACCTCCTTCCTATTCTGATTTTATAATCTCTATCAAGGGCAAAAACCTTCAAACCACTAATAGGTGAGTAGATATGTTAAGAAGGATTTAATGTAAAGAAGAGGCAGGAGGACAAGAATACTCAGCTATTTAATGTAAGAATCCCTAGTCCAGGAAATCTGTTGTAGAGCAATGAAAAACCTCAGTCAAATATCTGTCAAAAGCCATGAACAAAGAAATCAAAAGATAATCACAATGAGAGTGAATTTTTAAAAAAATATTTTATTCATTATTTTCAGAGAGAAGGGCAGGGAGGGAGGAAGAAAGGGAAGGAAACATCAACATATGGTTGCCTTTCACCTGCCTCCAGCTAAGAACCAGGCTGAAGACCTGGCTTGCAACCCTGTCAAGTGCCCTGACTGGGGAATCGAACCAGCAACATTTGGGTTCACAGGCCAGCAACTATGCACTGAGCTACCAGCCAAGGCTGAATTGTTTTTTTTTTTTAAAGAGCTAATTCTAGATAATATTCTGAAAAAGATTACTTGAACAGATGGTCTCTATACACATGAAAAAGAGAAGAGCGACTATTAGAATATTGCTTGGGCTCAATAGAGAGTGAATGTCCATATGTCAAATTACAGTCCATGTAGAAGCTTAACATATAAATATAAAATATAAAATCAAATAAAAGATTAAAGTGAGAGTGTGGTGCACAAGAGCCCTGACCTCATGCAACACAACTGAAAACTACTGACCTAGTCCTGTGATTCTCAGAGAAAATTTCTTATGTTCTGCGCAAGGAACAATGAAATGTGACCTGAATAATAAAGCTATGGTTAGATACATGGATTTTCCATTAGCTGAACAGTTGAAAATGTGTCTAAGAACAGTGACGCTGAGCTCTCTGAGCCACGAGGGAGGTGGGACTGAGGGATGTGGCGCATGCACACCTATCAACAGCAGTGCCTGGCTTGGCAATGAATCTCAACAGAGGTGATGGGGCGGGAGTCGGGGGTCGAAGGTGAGCCCTCTCTTCCTCCCCTGAAGATCCTTGCTCTGAGAGGATATCCTGAACTTGGCCCTGTAATGTGAAGTATATTTTTAAAATCATGCCTTGGATGAATACCTAAAAGGCACACTTGATTGCATCTTCAAATGACAAGATTAGGTGTATTTAAATAAATAAAAAAACTTTATTGATTGCTCTCTGTACATCATGTCCATCACTAAAGAGAACTCTGGTCCTGGAGATATTGCAAAGTTTATTTACTCATATCTACTAATACAAACTTGACTTATCTGGGTTTTGTTTGCCCACTTGTTCTTTATTTTATTTTCTTACTACCAGCTTAATATGAACAAACAAATGAATCAAGTTCCTGAAATCTACCATAACTTTGGTGTGTCCTATGTGTGGGTACACATAGGACAGACACAACTTGGGACAGGATAATGGAACATTCCTATATGCTAGACAGATTCTTATCTGCAGTACGATGTCTAGATCCCATACCATATTTTGGGATGGGCATTATAGCTAGAGGAGGTTAAGCAGGGCAGTAAAGTGTCTGAAAGCCATGCCCTAGGACTGTTAGTGAAAAGACCTGAGGATGTTTAATCCCATAAAACAGAAACACATGGAGCCCATATAACCTATTGTCAAACATTTACGTGTCCATCAACACTGCTTTTAAACAATAGGGCCTTCAAGAACAGGGACAAACTTTATTCTGTGTACATAGAGGGCAGAATTAATGTCAAAAGTTATCATTAGCCCTGGCTGGTAGCACAGTGGATAAGGCGCTGGCCTGTGAACCCAAAGGTTGCTGGTTCAATTCCCTAGCCAGGGCAAATAACCAGGTTGCAAGCCAGGTCTCCAGCCAGGTCTGTGGCTGGAGGCAGGTGGAAGACAACCATACATTGATGTTTCTCTCCCTCTCTGCCTCTCTCTGGAAATAATAAATAAAATCTTAAATTAAAAGCAAAAAAGTTATACCCTGGCTCGTGGCACAGTGGATAAGGTGCCGGCCTGAGAACTCAAAGGTCACTGGTTTGATTTCCCAGCCAGGGTACATAACGAGGTTGCAAGCCAGGTCTCCAACCATGTCTGTGGCTGGAGGCAGGTGAAAGACAACCATACATTGATCTCTCTCTCCCTCTCTGCCTCTCTCTAAACATAATAAATAAAATATTTTAAAAAAAGTTATCATTAGATGGTAGCATGTTGGTCCATGTAAAGAGCAGCTTTTCACAATGAAAACTGCATAAATGGAATGGGCTATCTCAAAAATCAGAGTCTCCAGATATTTGCAATAAGAGGCTGGATAGACACATGCTTATTTATCTATCCAAATACATATACAGGATGTATTTGATAGAAGGAATTCCTGATTTCATGGTATGAGTTGGATAGATGACCTAGTCTTGTCACTAAGGTCTTTGGTAAATGAAAGGAAAACATTCATATCATTTGGCTATTTAGTCAAATCTTACAATATAATTATTCAGTTAATTGCAGGTGGCAAATTGGACCATTTTAATTATGCCTCAATGAACTAGAATGTTCGGCTGTTTTGTCACCTTATAAGAATTTTAACAACCACAAATTTCAATGAATACTTGGCTTACCTATCACCACAAAAGTCACAGAAAAAGTAATAATATCAATACATAAGACTCATGAACTTTTCATACATTCCTTTATTTTCCCTTCTGGTTTAGACAAGCAGTGCTTCCTTTAGCAGTGGCTAGTAAGTCAAATAAATCCAACAGTGTGCTGGTAAATATTTAACAGCTGGATCTTTTTCTTAAAAAAAGAAAAAGATTCTAACTTGTTGTGTTTGTCAAGTCCCATGGTATAAATAATCCTCCATCACGGCAGACTTTAAGCTACCATTGGGGATAGATGTGATGTGCCCAATACACTTTAGTGAGCATCTTTTGCAAGTTGTCTCTAGTACACCCGTGGATACACTCTCACATTTTAGTTAGGAGAATCAGTTCAATTGATTCAAATTAGAAGATCAAAGTTTATTGTATATGAAGCATGTAAAGATTTGGTTAGATATGTTCATATAATAAGAATGGTTTGCATGAAATCAATTTAATCTAGAAGCCTAGGAGAGTGGACTAGAATACATGGGACATTTAGGATCTTTGCCTTAAGACTAGTTAAATAACAGAACTGTTGTAGGGGTACAAGGGGCAGGGCCGGGGTGAAATTGGAGAATTGCATTTGAGACTATTGTAAGTTACTAAATGAATAAAACCCAGTCATAAATGTAAGGTTTGGGGTGAAGAAGATTTAGATAGAGACTTTTTAAAGGTTGATGATTAAAGACAGAATTTACCATCTGGCATTTTTTTTTTTTTTTTAATGGAAAAAAAGCCAACAACCAAAATTCTTCAAGGAGCACATGACCAAGGAATTGAGAAGAGTGTATAACCCTGGAAAGCCACTGGAAATTATACCAGATTGGAGACAGCCTTGATCTCAGAAAGGCGAGGTAGAACAATAAAGGTTGAAAAAACAGTGAGAAAGAGAAGCCAGGTGAAGCTATAAAAACTAAATGAAATTTCCTAGAACAAGGTAGTAGAATCCAGTAAGCTATAACCCAGAGGCAAATTGAAAAGCCAAGGCTCTTTGAAAGTGTACAAATGGCTGCCTAATGCATTTTACAGGTACATGTAAAATGGGAATAAAGGCTAATGTTATTGTTCAACAGTGAGGTGCAGATGATGAAATCTAAGCATTTAATTTTGAAAAACAGTCTAGTATTAAGGTGACTGCATTGATTACTGTGATGACTATGACATGTTTGAATGGGCTTGACAGAGAAAAAGAACCATGCTCTGTAATTTAGAAATCTGAAGGTAGGTATTTATTTTAGAGACATTTATTTTATTCAATCTACTTTCTTTATTAATTATTTATAGACAATATTTGGAATACCAACATCATCAATAACAAGGACACACTTGAACCTCCAAAATAAAAATAAGTTTGTTCTGCAAATGCAATTGTACATATTATTTCTCAATATATCTCTCTCATAATTTAAGAGCTGAATTACTAAATAAGACATCTTATAATAGAAAACTAATTTCTATCCTTCCTTTGTTCTCTAAATATTTATTATAAGGAAACATCAAGAAGTATTTGTTTTACTAATTTTCAGCTATTCAGGCTGCACTGGAAGAAGAGCCATTGCATACATTGGATTCTTCTCTATTTGGAACCCAGAGAGACCCTCTAGAAAGACAAAGAACACAGTGGAAAGAGAAACTCCTCTTTACTCTTTTTTTGGGCTGTTGGCTCTAAATTAAGAAGGTGGGAAACTACGCAGTTCCAAGGTCAATGAATTTCCCATGTTGTTCTGGTCTCCATAGTGAGGACTTTGCAAAGTATTGGTCTTGTCAGATGCTGTTTTCTCTTTTTCCCCTGTCATAGAGGACCACCTCCAGGGGAAACCAAAGTGGCAACGTTTGTTTGCAGCAATCCTGGCTCTCCTCTTAGGGCCCCTTTCTGTACCATTGGCCTTCCTGTTGCCCCAATAAAAATAATAAAATCAATTTACTTACATTTGTTTTCCTACTTATCTCAGAGGGGTTTATATTTCAAAACAAATGCTATTAATGTTAAACATGAAATTTCAACTATCAGAGTGAAATTTTTCAACAGCTACTATTTTTGGATAGCTAATTTTAGATTTTGGGCAGCTAAATGTTATACCAGTAGAGCCAATATTTTAAAAATCATAAATGTTAATATGCTAGAGGAATTACAACATAAGGGATCAAACAAAAATGTAAAAAAGGAAAGAACTCATGGACATGGACAATAGTGTGGAAACTGCAGAGGTGTGAGAGGTGGGTGGAGGTGAAAAAGGATATAGTGGGAATAGATGGAAATGGAAAAAATACAATACAAATAATATATTGTGTATTACATGAAGTTTGTCCAAAAGGTATCCAGCCATGTACTATAAAAATAAGACACATTTATTGAAGAAGCTACAAGATATAAGAAACAGTGTACGTAGGACAATGATGCCTCAGTCCCCTTCAAATTAGATACTTTGGGACCTTACACAGTTTTCCCAGTGTCTCTTCCAGTGTTCAAAACACTCTGCAAAATCCTTTGGTGGAATCACCATTAGTTGCCCCATCCTGTTTTCCTGAATCTCATCGATGGAAATCTCTTTCCATAGGTGATTTTAGTTTTGGGAAAAGCCAGAAGTCTCAGGCTGCCAAACCTGGGCTGTAGAGGAGTTGATTCACCTGGATGACCTGCTGCTTTGCCAAAACAACTGCACAGATGTGATGCGTAAACAGGCGTATTGTCATGATGAAGCTGCCAATCACCTGTTGCCCATAGCTGCAGCCTTCTGAATCATCCAAATAGTTTCCACAGAGGAATGTTCAGGCTTGACACAAAATCTGATGCTGATTCATTGCTCAGTCCTTTTGGATGTCACAGCCACGCAGTACACATACTCATTCAAAGGTATCTACCTCCCCTACTGACTAGTATAGTGAAATCATCATTGTTCACACACATGTATTCTAGTCCACTCTCCTAGGCTTCTAGATTAAATTGATTTCATGCAAACCATTCTTATTATATGAACAATGAATGACTGGACTTCATCTGGACATACCTTGCATATGTAAAAAATACATATCTGTGTATATACTTACACATATATTTATATATAAATATGTAAATATACACATATATGTATTATTTATATGTATTTATAAATATATAAATGTAAGTTTTCTTCCATTAGCTCTCCTCAGGTTTTTTTTTTTTTTTAAGAAAACTGGTCCACGTTGCTGTATTGCTGTGATCTTTTATTAGGTTCATATGATACGTGTTTCTGAATACTTGCAGTGCAGTGAGGCTAAGATCAGATCACCTTAGAGTCCCATATTGTTTCCACTTGGTATTCATTTGGAAGAAGCTATGCTATCTGAATAACTTGTTTATATCTTCACCAAAAAAAAAAGCTGCATATTTTCCCTTCTTCACTTATCAGTGACAAACCTAGACATGGCACCCGCTGAGATGACTTCCTCTCCAACTTGTAATACCAAGCACAATGAAAAGGATGACTCAATAATGGTATGCTCTGTTTGCTTCTTTTCTTCTTCATCTTGTTAAAATAAAGATATGAAAGTAGCGGAATACAAATTATAGCAACAAAATATATCACTGCCTGATATCGAGAAAGTTCCTGTAGTTGTATGGCTCCCTGTAATATTCATCACATGTATAACGTGCTTCTAAATTTACCACAATAAATCTTTCAGTTTTCAGATACAATTATAGTTCCCCAGCTGTTTAAAACTTCTGCCCACCATGCTAACCCCCAGAAAGAGATGACTCTTTATAGGTACATAGATTGTCTTTCCCAGTACCTATAAGGGATAACCAATTGATTTTTTAAAAATTATTATTATTTTTTTAAGAAGTATCTTTTTTTTTTAAAGATTTTATTTCATTATTTTTAGAAAGAGGGGAAGGGAGAGAGGCATCGATGTATGATTGCGTTTCACCTGCCTCCAGCCACAGACCTGACTGGAGACCTGGTTTGCGACCTTGTATGTGCCCTGGCTGGGGAATCGAACCTGCAACCTTTGGGTTTGCAGGCCGGCACCTTATCCACTATGCTACCAGCCAGGGCCCTCAACTGATTTTTAAAGGTGAAGTAACAAGATACTATAACCAGTTTTATGTTAGTGAGCCAGCTATATAACATTTTTGTGCTTCTTTTTCTTTAATTGTACACATAGTCTCATAATTTACCTACTCCAGAGATCTTTGTTGGGATAAAATTAAATAATATTTATAAACTACCTGGTAAATAAAAATGAATGAATGAATGAATGGTGGCAATTACTATTGTTCCTCCAATATTTGAATTTGAAGAATGGCTTCTCTCTTTGGGTTGGGGTAGAGCCGGTTTGCAGTGAATTAGAAAGGCAGAGGGTAGACTGCAGAAGCAAATCTGAAAATTATTATTATTATTTTTTTTTTAATTTTATTGTTGTTGTATTACATCCATCCCTTTTTTGCTCCCCTCTGTCCCCCTCCCCACCCACCCTTTCCCCCCAAAGTCAATCCCACCTGTTGTCCATGTCCATGGTTCCTTTATACTAGGTTCTTGTCTAAGCTGCTCCCCTTCTTTGCCTCAGCCTCCCCCCTCCCTGAAAATTATTATTAAATTAAGCTACACACTAGACAATTATGAACAGCAATGGCAGTAATAGTGCATTGCTACCAAAAAATCTTAAGGGACTTTCAATGAATTCTGTCAAAAATACCACCAAAGGAAATGTGAAACATGTCCTAGGTTGATTGTGTTCAGCTTATTCTGCAATTGGGAACAAGGCACGTACATAACTTGCAAAATACATGAAAACAAGGTATTTTGAAACACACATCACACCTTTGCCAATCAACTTTCTACTGGCAACTAAAGGTACAGGTAACAAAGTTATGCTTATGGTGCTTCAGCTATTCAACGAGTAACCCTTTACATTAATTACTCTGGATTACCTGGAAAGATTATTTTTTGTCATTAGATAATGATGGGGAAGCATTTCTCGCATATTGATAGGTTGATGAATCAATGCAAATATAAAAATGCTTTTGGTTGATGAGAAAAGTTTTCTGAGCTGTGCTTCTCTCCACTTAATCTCAAATACGGCAGAACAATAGACATCTTCACCCAGACACCTTCCCAACATCTCTGTAAAAACCCAAAAATCCTCTGAAAAGCAGTATGTCCAAAAAGATCTTATTACCTACCCCTCCCAAATACCCCAAGCCCCAACTTGCACCTCTTCCTGCATTCTTTGTCATATCTTTGCCATAGACAAAGGTACTATTGTTCATAAGCCACTTGCTTCTGTAAGCTAGAAATTGAGGAGCCTTAATTTCCAAATCCTGGAAACCCTTTCCTTCCAAATCCACCCATCGTCAAGGACTGTTGACTTTACTTCCTAAATTTCCCCCTCTGCCCATCTTTTTTCTTCTTCCCTGCCATCAATCTAATCTAACCCACCATTATCTTTTTCCTGGACTATTGCAATAGCCTCATACCTGGTTTAACTGCATAGGCCATCCCCCCAACTCCCACCCCAGCATGGCTCTTCCTACTCCAAAAATATACTCACATCATAGCATGAACCAGATCATATTATCCCACCACCCCAACAGCGTGCTGAAAACTGTTAGATTATTTCTGACAGCCTTAGGGTGGGGAGAAAAGCAAAATGCTTTAACATGATCCACAAAGCCCTGTCCCAACTCCTTCATGTCACTCCACTCCTTCCGCTTCCACTCCATCCACGCCAACCTCTGTGTGCTTCTGGTCTTCCTGCTGTCTGAACCTGCCTAGCTATCTATTTAGATTCAGATTCCACCTGGCATTACCTTGAGGAAACCTTCTTGGACCTTTGGATCACATCAGTTCTGTTGTACACATTCATAGCTCTTTGCAACTTTCCTTCATAGCACTTAATGAAGCTGTGATTTCATTTTGTCCATGTGATTAACATTTTTCTTATTATATTTTCTTATTATATTAATAGGTCAGTTCTGGGAAAAAAAGGATCATCTCTATTTTGATACCAGTTAGCTCCAGCCCACACACTGGGTCTACGGTGTAGCACTGCTTAATAACACACTTTCATAAAGTGAATTATGAATAAACAATGTGGTAAATTTTCTACATTGCTTTCAGAAAAGATATTATACTGTGTTTGGTGTTTGTTTTTTTGTTTTGTTTTGTTGCTGTTTCTTTCTTTTTAAAGCCTTAGTGAGCAGTCTGTTCTGTAAAATGCCCATTTGGCCTATGAATATAAATATGAAATGGTTAACACAACCAAACTGAAGGAAAGACGTGAGGTTTTGCAAAACGTGAGGTTCAAACGTCATTTACCTTTAGTTTCAAAGAGTTCAGTTTTTCCTCCCTGAGGTGCTCCCGTAACATCTCTCGGTGGAGCCTCTCCTGCTCTCTGGCGAACTCGCCCAGCGTGTACTGGCGCACGCTGCTGTGGCGGCTGGACATGCCCAGGGTGCTGCCCCCTTGGCTGGGCACGCTCGTGAAACCTTGCCTCCGGGTGAAGTAGTACACGGTGACACAGCTGAAATGCACATTCTTTGTCCTCAGCCGCTTCTCCCTTTTGAGGATGGAGGGAGCTGAAAGGGAAAGAAACAATACAGTGACCACCTAGGGCAGCAATTTTTAGGTGAGGCAAAGAGTTGACCACCGCCACCTGAACGTTTGGTCAGTCGTTTTTGTCAGGGAGACGCACGGGCCTCTCTTTCCTTTCTTCAATCTTTTTCTAGCTATGGTGGGGGAGACTTGTAAGTCCTATAAATAGCGGTAGTCTAAACAAACTTTTAGGAAACTTGCCAGTAGCCTATGAATCAGTAGCAGAATTTGATTTTTCATTTCCCCTCACCTCTGAAGTTTTGGTTTTCAAATGAGTTGCATCATACTATAATCAGAAAAGACACACGCTACAGACCTTCGTACTTTGGATCTTAGTTTTATATTGAGAGTACTTGGCATTAAATATATGTCTATTTAAAAAAAAAAATTTAAACACCAACAAACAACAAAATCACAACACTCACCAGCACTGTTTAGATAGTTTTACAATCTAAATCTAACAAAGCTTTTATTTGATATGAATCTCACTAACTAGCATTACAGACAGCAGATTTTAATCTAAGTGTGCACTGAGACAATGGAAAATGCCATGAGGTTTCTTATAATTAGTTACAGGGACATCAAGATGCACAGAGCATCATGGGGGGTTGAGAGAGAGACACACTGTAGTCAACAGAAGGTCACACAAGATAGCCAAGACCTTTTAGAGTTGAAAGGCATGCGAGATACCATCTGGCCCAGTTCTTTTACTTTATTTTATTTATTTTTTAAAAAGATTTTAAATTAATTTATTATTTTTAGAGAGAAGGGAAGGAAGGGAGAAAGAGGGAGAGAAACATCAATGTATGGTTTCCTCCCAAGTTCCACCAACTGGGGACGTGGCATGTGCCCTAACTGGGAATTAAACCAGGGACACTTTGTTTCACAGGCCAGCACTCAATCCACGGAGCCATGCCAGCCCGGGCATATTTTTTATAGTGAAGTGACCCACATCTGCAGAATTTGAGTGACTTCTTTCAGTGCAGTTAGTGGCAAAACTAATATTAAACCTAAAAGCTCCTGGTCTGATGCTGTATTAAATGAGCCTTCTTCACTGGGTAGGGAAAGCTATAATGAATTGAAAAGACATATATAGAATTATGCTTTTGTGTTTGAATTGTGCCCACCCATCCACAAAATACGTTGAAGGTCTAACCCTTAACACCCCAGAAAGTAACCTTATTAGGTAATATGGCCTTTAAAGAGGTGAGCAAGTTATGATGAGTTCTTTCAGCTGACATGACTGGTGTCCGTATAAAAAGGAAACATTTGGACACAGACAGGCACAGAGGGATGATGTAAAGAGCAAGAGAGAAGCCCATGTGAAGTTGGATAGAGATGGGGATTATACTGCCAAAGCCAAGGGATATGTGGGGCTACCGAAAAATGCAAACAGCCAGGAATGATTCTTCTTTTACAGCTTTTAGAGGGAGCTTGGCCTTGCCAACCTTGACTTTGAGGTTCTAGTCTTCAGAACTGTAAGACAAGAAACTTCTATTGTTCTAAGCCACTGAGTTGGTGGCATTTTGTTTCAGCAGCCCTAGGAAAATAATACACATACTCAAAGAGAAAAATAAACAAGAAGAAACTATGAACTGAGAAGAAATCCTTGGATAGCATAATAATAATAATAATAATAATAATAATAATAATACTCTAAGCTAACATTTATAAAATCCTTTCCAAGTTCTGTATTATGCAAAGAACTTTACATAATGAGTTATCTCATTTTACGCTTATAACTCCTTGGGTTCTATTATCCTTGTCTCCATTTTGAGGCAGCCAAGTTGTCAAAGGTGAAATAACATGGCCAAGGTCATTTAATTAGTGATGAGTTAGGATTTGTTATTTGTGAGCCCAGGATTTTAAATATCATGTCACAGCAAGAGCTGAAGCCACTCTAAGGGAGTTGCACAAGGTGAAGCGATGTCAACTGCTACTGTCTTCAAAGATGATTTTGATTTGCAAGATTGTATAAGCTATTTTAAAAAAGAGACTACAGGGGTTTGGGGGATTAGGTGGAATTTCCAAAAACTGTCTGAAATAAACTGTTGTGCTAAAAAAGAGAAAAAGAAAAGAAAAAAGAATCATGTTTTTAAAAGTGATCCTAAATAGGATTAAAAAGAAAAGAAGACTACAACATCACTTTGGATTTATATTAAGAGAATCTATTTTTTAAAAGATTTTATTTATTATTTTTAAAGAGAAGGGCAAGGAGGGAGGAAGAAAGGGAGAGAAACATTAATGTATGGTTGCCTTTCCCCTGCCTCCAGCTGCAGACCTAGCAGCCCTTACTGGGGAATCGAACCAGTGACCTTTAGGTTCGCAGGCCAGCGCCTATCCACAAAGCCACCATCCAGGGATAAGAATCTTTTTCCAAATGGGTTCAAGGTATTTTTTTGTCTCATTTTCCACTCTGCCCATAAAATATTTAAGCCAACTATAGACAGGCTGCTATGATGGATTTCATTTCATAGATTTATGTATTCAATAAATATAAACCAAGAGCCTACTATGTGCCAAGCACTTCATGTGATTGGATACACTGGTGAATAAACCAGATAGTGATTCCTGACCATGTAACTTTCACTTCCAGTGATGAGAAGCTCAGACAGAATGAATAGCCTTGGAAGAATACAGAGAGAGAAATATGACATTTGGACAAGAATTTAGCTTTCTCAACTTCCCCTCCTCCCTACTGTTATACTTCTCCAGAGGAGATTGCTGGAAAGCAAATGCTTTCAAATGTTACATAAATTATCCCATTTATAATATTTATGTGCACGGTCACTGCAACATATACTTCTGGTGGTAGAGACAGTTTTCAACTTTGATTTAAAAGCTCTCATCTGCTTCATAACTATATGTTTAAATCATCTCAGAAAAGAGGAGAATTTGTAAAAATGTAAAAGATCATCATAGAAAGCAAAATTCAACAATCTGCCTAGTAATCTGACAACCTCATCTGTCACCCATTACAGCAGGCTAGAGCTTTCTGTTTTGGGGTGATAACCTTCAACCTTTTACACTCTCAATATTATAAAAGTGAGGCCCTTAAGCCATTATCTTTCAATGTCATACATTTACAGATAAGACAAAAATTAATGTACCAACTTAAGATAATTATCATAAACATCTCTGACAATTTTATTACTTATTTCTTTTTAGACAATTCATACTACTCTAAAAAATTTTCCTTCTTAAAAATGTATTTAGACTTTGTACCTATATTTTTAGATTAAAAGAAACATTCTTCAAGCTTCTGCATGAATGTATTATACCACCGTTTCCTGAAAAAAACAGATTATTCTTTCCTCAAAAGTCAGTTTAGAGAGGATTTTCTAATAAGAGAGCAGGGGCCCCCTCACCTGGGCTCTTTGTATTGCTAGCATGATCAAATTGTGCTAGGATTTGTTCTGTTTCCTATCGCGCGAGGGTTTATAAATCAAACCTGTATTTATGCTTAGCATTTGCATATTGTAAAGAGCACGGCACAAAGAATAACTGAACAGCCTACAATATATATTTAGAAGGAAGGCTGTGAAAACTTAAGACCAACCTTAGGAGCCACCCACGTCTCTCTTCCAAGTGAACTGGAACACTAGAATGGGCCTTTATGGGCTATCTCCTGCCTCCAGGCCCCAATTTGACTAACATCACAAAATGAAGTCATTAAAAAAAGAGATTCTGTGTTCTTCAAGCCTGGGAAAAACAGACAAATTCACTCAACACATCTGCCTTAGGGAATCTGAAACCACCCTCGTGTTCCTATCTAGTAATTTGTGCCCTTTGCAGAATGATTGAACTCAACTTTGCATCTCTAGAGAGTTTAGTTAGCATTCAGTTTGCTACTGTGAGGTCAAGAGCAAGAAAAAAGTGGGAAGAGAAAGTGTCTTTCATCACTGCTTTAAATAGTAATTAGCCTGTTTTCATGCACGGATACTAATTTGTGTGTGTGTGTCTTTCTGGTCCTTTTCTTTCATCCCATTCAGTTACTCACACCCCTCCCGGAAGCAGAAGTGTCTAATGTAATAGTACTTTATATATACTGCCTATGTAGGACACAGCTCTTGGGAAGACCATTACAGTTACCACACTAGGGCATACTGGTATTACTGTAAAATGATCAAATATTATGGAGATACTATTGATCTTTATGAATTAAAAAATAAACCACACAGAGTGACTGATATTAGTTCATCTGTAGCAGTTATTCTTCCTTAAAAAATGCTTTAGAAAGGAATGGCACATTCATTTAAAACATACAGACCAAGTTAATCAGGGGCTCTGACAATGTGCATGTTGCTTCTTACCATTTGAAGAATAAACCAAGATCAAATCAGATATATGAAATGTTTAAGTCTAGCTTACCAACCAAAAATCTAGTTTCATCAGGAAATATTTTACCTAGAAATAAGCCAAATAGCTTCAATATTAAATCAATTTGCAATGTTTAAAATTATTGAGATATTTTTGAAAGTCCTAATCTTTACAAGTGACTTCTATGCTTCCTTTGATCCTATTCTCACATTTTATCCATGATTATCAAGGTTTGCCTCTTGATGAGGGTGTCATCTACATGGTCTCAAATCTTAACCATAAGTAAGGAATGAAAATCTATCTTAGAACCAAGAAATATAGGACTAGTTCCTTTGAAAATGAAGTTTAGTTTCCTCTCAAAAATAATTCATCCTTGTTTTAATTGTCCTCCCTTAGTCCTTTAATTTACACCCTCAAGTTTCCTGCATATAGTTGCCCCAGTCATGTCTTTTGTTGTTTTGCTCATGTAAAGCATTTAGGGTAGTTGTAAATCATTGAAGTGGGAGAAACTCCAAAAGACTGATACTCTTGGGGCTGGGGTGAATGAAAGGCAAAATGAATGTAAAGACTAATTGGGAATCTTTTCTTTCCAACCATGCACAAAATCCAAATTACCTAAGGGTATGTAATGTAAAGTGACCTATTACAAACGTTAAATTATTTTACACAAAGCGATGAAGGGTATAAAACATATACAATCACAAAGAGACTCTCCCAAACACTGGACACATTTTAGGCAATATTATGTATATCCAATATTTTGGAATTAAAGCACTTTACATTTCCAAAAAGGTACTGAGACAGAGTTATTAATCATAAGGAAATGTCAGAATCCACCAAAGAGAGAGCAAATCAGGAACTACTTTATTTCTTCTCCTGTCCTATTACTGTGAAACTAGCATTAAAAAAACAACAACAAAGGATCAAAAAAAAAAAAAAAAAAAAAAAAAAAAAAAAAAAAAAAAAAAAAAAAAAAAAAAAAAAAAAAAAAAAAAAAAAAAAAAAAAAAAAAGGGCCCACTTGTAATACTTGTGATTGCAAGTACACAATTATATCTGGTTCTTTGTAGTGTGAATGATAGCTTTAAATGCTTTTAAAACTGTATCACAAAAAATAAAAATAATAATAATAATTGTAGCACATCTCTCTCCTTAGCCTTTAAATGCCACTCTCCCATATCTCAAACCAATCAGCCAATTTACCTACTAGTTAGTAAAGCAGTAAATAGATGAAACCATATAAAATATAATAAACTTATAGGAACCAGTCATCATTCTCATTTCAGTTCTTCTGTAGAGGAGGAATAGTTTATAATTTGTAGACAAAATTAGGTAGTTTAGCCATTTAGCAGTATTTTCATTCTAATATTAAGTTCAAAATATTCATAATGGATTACCCTCCGGACTAATAACATCTTTTGTGTATTGAAGCTTCCGAGTGAAATAATTTAAGATGAGACTCTTTTGTTCAAGTTACTAGCTTACAAAACCAAAACCAAAAATAAAGCCCTCTCATATAAGCCTATGTGAAATAAGTATTCTATGAAGCTAATACAAATATTCCATATGAATTTAAACAAAAAACATGATCAGGAATAGAAATAATATAAAAAGTGACCCTGGAGGCTGGATGACTAAAGCTTTGTTTTGGATCATAAACATGCACGTCACGTCGTCATCCGTTCAGTCTGTCGGCTACACCCGACAAGCACGTGAGAGTGCTGCATGGCGGAAACAGGCTCTCTCCCGAAACTCTCCTGACAGCTACAACCCAGGCTGCTCAGCGCACTGCAAGCTGAATCTGACATTAATAGCACGCTCGTCTATTTGCAATTCTCAGCTTGAAAAAAAGAAAGGTTTACCACCCAGAAATCTGATGTACCTTCAGAAAGCTGCATACAAAAATCTAGCATAAACTTTGACCTTCCGGCTTTGATGTCATGAATAATAAAATGATTAACTCACAAACAGTAATCATTTTTCAGAACAAGCTATTTTTCATCCACACAGTTCTACTTATTAAAGATGCTCCCTGTACAGTCTAATTCTTGTGAGCAATTATTTTTAAAAGGGGGAATGAAGAGGGTCATTTTGCTCTTATACTTATTAGGAAACAAGAAATAAATACTATATTTTAACATTATAAAATTGAAATTGAAAAATTGAAAAGCAAAAATTAAAACAAACATGTTCCCTTTTATATATAATCTTAATAGATAACTGATTTAGCACCAAATATTCCCTGCTTTTAGATTAAATTGACATCCCCAATGAAAGGTGATCTGACTGCAGAAGGTCCTGACCATCAATGTAAAATACAATTAACATTGGTGATGGTGGATTGTCAAACTAAAACAAATTTAGATTAAACTATAAATTAAAATAGTATGACCAACTGAGCGATCTACTGATTTTCATTCTAATTGTCCTTTTTCACTAATTTATCCATCAAATGTATTGTACTAATCATCATGAATGCCGGTGTTTCAATTCTATGTTTGCCCTGCAGTCTTCCTTCTGGTTCAGTTTTATTTTTGTTCGATATAGCACTTAAATAAAGTTTATACATTAAGAACTTTGAGCAAAGTACTTTGAAACACAGTGCAATATTAAAGTATTTTGCCAGCCTGTGAACCCAAAGGTCGCTGGTTGGATTTCCCAACCAGGGCACATAACCAGGTTGCAAGCCAGGTCTCCACCCCGGTCTGTAGCTCATGGAGGTGAAGGGTAACCATATGTTGATGTCTCTCTCCTTCTCTGTCTTTCTCTAAAAATAATAAGTAAAATCTTTAAAATAAAAGAAATAAAGTATTTTGCTAAATCAAGGCCCTATATTTTGCTCAGTTCTGTCCAAAGCAGGTTGGGAGTTGGGAACTATTTTCCTGTTCCATATATACTCAGCTAACCACCTGATATTTTCACTGGCAAAAGCAATCTTATAGGATTTTGATCAATGTCACCAGCTCTTTCTCTTTTCAAAGCATTTAGGTTTCTTTAGACAACATTAAACTTTCCCATGGAATCTTTGATTTCTACAGAGTTATGATTTTACATATGGAACATACATAGCTATTGAGGTATTTTATTGTTCACTTAAAAAAAAACTGTTTCTCTATTATAAGCATATCATGGTGCTAATGAATTGGAGAAAATATTGTTCTGGCCTGATACTGGGGAAATTATAAATAGGGAAATAATGTAATCCGTTTAAAATCTGAATTCTGATACTTGCTAAACTCCACTATAGAGATTATAATAATGAGCACCTGCATTTCTCAGTTCCTGCACAAATATTTTCAGAATTATGTTTATCTACCTCACAGGAATATTTTCAGTAATAATTACCTTTGTAAAATGCCTAAGGTATCACAGATGGAAAGCATTACATATGCAGACTACTATCTTGGTGATGCTGTTAAACCAAATAAAAAGCGTGAGAAAATAAGTACCACCTACTTTCCAGCTTGTTTCCTTAATCTCTCATATGTGCAATTAAGCCCTAAAACTTCACCTAGAAAACAACATTTCACTAATACTACAGTGACAGCTATTTTCAAAATATATAAACCTATACTCTCATTTTATTAAAATCTCAACATGGATATCATCTTAAGAATATACCATTACTTATAGGGGAAAAAGGTAGTCATTACTAAACATAAATAATCGCAGTTCTGGCTGCAGTCCAAAGTATAAGCACTTTCCTCTGCTGTCTCAGCAATTCTCCTGATGTCAAAGACACATTAAAATAAATGGGAACCATATGGCTCCTCAGCAGAATACCCGGCTCTTACAACCGAGAGGGCAATGCAATTCATTACCACCATCGAAGAAATATTTGGAGGACATGAAGTAGCTCAATGCGAAATAAAGCTGCATGAGGCAGGCCACTTGATTAAAAGCCTCACACAATGACGGAAGGAACACTTGCTATTCTTTAGCTCTACCAACCTGTTTTGCTGCTTTTTACATTTTCTCAATGCCACCAGGAGCCTTTCCTGTTAGAAGAATTAAACAGCACTTCCCACCTGCTCAATGACTTTCCCACACATTTCATCTGGTGCAACAGTAGAGCCCATCATGCCTAACATATCATAATATCCAGGTCAGAAAATCACTTAGTGACGAAAGCAACAAATAAAGCATTCTCAGTAATAAGAGCAACAAAACTGTTCTAAGATCACATCATCCTGGAGAACAAGACCAGGTCAAAGATTATACACTTGAACTTTGAACTTGGCCAGGAAGGATGAAATCTGGAAGTTTAAAACACCTTTATTATATTTATCCCCAATAAAAATACAAATCACTAAAAAACATAAAAGGGAGAAATTAATCAATGCTGTATTAGTGAATCCATATGTCAGAAGTTGTAAATTCTAAAAAGGAATCCAGGGGTGCAGAGTTGGGATTAAAGCAGAGGCTGGGAGAGTAGGTGGGAGAGAGGCAGCCAGGGTTACAATGAATAACTTGGGAATTAATCATTGAAAAATCAATAAATATTCAATGAATAGTCAAAAACAAAAGACACACTTTTACCTATGATTTTTCCATAAACATACCTATTTTTTAATGGACTATTGTCAGGTCCTATGGTCTTGCTATCTTGTTTGTGACAAAGTGAAGAAGAGCTTGTGCCAAGCCTTTAGGAGGGTTTGCATGTTTTATTGTAAGCGGCAAGCAAATGACCAGACGGTTGGGCAGCTAAGGATGTTGGCATTCTCAGGTACAGCTGGCTCACCCTATCACAGCTGCACTTAGGTTAACGACTGCATACAGTCCGGTCGACACCCATTCTCCTGCTTTTACGGTCCAGGCGCTGGAGAGTGTCTGCATTGCCATGCACAGTTTCTCTGCTCTCCCACAACAGCAGTGCACGCACGAGCTTACAGCAAGGACAGTCTTATATACACATTGGAACAAAGGCAGCTCTATACACATTAGAACGAATTCCTCTGGCCTGACAACCATATGCTTAGTTTTCATATTTCTTATTGTCTGTGTTTAATACTTTTTAGAGCTATGAATAAAGAAATTGCTTACACACAATATCTAGTATGGAATTGTTACCCAATGCCTACTAGAAAAATAAAATTGCGACTCAGCTCAAATGTCAACTCCAGAAAGCCTTACATAGAGCCCTTAGGATAAGGTGAGTGATCTATCTACATATTTCCAGAGCATCTCTGCCTTGATATTGATAACATTAGCAAATGTCTCTCCTCCACTAGCATTCAAGTAAGACCCAGGGGTTGAGGAAGGCATCTTACTCCCTGGGAAGCCCTCAGCAAATGGCATACTGCTGGGCACCTAGAATTCACCTGATGAAGTTTAACTAAGTTCCATGAATATATGAACTATGGGCTAAATAAATATTTACATTTCCTGAATATATTTTCCTTAATTTTAAATGATAAGTTGACATTTGACAGCTTTTCCCTGAAGCCTGAAGGCCAATGTGCCTTCTTTTCTTACTAATTTCTAGACACTTGATTTTCCTAGGGTGCTTTTCAATGAAAAAAAAAAAAAAAATGTATTGAAAAGAAGACACCATCGTCAGGGCTAGAGGGTCCACATAACTTTTGTATTAGAAACCATGTGAAATATACTATACCTTACATACCAGAAGGTCTAAGATAACAAACAAACCATGGCATCATAATAAACCTCTATATAATCCATCAATGATGAGCTTGCAAAACTCATCTTTAAAAACCAAGTAGAGCCCTGGCTGGTGTGGCTTAGTGGATTGAGCACCAGCCTGCAAACCAAGTGTTCCTGGATCGATTTGCAGTCAGGGCACCTACTCAGGTTACAAGCCAGTTCTCCAGTCAGGTCCCCAGCTGGAGGCAGGTGAAAGGCAACCATGCATTGAAAAAAATACAAAAATTTCAAAATTAAAAATAAAAGCCAAGTAGTTGTTCAGGGGCACAGGTATCTGAGTATCATAAAATGATTTTGAAAGAGTACTCCTGCTGATAAAATATCACTAATTGGTATAGATTGACAGCAAAAACCATGACTGAAATTTCTGCCTTTAGCAATCTATGAGTAATAGATCTACAAAATGGTTCTTAGTTGTCATTTAAATTGTCATCTTTGCCTTAGAGCAGGGACTGTCCTATAAAGAAATCATATTGCTCAAGATTTATTAATTTCCTATGAAATATAACATACAGACATGCTTCACAACAGACCACCTTTCTCCTTTTGGTGGGAATGCTAATTGATGAAATCCTGAGACAAGGTGCAGAAATAAGCAAGGGGGATTTAAAAATTTTTATTGAACTATGAAGGCAGGATAGAACTAAAACAATGTAGGCTGGAATAACAATTGAATGAGGGTAGAGATTTGTCATGTCTGGGACTGGATTTACCCTAAAGCAAAAAATGCTTTCCTGTGAATGTTTCGTGGATGGTGCAAAAGACATGAGTCTCCTGGGTCAGAACAAACTGCTTTGCTATTCAGGGCATATCAAGTGTTGTGAATATCATGTGTTTGCCAGTATCTCTTGTCCAGCAAATTCTACAAGGGCAATGTGGCACAGGTGTGTGCGTGCAAATAGATACTACCCATACAGTAGGTTTGCATTGTACCAAAGGCATAATTAGGCATAATTAGTGTGGGAAACCACTGTTTTTCAATGAGCCAATAAGCAAGTCTGTTTCGTTGTCCCAGAAGGAGACATTACCTCATCCTTCAAGGTTGCTTGCTACAAACACAATGCTGAGAGCCAGCTCAGGTGAAGAGGGGCTAGGTGACTGTGTTCTTGGCATCCGTAGAAAGATGCGTGGCAACAGAATTTTTATTTATTTTGTACATTCGTATATCCCGGAAACCTGGGATAGTATGTCATAGAGTAGATATTCAATATACAGTTCATTAATAAATGAGTGGGATTTATAGGTTGTAATCTTATTCAGTACTATAATATGAAAATGATTTCATAAGCACACATGTCATAATTATCACTTAGTATGTGAAAGCTATATTCAAAAAACACATAAGTAATCTTTTCCCAGAAAGAGCCTACAAAGTAAAACAGTTCTTTAAAAAATACTTCATGAGGTATTTTTATTACTGTGAGGTACAGCATTGTTCCTCTAGGTCTCTTTGTAGCTCATGGATATTTCCCTTTGTCAACATGTCTCCCGAAGAGAAAATCAATCCAAAGATCTTTGGAATGATTTTAGCAGTTCCAAGGAGTAGTATCAGCTACAGCTTGCCTATCACATCTGTGATAGACGTATATTTTCCCCCTCAGGTACATCCTGAATACATAGAAAGAGTCCTGAAGGATCAACGTTTGCCCTTTTCTATGCTACTCATATCATATGTGGGTTATTTGTTACAAAAGATAATTTTTTCAAAGCCAAAGTAACCCCAGGTTTGAACTGTATAGGGAGAAAGGTTTCTTTTTCTTTTCCCCCTACATTTAAGGAGTTTGTATTCCTCAGGATAGAAGCGAAAAACATAAGCAGAATAACGAGTATAATACATTTTTCAAAAGCAGGATTCAGCTTTTTCCATCTTTAAGAACATTACTTCCCAGTGATTGATTTGCTTCTTTTATCATTTGGAGCAAACTCAAATTCTGAATTTTGGCTCACAGCAGTCTCCATTAACCACTTCCTCAGACCTCCCTCTCATGTACAGTCTTCAGTGTGCCTCTAAATTTGATTCTAAAGTGACTTACACAAGCAAAATATTCGTTTCTGACCCCTGACAGAGACCAATTTCCTCACCAAAGATGCTGTTGGACTTTCGAGTCAGAAAAAGGAAAAAAATGAAAAGCAGAATCAATCAAAGGAAGACTTTGCCTTGGCCCCCAGACTTCTGGCCTTTGATAAAAGGCACAGCAGAGATAACACAGAGTGTTGAGTATGTGAATCCTATTGGGAGAGGTGAGGGACTATTTATTGTTCTCAGATGGTAATGGATATAATTACTTTCCTTCAGCATAAGTTACCCTTTTCCTTCAGTATGTCACTGGAATTGAGAAAGACTGAGGGTGGGGCATAGGTACCTTTGAGCAAAGAGCTCTTTAGTGAGAGGAGGTGCAATGATTCGGGGTGTCTGGGGAAGCTCAAGGGTATTGGAGGGAGATAAATTAGGACTTGGTGAATCATTTCCGTGGTTGTTTAAACCTGCATAGAATATATTATATTACTACAGCAATATATTTCCACAATTCATATGTAAAATAAGGATATTGGTATGCATGGCAATTTCAGTGATAGAGGTGTGTGACTGCAGAAGTTTGGAAAGCTGTTGGTTCGCAAGAGGTGAGATTGAAAGACCAATTTGGATAATTTTAAAGTACTGCTTTTATTGGTGAAGTTTTATTTGGATGTTTGCTATGTGCCAAGGACCTTTCTTAGTGCTTTCTAGGCATTAACTTATTGAATCCTCACCTCAATACAAAGTTTGGTTAGGTAGAACTGTACCAATTTTATAAGTGAAACTGGGGTCTGGAGAGGTGAAGTAATTTACCAAAACCTCACAGCTGGTAGCAGAAAGCCTGATTTGAATGCAGACAGTGTCAGTCCATAGCTCAAGCTGTTAATCTTGGCAACATATTGCCTCCCTTTCTTAGTTGTGGAATGCTCTAATACTCTTTCTGTTTTCTTCTTATATCCCATGAACACCTGCTCCCAGGACCCAAACAAAGTCTAAAAATATGGCAATGATAGTCTAGCTTCATTATTAAAACAGGAAGAGAGAAAGCAAGTTGCCTCATTCTTAGAAGCCGTTAGAAGCAGCATAAGAAACCATGGAAGCCTCTGCTGTTTTATTACCAGGCCACTTGTGGCCTGGAGCAATAAATCCTAATGACAGCACCAGTAGGTTCATTGCCACATTAGGTCAGTTACTTAAGCCCTGTTTCTTTATCTGAAATCTCCTAGAAATGTTATGACGAAATGGAGTTTATAAATGAACTCTGGAGCCAAAGCACTTAGTTAAAACCCTGATTCTACCACTTACTTGCTGCGTGACCTTGGAAAAGTTACTTTTTCTATGCCTCATGCATAAAATGGTTTTAATAATAATACCTACTACATAGAGTTGGTCCAAGGATTGAATAACTTGTAAACTATTAAACATTGCTTGGAGCATATTAAGTACTATATGAGGGTTTGTTAAGTAAAGAGAAAGAAATCAATAAATCATATATAATTTGAATTCACATAAATCACTTAAATAAAGCAGTAGAGTGCTTGAAATATAGCGATCAATAGGTGTTAACTATTTATTGGCAGTGTCTAGTCCCCTATGACAAGTGTTTTGCAATTAAAATGCATTTTATTCTGCACTAAATGCACAGCATTCTGTACTTTATTCTTTTCGTTCTTACATTTATTTTTGGTACGTTTTGGGCATTGAGTATCTGACATAATATTATAGCTGCCAGATAACTGACATACACATTGGGAATTGTGCAAAGTACTGGGGCTATAACTGTAAGAGACAAAAAGTAACTGTAAGAAACACGTAGTCTAAGGAAGATTGCTTCATCTTGATTGTGAGGAGGAGAAGATGGGGGCTCACAGTGGTTCTCATCCAGGGTCACAAGATGTTGAATGAGACTCACATTTGCCCCTGGTCCGCTCTGCCGTTGGTAGCCTTTTCACTTCCTGTCTGCTGTTCCTCCTCTGGTGGCAGCCAACGCACCAGCTGCCTCTTCCTCAGGGTTGTTGCCCTTTCCTTGCTGTGGCTGTGGCCACTCCTATCTATATTTCCAAATGATCGGTTTTAAAAGAAAAACATTTTTTCTTTGCATTGGTTCCCTTTAAAATGATTTATATTTACCTGCCTATTCATTCATTTCTTGATTCAGCCATATTCATCGTCATCTGACAACAATCAGTTCACTAAAGTATGCAGATAGTTAATCTTCATGATTCGTGGATTCTGTGTTTGTGAACTCTCCTCCTCACCTAAACTTATCATTCACCCCGAATCCTCACTTGTGGCACTGTGATAGAGTTTCACACGCACTTGCAGTGTGGGAGAAACTTGTGTTGCCCTCCCACTCCCAGCCCGGGCTGAGCAAGGCGGATGCCTTCCCGTTTTAGCCCTTGCAGTGTAAACAAGCATCCTTAGCGTGGTGTGTTTAGTGTCACATAATTTGCACTTCTGTGCTTTTGGCAGGTCATTTTGCTGTTTAAAATGGCCCCAAAGTGTCGTGCTGGAGTGCTGGTTAGTGCTGCTAAGCACGCAGAGGCTGTGATAGGCCTTACAGAGAAAATTCATGTGCCAGGTAAGCTTTGTCCAAGGCATGAGTTACCATGCTGTTGGCAAAGTGTTTAATGTTAATCAATAACATCTATTAAGTGTTATATTTAAACAAAAACAGACTGAGCAAGGTATGTATGGATTGGTGAGTGAAGATGCTATAACAGGCCCTGGCTGGTGGCACAGTGGATAAGGCACCGGCCTGTGAACCCAAAGGTCGCTGTTTCAATTCCCCAGCCAGGGCACATAACCAGGTTGCAAGCCAGATATCCAGCCAGGTCCGTAGCTGGAGGCACGTGAAAGGCAACTATACATTGATGTCTCTCTCCCTCTCTCTAAAAAAATAATAAATAAAATCTTTAAAAAAAAAGAAAAAATGTCATTAAAAAAAGAAAGTGAAAAAAAGAAGATGCTATGACTGGAGGGCCCAGAAACCTACCCCTGTATTTCTCTAGGATTACTGCTTTGGTATTTAGTGTTCACTGACATTTTATGGAAAATAACTACCAGAAAGAGTGTGAATCAACTATATTTTTTCTCTGTTCATGGAACATTTTTCTAACATTAATTGGTGACCAAAGTTCAAAAATAGAAAGCTGACAAAAATGATATTTAAATGTTTAAGGTGTGTAAAAAAGAAGTGCTCAGCTTCACTGGTAATTGAATATATAAAACCAAAACATTAGTAAAATACAGTTTTCTCCCATCTAATTAGCAAATAATATAAAATAATATAAGATTATACTAATCTTAAGTTGTGGCAACAATGCAAAGAAGTGAGGTCTTTACTATACTACTGATTGGTATATAAATTATAACATTTTTAGAATGCAATTTCTTAATGTATAGCAAGAACCTAAAAGAAATCTTCATCTTTTTTGAATAAAGATAATTCTGAATCTAGAAATAAACCTTAAAGATATAACTGGACATTTAGAAAATTATTTACATCTAAATATTTTTTATTAAATTATGTGTAATAATGACAAACTGACAACTACCTAAATGCTCAACACCAAAAATGGATGAGTAAAATGAGGCTCTGTCTATGTGAAGGGATTTTTTGTAGTCAATAGAATTAATGATTTTGTAGATATTTTAATATTACAAGAAAATGCTTGATACAGTATTCAGTGAAAAAAAAAACAGATTAGAAAAATGTTTAACAATATGTAGCAACTATATAATACACACAAAAATACTGAGACAAAAACTACAATTTTAATATTGTTCATCATGGCAGCAATAGCATTATAGCATTATAATTAAAAATTATTTTTATACTCTTTTGAACTTTCCAACTTTTATGAAATGAACATTACAAAAAGCAGAAAACAAGGGTTGTAAAATCTCTATTTTGTACTGTAAGAAACACATATAGTTTTCTGAACAATAAAACTGTATGTTTTATAAATAAGACAATAAAAATGCTTAATACATTCATGAAGTGGAATTACTATAAATGAGTCATCTTATACCCTAGCACTTAAGACCATATGTTTCGTATTTGCAAAATTTCTTTAACATGAGCATAATTACTTATTGATAGAATTTCATATAAAGAGCACAACCACTCCATAGTGGATATGAATGTGTCATTCCTTGCTGGTTCCATCATAACCAGTGTGACTACTAATCCCACCTACTTCTAAGCCAATGAGAAAATGAGCCGGGAAATATATTAAGAGCACCACCTCCATTGCCATGCCAGGTGTATGATTAGTTTGTTCCTCCTTTCAAGGCAGACTCAAATCCATTGGACACAGACAGTTTAAAGCAGCCTGATTCTTGGTTTAAATCCATTTCCCTATTAGAATTCAAGCTTTCCTAGCAGAGCCCTAGTCTTGTTTAGCATTTTCATCCTACCAAGGACTTGCTCTTGCTCCTTTAATTCCAACCTATTTTATGAGTTCCTGCTATAATCTTGTTGAATTAACCTAGAATCATAGCTCTGTGACCTGCCTGTTTATTTGATTCAACAACATTTTTCTGCCACACTTTTCTCCACTGTATCATATATTTTAGCTAAAAACAAAACAAAACAAAACAAAGACAACTGACTTAGATCAGAACTGCCTATGCTATGATAGCTGCCGTATTGAGAACAGGGCTGCTGGTCATCTTACGTGGGGTTGGCCTTCCTTGCCAGTGACTATCCTCAGTCTGAGTCAACCAGTCATAAACCAAATATCAGTGTGTTCTGTTCCAGCACTGGTAACGACCAAATTTAAGGCCAATGAGCCAACTAAGGCTTGATACTCTAGTTATCTAAAAATAATAAAAGTGTAGCAGCATTCATTATCAGCATAATGGCATTTTGGAACAAATAAAGAAATATTCCATAAAATCTAAGTTTCGTTCAAATTTAAAAATGCATTTGATTTACATATACAAATATCATATATGCATGTTTTTATAGGCACAACCCCTTTAAGACAAATATGGTATCTGGTTGATTTGCTAATTTGGTTCTAGTGAAGCCAACCAAGGTCACACATGGTAATAAGGATCACTTGTCCTATCGTGCATATTAGTGCTATTAGCTGTGTGAACTAAATGGGAGAGATGAATTTGAATGACACTAATACATCAACATTACTGGGAAAGCTTCTCAAGGCTCATCTCACTGATGAAATTAGAACTCTTATCCTCATTCACATATCTCTAAAAACACATAAATCATCTTTCTACACGATTCAGTCCTTCAAAGAGTTCCTTATCCATCCACTCCTAATTTATACATTATTCATGCATGAATAATTCAAATTACAGATGAATGCATTCATATTTATTCACTCCCTGAATAAATATATATTAAACACTTATAACCCAGGCATTTTCTAAGTGGCTTCTACATAAAATGCTAATCTGCGGCTGAAAAGAATAAGGAAGTTTATTTGGCCCAATGAAAGACACTGTTCCTGTTAATGTTAGGAGAAATACTATTAAAACAAAGTGCCATCTGTTCACAGAGATTCAGAAAACTGGGTTATGACATAAAACAGGTTTCTTTCCTCCCGGTGCTGTGTTTGGATATGTGAGTTTAGGAGTAGAAGCTGCAGGGAGCTGAAGAGCTCTGCTTAATGGATGGAGAGGATTTCAAGTGCTCAGGGGAGCAATTCAGGAGGAAAAGGGAGAATGTGGAAGGAGAAAGGAAGAGGAGAGCCAGGGGGATGGAAGAAGGTTGTGCACTTTGTCATGTAATGATTACCTATGACTCTGAACTAGATGTTCAATTCTACAGAATCATGTAATTCTGGTCTGCGACCCTGGCAAGCTGCACTGGGCCATGACCACAACATCTAGATGCCTATTTTCATCTGACACAAAATGCAGATCAGTCTAGATTAATGTTAACATTAGGGAAGATACTATGTGTAGATAAGAAAATATTGTCTCCTATGAAAATAATATAATAAAATTAGGGGTTCAATGATGCTGTTCATGTTTCTACAAGAGCACAAATTGCCCTGTTTTTTTTTTCTCACCTGCTCTTTCTTTCTGCCTCACCGGATGCCAATGTCCTTACCAAAACAGCTGATTATCCCATAAAGTCTCAGATATGCCTGTGAGAATGAGAATAAGGGTTTCTGAAGACTTTGGAATTTAAACTTTCCATTGAAAAATGCCTTCTTTTCTTGGGAGGGAAACAGACAGGCTTTTGTTAACCAAGATGAATCAAGCTGTCCTGTGTGGTCTTGGAGCACATTTTTGATAGATGTGGAGAGAAATGAAGAGTTTCTCTAGGTTCCACCATTTATCTCCACTATGATCACAGCAAACTTTTCAAGCAGAAGGAAGAGAATGACCTCCCAGGCGCCCCAGGGGCCCAGCGGGGTGGCATTGCTTTGGCAGCTCTCCCACTCATCAGCTGGGCTGCGGGGCTCTCCGTAGTGTGTACAGTAACTCGTGGGGAGAGAATAATCAGCTCCCTCTGCTTAGAATCAAGACGGGATCTCGGGGCAGCTGCTTCCCCAGCTCCAGCTGCAGAGCTGGGGTGCCTCTCCTCAGCCGCACTGGCTGAGCCCAGCAACCTCCTAGGTCTACAACATATGGGCACTCAAAGCACTCTGGAGCACGCCAGGGTGAACACGTGCCCTTCTGGATGAGATTGCAATACAGTAAAGAACACAGAAGTGCGTCAAATAGCAAGACAGCCATATTGGTGTTAGAATTACTTGTCCCTACAGGCTTTATCAGTGTCCTTTCCACACCCCAGAGTGCAATCACTGTCATCTAACAGGTTGGGCTCTTCATGACATGGGCCAGGGGCAGGCTTCATGGGTCTCTATATTCTCAGACCCTAGCACAAGGCCTAGCATATTTCTTTGAGTAATCCAGGTGTTTGTTCATATGCCTTTTTCTCTAACTTCTCTATCTACAAGAACAGCTTGGAAAGTATGGGTGGTGAATTATTCCTAGAAGCTGATTTGAGCGATGCTGGTATTTAAAGAATTTTCTTCCTAAGTTTTGCCTATACTTGCTATGTAAAGGTGTATGCCTGCTATTTCATTTCCTTTGTTTCTTATTACAATTATACTGTTTCTTTGTAAATAAAATGTAAAATAAATTATAAAGAAGTACCAAATTATAAAGAAGTATGAGTAGCATTTCAATAGGTCTGCAAAGTACCCTGAAGTTGTAAGGGGCGGAACACATTCAGGGAGCCACAAGTAGTGGGGGGTTGTGGAGGAGACTCTGTTCATACTTCAGTCACCGATTAGATTTAACAGGTCTTTTTGGAGCACCTACTATGTGCTAGGCACTATTCTCAGCACTGAGGAAATGAAGAAAGGAATCTACCTCCTAGTATTTAGCAAGAAATAGCAGAACAGGCTAGTTTCATTTTAAGCTTAAGTCTTGTGATCAAGAAATGGAATTTTATTCTGTCATCAGTAGGGAGTCTTGGGAAGCTTGTGAGCCAGGGTTTCAAGTTATTATGTAGAAAACAAAAGGAGGCATTCGAATGTTGAATAAAGTAAGACTAAAGGAGCTGCAATTTTCCGAATAGATTGCTTTCTTTTTTGTAATTAAAAAGTACCTAAATCATTCCATGCATGTTCACAAGAAATCCTAGAAAGATAACAGGATAAAAATATTAATGGATGACAGAATTTGAGACCTTATAATAGGCTATTACATTCTTTCTCAAAGATAAATACTCAAAAACTATAGACTTCAGAGATCAATGATCCACATTCCAACATAGTTACAAGTGATTTAAGTGATCGAAAGAATAAAAGTCAGTCCTGGCTGCCTTCTTGTAATGATATTATTGCATTACCAGTCCTCTAGAGTAGAGCATACCTAGGTTTCAGTAACTTGAAATGGTGTCAGGTAAGGATTGGGACGGACGCCTTAAGAGACATCACACAAGCTTAACCACACAATCAGTAGCTAGTTCCTTCAGGTGGTCCTTTTGATAAATTTAAGGTGACACAAATATTTGCATTAACCATGACATGAAAAGTGTGCAAGTCTTACAGAATGTATCAAAAGGGAAGAAAACTAATATTTTCCACATGTGTACCAGTGCTAAATGTTTTTCATGTTTTATCTCTAATTCTTGGCACAGCCTTACAGAGGGGTTGAAGGGCTTCAATTGTGCTGATAGAAAATGGAAACTGACAGCTGGTAGGTTGCTTAATCCACGTTGTTCAACTAGACTTGAGAGTGCAAAGGTCTGATAAAAACAGTAGCCAAATAAAGATGTGGGTGAATCGTGGAGTATGCCATGATTATATGTACTGGAACTATCTCATGAAGAAGTAGTCATTTAATCCAAGTTATAATTTATGAATCAAAAGAAAGTATTGTGATGGAAGTTTTATTTAAAATAAAAATGCTTTTAGATTTGTTGATTTCTAGACTTAGATTGTTTTTAAGATTTTATTTATTTATTTTTAGGGAGAGGGGATGGGAGGGAGAAAGAGCGGGAGAGAAACATCAATTGGTTGGCTCTCACATTCCCTAGCTGTGGAACTGGCTCATAGCCCAGGCATGTGCCCTGACTGGGAATCAAACTGGTGACCTTTGGGCTTGTGGGTTGACACCCAGACCACTGAGGCACCCCTGCCAGGGCTAGATTTGATTTTTAAAATGTAAATGTAAAGCTCTTAAAGTTCTATTACAGGGACAGACTGTTAAGGCAAAGAGAGAAAACATTTGGTTTCTCTTATGTTACATTTTTTTTTTTTTTTCATAATAGGATGACAAATTTGTGGCTTTGATAAAGAATAAAAAAACATATTTTTTCACTAAATTCAGAATTAACACCTAAGCTATATTCTAAGCACTCACAAAATGCTTACTGCTTTTCTATAATCATTACTGTGATGAGGGTATAATCATTTCTAGGCCTGGCCATGCAGCATAGATATTGTGAAAATAATATAAGCAGTCTTGAGTTGGTGCTTTAAGTGCCAAGAGTATTTGGACTCATCCCTGTGATGCAGATTTATACAGAGTTTATTTGCAGAGGTCAACAAACCTTTGCTTTCAAGAGCCAGATAGTAAACATTCCGGCTTTGTGGGTCACTTGGTCTCTTGCAGCTGTTTAGCTCTGTCACAGGGTAAAAACAGCCCCAGACAACCAGCAGCATGTAAATGAATGAGTGTGGTTGTGTTCCAACAAGACTTACAAAAACTGCTGACAGGAGGTGATTGGCCTGCGGTGGCTATAATTTCCTGAATTCTGATAGGTTAAAATACATTATTGTTATAAAATACTTAAACGCGATATATTCTGACCATCTAATGACTGCGTTTTGTAATTCACCTCTTTCCACTTCTGCCTCAACTGGTAGACTAAAGGCTTCCGGGGGCGTGGCCCGCATCTTGCGTTCCCTTAATCTCATTAATACATTAAGGGCAGGCTAGCTGGGCAATTGCCAAGGGCTCCTCTAAGGGCATCCATAATGGGTTACTTAATATCACTGGAATAAATAAAAGATGTGTACCAGTAAAGCTGGGTTTCCACAGGAGACTGGCAGCTTGTAAATTGGTCTTGTTCCCATCAAAGTAAACAGCTCCCCTGAGTGAGAGTATAAAAAGTCTTCGCCGACACCACTCATCTGTTGAGGATGCACATGGTGAGCACACAAGCTGCTCCTTGCAATGGCAGGAAGAGCCACTCGCCGGCACAGGCACTGCCTCCAACCTCTGGTCAGCTGCTCCCAGTCCCAGTCCCAGGCCCTGGGAGCTGAAAGTCGGGATGTGCCTGATGCATGGCGGAGCTCCTGCTTACTAGGAACATGGGATTTATTCTGTCATTTACTTTGAAAGCCCTCTTAGATGCCTCCTCGGAAGTTATCTGGTTCAGAAAATTGCAACAGCAAGGCAATTACGATTAAGTTATAATGTTACATGATATTTAGTGCAGGTAATACATCTCTCATCTTCAACATAATGAAAAAGGTATACCCGATAATTGAAAACCCTGGCCCTAATAAGAAAATGTTGAACAAATAATTAGCCTCCCTGGGGTATCCACATGTCCCTGTGTATCCCTGGGCAGACTTTTAATAAATGTTGAATGAATGAGGGCACTAGGCCTTTGCGCCACCAGTTCTGAAGAATGAAAGAGCTGGCTTTGAATGTGTTGAATATTAGCAACTTCATGATATGAGAAATAAAATAAGCTCTGATAAAATTACTAACAGAGGATAACTGTACAAGGTCAACGTTTCCCAAAATGGTGCTGGAATTCACAATGAACTGCACAGGGTAAAAGTAAAATGTCTCCTGTGTCTTTCCTCCGCTGCCTGGGAGAGAGAGATGCAACGTGTGAGCAGTTTCAGGGTGAAGCCTGGAGACACAGCCTGGGGAAGCTATTGGTACAAAAGGGACAAAGCTCTATGGCTGATCCCCAAAATGTTTCCACCCCTCATTGCAGTTAATGTCCAGGGGAGGTTGGGGGCTAACAAGAGAAAATATGGTGGGTTTCAAAGTGATTAAGAAGTTAGTACAGTTAATAAATAAATAAATAAATAAATAAAGAAGTTAGTACAAATGGGTAACGAGGGAAAGGTGATAATAGGGCAAGTAAACATTTGGAAAAATGTTTCCACCACTGGGAGCCAGATCTAGGTAGAGAAGAAATAAAAGTCACAATTCTAAATGCTGTCTCAGTAGAAAACGAAAAAAAACATTTCAAAATACACACGCATAATTTTAGAAGTAATTCATTGTTCACCACGAACACTAGAGTTTAATTTGTCAGACAGAAAAGGAGACAAAAAGGAGCTTTTATTTTTTTCTCTTCAAAAATCAAAGAACAGGCACCCTTGTATGGGGCACCCTGCCTCTTATTTTTAGTCTACACACTGATACAATGATTAAGCTTTTGTATAGTCTGTGAGAGTCTTTGAAAGAAAGCTTGTTTTAAACAATCAAATCCACCTGACTACAAAAGAAACCGCTGCAACCTTTCTTCTAAGCAGTTGAGCATTGAACCACAGGAAATCAGTGTGGAGTGATCCAAATCTGAGAGAAGAAATTGTTTGCTGACTGGCACCCGGGAATTAAAGAGGGAATAGATGAAAGGTAGAGTGCAAAATGAAGATAAATAAAGATGAAAACTTTTAAAGGGAAGAAAAGAGGGTGATCGAATAGAATTAACGTGAGGCTGCTAGATTTTCACACAGTTATCTGATGGTTCGGGAGTTTTAAGATTACTAATTTGATTTCTGAATAACACATGTTTAGCAATACCTTCACTTATCATTTGGCAGACTATTCCACTAGTAATCCTGGAGAAAGAAGATTACACTTTGCCTCTGATTTTGGCCTCTCTCCTGACTTGACAAGTAGCCAGATAACCTTGGACAAGGCATGTACCTGCAATGCTTCAGCCACTTCACAGATAGGGGGGATCATAGGTGAATTCAGAGCATTTGGAAAAAAGAAATCATGATAGCTTTACCTGTGAATAAAATGTATGAACCAGAAAATGAGAAAGTATGGCTACTACAAGAGAAATGAATGTGGGAGAGTTTCAGGGCTATAGAACCTGCTGTTGTCGCATATTATTTAACAAGAAGGGGCAAATAGTGAGCACGTAAGGTGGTCCTTTGTGTGTTCCTGAAATCTAAAGCTTGAAGGAGGAAGGAGTGTCCAGAGAATAACTTGTTAAGAGTCTGAAGAAGCAGAGCACAGACTAACCTTCCTATGCAGGGTATCAGATATAATCTAAATGTTCTCAAATTTTAGTGTATGAGAATCACCTAGAGGCAGTAGTGAGCTGAAAAATGTTTGGATAACAAGCTCTGATGTGCAGTGTTTGCCAATTTCTGTCATGTAAATATTCTCAATGTAGCCAATTTCGAGCTAAGAAGGTAGCATTGCATAGATGCAGGAAGAAATGATAAGGTGTCCAGACCAACTCCCACTGGTTCCAATACACTCAACCCCACTGGAGGGCTTGTTAAAACACGGCTTTCAGGGCCTTGCCTCCAGTGTTTCTGATTCTGTAGTTCCCCTACGATGCTGATGTCTCAACCTCGGGGACCACACTGTGAGAGCCACTGTTCTACAGAGAGAAACTGTGTGGATAGCAAGTACATAAAGAAATTTAAAAGCAATAGCATGTGGGTAAGCAAAGAGGACAAGAAAAGTAGAATAGAGTTGGGGTGAGGGTGGGGGGCAGGGCATATCAAGAATAAAGTAGTTCTGAAAGAGCAGTATATTTGTGGTTGGGAGTAGGGAAGAACCTGGAGTGTATATCTCTCAGGGCTGATTTGCGATTCGAATCTACTAAACCAGAATAGGAGAAATCAAGTGTAGTCGTGGAAACCATTTTAAGGCAGCGTTACTGAACAGGCTGATGCTAAAAACCACCCATTTGTTTCTTTGGAAATGCACCAAAGGCTCCACAAGAGTTTTTCTGTTTCATCAAGCATTGTACAGCATTAACAACTCCAGCAAAATTGGCCAGGCCACGTGTTGTGGGGCAATGGAGACAGAAGGGGGCTATAGAAGACAGGGTCCAAGGTCCAAGTTCATTGGCCGTGTGCTAGGGGAGAGGTTGCATACACACCTTCTCTCATCATAGATTTTCATCTATGAAAAAACAAAAGTTATGCATGCTCTGGGTGGAGAGGGTCGTAGGAAGGTATTTTTTTCAATCATATGGGCTAATAGGTAGGGCAGTATTTGTGAAAACTAAGGTGCAGAGTCATGTGTCAAGAGGAAGAAAGTGTCACTTGACAGGCGTTTTTCTTTGAGGTAGAAAGTGTTTACAACTAATAGAGGAGGGTTCAAAAATGTGGTTTGCATGTGGTTCAAGCAATCAATGCAGTGTGAGAGGAGAGACTATCAGTGTGTTCTTTCGAAAGAGGTTAGAAAGGCTATTTTGAATACTATGGGCACAAATTGTTTCTGAGTAAAGACAGGCTACATCCACTGCAAGGACCCAAAATGAAAGAGACAAGAACTCGGGTCAGCTACCTGTGGCTATAATAGACAGCAGCAGCTAGTGCAAAAAAGCTTGCAGGGAAAATGGCCAAGAATTTCAGGTGATAAAAAGAAAACCAAATCGGCCCAGAATGGACCATAGAGAAATCAAGAAAATGAAAGGACAATTACTGTACCTGCTTAAGAGAGGAGGTGGGTGAGTTGCTTCAGAGGTAAATGCCTTCTCAGGCCAGGAGTAGGAGGAGAATACTGAGGGGAAATAACAAGCCCTGTTAAATGGCTCCCACACAGGCTTGGTGTAGTCAGATATTAGGTGGGAAGACAACTCATGCATGGGAGACCTGACATAACCAGCAGGGACTGGGAGAGAACAGTGGAACAGGAGGTGAAGGAGATCAAAGGAAGCCACGAGGACAGGAAGATGTAACCTTTAAATTGCATAAAAGCATAAAGCTAGAAAAAACAACATGCATCACATGAGGCAAAAGCCAGTAACATAGGCTACACAACGGGGAAGGAAGTGCAACAGAAAAAGGAAAGAAAATTTTTTCATTGTGTTTATGGGGAAACAGAATGTAATTGAGGTCGTGGAAACCTGGAGGTGGGAGTGGGATTTTCTCTGGTTTGGGAATAACTATAAGTAACACTACCATTTCGTTAAAAAGTGTGGATCAGAGTTTTCACCTGTGGGAGAGACTGGTACACACGAGGTGAAGCCACTAGGCCACTGAGTACAAGGAGGCAAGAGCAGTGGCAGGGAAGCGAGGCAGCAGCAGGCTCTCTGGGCTGACTTGTTTCATGGGTGGTGAAAGAAACCACATTATAGCAAGTTTTTCGATGTGTTCAGCTGTCAAATATGATTTACACAGGAAATACCAAGGGCTAGCAATACCTGGAAACTTTAAAGAAGGAAAGAAGACATGTATGTACCTGAACTAGACCAAGCTTTGGAGTTGGTCACTGTCAAATCTAGCCATGTACTTTTCCTTTTGCCTGGAATATCCTTATCCCAGATATTTATGTGGTCCTTCCTTTACTTTGCATCTCTGCTTCAGCTTCACCTTGAAAAAGCCTTTTCTCGCTCTCCTTTTTTCTTCTTTCCTCTTCCTTGATATTTTTTCTTTAGAACACTTACAACTACATGATATGTTTATTTTTTTTAAATCTGTCTCCCCACTAAAATGTTGGCTCCTTGAAAGTACGGTCATATGGGTTTATTCACTGCCGTAACCCAAATGCCTGGAACTGTGGCTGGCACAGAGGAAATGTTAGTAAATATTTGGTGAATAAAAGAATGAATCACTGGCCCCACGTTACAGATGAGAAAAATAACTAGGAACTTTAGCCATTTGCTTAGGATACAACCAAAAGGATGGAGCCAGGCTTTGAAATCGGATCTTTTGGAATATACAGTTTCATTTACTCCCGTGACTTCTCTAAAAACCACAAGTGTCTGAAAGGCAGTGAGACATGCAGTGCTGGCTTCAGAGTCAGAATGGGATTTTCGATCTTGGCTCAGCCACTATTTCTCAACTTCTTCAGGTTTGTAACCTCTCTATGCCTGTTTCCCCTTTGTAAAATAAGAACATCTACCTCATCGCCTTGTGGAGATTAACAAATATAATGTCTGGCACCTCAGCGAATCCTAGTGAGTGGTAGGAGGGACCCGTGGAGTTGGCAGAATAAAAAAGGAATGAGGTATTAGGAAGGAGGAGGAAATGAGGAGAGGCAAGGGAAGGAAAGGTAAGAACTTGGGCTTTCCAAAGTATATTTGCCTTTTCTCAGGAGCTATAGGATGAACAGAAAGCTTCTTAGTTTAGAGAAGAAAACTCAGACAAGTTTTCTGGAAAGACTATGGGAAATTTATGATGTGCCAGGCTATCAATGGATGAGAGCAGTGGGCCAGCAAGGGTCTCTGTAGGTACCACAGTACCTCAAAATAGATGAGCCCTTTTAAAGTTGCATTTTGTAGGATGAATAAGTATAGAGAGGTATGTACAGCATGATGACTCTAGTCAATAATACTGAATTGTAGATGAGAAAATTACTGAGGGAGTAGATTTCATGTTCTCCCTCTTTCTCTCTCTCTCTCTCACATACACAATACACAACCAGTATCTATGAGAGGAGATGGATATGTTCATTACTTTGTAGTAAGCACTTCACTATGGGCATGTATATCAAATATCATGTTTTATACCCTAAATATATAATGTGCACTTAAAAATAATAAAACATCTATCTTGATCCTTCATGGTAAAATGAAGAAAATCAAGGTTCAGTTTTAAAATATATCTTTCATTGCATTAAACACTAAAAATGTTGATTTTATTCTATGTGAATTTCACCTCAATGAAAAAAAAAACACAGGAGAAAAAAGTGGATGAACCCACAGAACAGTTACAGTAATTTAACTCCCTAAAATTGAGGAAAGCATGAGCTTACATCAAAGTAAAAATAAAAAAAGATGGACTTTGGAGAACATTTCAGGAAGAAGAATAGGCTGGCCTACTGGAAGTCCTCAGAGCAGGCACGGAAGCTTTTGTTCAGCCCCCCAGGGGGTCCCATGGAATGGGGGGTGGAGTGGTGGTAGAGAGGCACATATTCAGAATCCAAAAGCTGGATCTGTATTTTGATAAACATTATTTTACCCTTTAGCTCCTGAATATACATAGAAAAGCTTAAAAAAATAAAAATAATAAAATTTTTCGATTAAAAAGCCAGAATTATGTAAAATGAGGACTATTTTTCTTCTTTCCCTATAAAATTCCAACATGGTTTTCCTGAATGGCACAGGATGAAAGAAGACACAAGGTAGTCAGGGCACATGCCTAGGTTGCAGACAAGGTCCCCAGGTGGGGGCCCATGAGAGGCAACCACACCTGGCTATTTCTCTCCCTCTCTTTCTCCCTCCCTTCCTCTCTCTTTAAAAATAAAGTCTTTTAAAAAAGAAAAGAAGAAAATGACACAAGGGTAGGTGAGCTGTAGCTGGAGTGTAGGGTAACAACCCTTTCCTTACTGTTTGTAGGGTTTGAGGGGTGGCAAGAAGCAGCTCCAAAGAAGAGTAGAAAATGAGGCTGGCAGACTTCCTGCGCCCCAGGACCAGACAAGTCAGGGAGAAGCCAGCCAAGAAGGCAACTGCTTTTGTGGAGAGGAGACAAGCAAGAGCCACCTCACTTGGGGATGCTTTAAAAAGGAAGGCAAGAAAGTAAAAAAAAAAAAAAAAAAAAAAAAAATGTAATGGCAGGAGACAAAAAGTTTAGACAACCGCGACCTAGAAATGGAATCCAAGTCGTAAAAGTAGTTCAGGAGAAAGGGAAAGGCCCATCAGTGACTGACTACACAACCACCGAAAAGCAGTATCTAGATGGCTGAAGACTCTGCTGCATAGGGACATGAAGAACCAATAAACACAACCTAACACAAAAGTCTGTTTCATCAGAAAGGCTTAGAGATGGAGAGTCTTCAGAAAGGAGAAGTGCAAATGAATCTAAAGACAGGAGGTCTGGGTTGGGGAGAAAAAAGTGGGATGCACGAGTTTAGACTGGCATAGAGACTAATATAGTACGTGCAATGCATGGGTCTTGTTTTTAAAAATGCCATTTTCTGGTTCTTTCTGGCCCCCTACCTACCCACTGGCAGGAACGTGAACATGGTGACAGGGTACCAATGAGACAACCTTACAAACAAGACAGAAATTGTGTAGTAAATACAGCAGCTCAGCAGGATAGAATTAGCCCAGTTCCCAATATCAGGGACCCACCATTTCAGCAGTGGGCTGTTTATGATTAGACCCTTATGTTTAGAGAGAAATAAACTTTTACTTTAAGCTACACAATAAGCTTAAGCATAGCTTTACTCTATAATGTAGCTAAAGCTATTATTTTGTTACCGTGAAACTAATACATAGATACTAAAGAAAAAGCTGTATAAATAGGTTTCCCTTTAATGTATATTATTTTTCTCAAAGTGTATTTTTTAAAAAGATTTTATTCATTATTTTTAGAGAGATGGGCAGGGAGGGAGGAAGAAAGGGAGAGAAACATCACTGTATGGTTGCCTTTCACCTGCCTCCAGCTGGGGACCTGGCTGGAGACCTGGCTGGAGACCTGGCTTGCAACCTGGTTATGTACCCTCCTTACTGGGAACTGAACCAGCAACCCTTGGGTTTTCAGGCCGGCGCCAATCCACTGAGCCACACCAGCCAAGGCCTCAAAGTACGTATTTTGACTCTTATAAAAATGTACAGAGCCAGAACTAACCAATGTAGATCTATAAAGCTAATGGAAAATTAGGAAGGCTTAGTTAGGCCATGACATGGTGGAAAATGTAGGTATAAAAAAATGGAAATGGTCTGCTAGGATTATATATAAATATATAAATATATTTGCAGAGAAAACATTTTTTGCATTCAGTTTGAGACATATTCTCTTTTCTGTTACAGTAACTTCAAAAAATTTGTAATGGGGAAATATGGTAGAAGTGTAGTAAGAAGAATATTAGGAAGGAGACATTTTAAAATAGAACAGTAACAAGAAAAAAATAGAACAGCAAGACCAGCACAGAGTAGTTCTGCCTGCCTTTCAAGGTTTCTAAGAGTAGGAGAATGTGTTAAATGATCTGAAGAAAGTTCTCTAACTGGTAAAGCTAAAGGCTCTGAAGAGAAAGATAAACATTTCTCCTCTGTAGCAACAGTTAATGGCACGTATAGAAATATCAAGTGGGATGTCCCAATAACAAAAGAGCACACAGGTATGAAGACTAAAATGTGGAGAGGCTATAACAGATCAATTTTTTAGGACTTTATTTCTTTTTAGGGAGAGGGGAAGGAGAGGACAAAGAAAGGGAGAGAAACATTGCTGCATAGGAGAAACATCGGCTGCCTCTCACACGCCCCTAGTCAGGGACCTGGCCTGCAGCCCAGGCATGTGCCCTGACCGGGAATTGAACTGATGACCTTTCGGTTTGCTGGATGATGCCCAACACACTGAGCCACACCAGCCAGGGCAAGAGGTTAATTTTTTCAAGTGTACAAACTGTACAAGAACAGGAAAAGATAGAAAATATCACGAGAGCTTGTTCTAAATTCTCTTTAATCAAGAATTATTATTTGCAATTAAATAAAAATAAAACAGCTAAAACATCTTCTTATCTATATTACCTTCTTGGTCCAAACCCCTTTAAATAGTAATATTCTGCTTCTGTGACACTTCACACATTTTCCCTCATTCCTACTGACACATTTTATGCTCTTCTAAAAATTATTTGCATCTTCCTTCCTCCTCGGTAAAACTAGGAATTCCTTGAGGGCCAGGCCACGTTTTATTTCCATGTCTTTTATTCTTAGCAAAGAAAATGGAAGAATACTTAAATAACATTGTGCCCACTGGGAGGAAATTGAGATGAAAAGCCAGAAAAGAAAGCCAGGGTTGGCACCAACGGTATTTCAATAAAAAGATTGAAGGAGGCAGGCAGAACACAAATAATAATATTTTGGTAGGATGCCTGCAGTAAAAGCTGCCAATAACAGCTGTGGTCAGACAGACTCAGCACAGCACCCAGGACGACAATGATCCAAGACTGCTTACCAAGGTCTGATATTCATTTAGTTTGGCTTCTGATTTCCAGTTTAAGATGTATCATAATGTGACCATACTCTTAAATTTTTTTATGATGGAGGAGGAAATTAAAATAAGGTAAGAGAAATCAGATTGCTGTATGGCAATCAGTCATTTCACTCCTAAAGTGTAAGTGTGAACAAAAGCAGACTAGAATGACATCAGCTAAGGAATTAATCATTATGTACATATAATTTTATATATATATACACACACACACACATATAGTCATACATAACACACACACACAGTATATAAAAGTGAGGGTGAAAATGGGGGATGGTAAACAAAGCTGGAGGACATTTAATCTATAGGCAACATGGAATTATATTGTAATATTCTTCAAATAGTTTCCTTCGGGGAAAAAAATAATATATGTGAGTATGCTTTGAATGAGGAGGCACTGTAAAAATACCAAATGTAAGATATCAGCCACTGCATTTATGGGATACCAACACTATTCTACCCATGGGCTTACATTATAAAATTTAATAGAAAATTATAGGATGTGCCTCCAACAATACATGAATTGTATGGTAATATTTAAATAAGATCTTTCCTGCTTTATTTACCTGCTGGAAGATTATTAAACAAAATAAATATTTATGTAGTTTTGATTTGTAAGTAATCTAATTGGAAGTGGCAGAGACATATATATTTCATATAATAAGTAATGAATGGTCTACCTCATCAACCCCATTGAGCATATTCTTATTTCTCAGCAAATAATATTTTATTATGTAGAACAAAGGGTTTCAGAGTTAATACTGAGGTTCCCTTTTAGTATTATTTTTACCATTCCCTACATGGAAAAAGCCACTTTTGACTTCTAATTATTAAGTAAATAGGTCTTATAATTATAACAGCATCTGTATATATTTCCAAGAAGTGAACAATTAAAAACATTCACTATATAATGTTTCATTTCTTTTTTCTATATTTGAACAGTAGGTGACCAGATACTTTAGATAATTTTGGAAAGTTTATATAGGCATAAGCTCTGGCTGGATCAAATTGATCAAAAAGAAAAACTGTAAACTTTTAAAGTGCTTATATGCCTTATCCTATAATATTTATAGAAAGCCATCTAACAATTATTAACTACAAAGCTGCCTTTCATTCTACTTTTTATTTTATATTTTTTAAGATTTTATTATTTTTTAGAGAGAGGGGATGGGAAAGAGGCAGAAAAGCAGGGAGACATCTGTGTATGGTTGCCTTTCACCTGCCTCCAGCTACAGAGCTGGCTGGAGACTTGGCTTACAACCTGGTTATGTGCCTTGACTGGGAATCAAACCAGTGACCCCTGGGTTTGCAGGCCAGCACCCCATCCACTGTGCCACCAGCCAGGGGTCATTCTACTTTTTAAAAAATATTGCAATTAATTATTTTTGCTATGTGATCTATAAGATGCTGAAAAACAAGGGGAAAGAAAGACTACATTTTGTTGTGTCCAATCATTGTTAATATAATGAGAATATAATACTCAAGACATCAATGTAACCTGGCAGCCAAAGAGAGTGGATTGGAATGCACATGTGTGAACAATGACAACTTCACCGTACTAGGTAGATAGACACCATTGAGTGAGCATGTATACTGTATGGCTGTCACACTCAAAATGACTGAGTGAGTAGAGCAACAGATCTGCATCAGATTTTGCCATGGAAACTGTTCAGATGATTCTGAAAAAGCTTTTGGGGAAGATGCAATGCCTGCAGCACAAACTAAAGTGTGGCACAAATGCTTCAAAGATGGTTCGGAATCTATTGAAAGTGATCTACATTCTGGAAGGACTTCAACAAGCAGAACACCTGAGAATGTTCAACAGGTAGGGGCTGCAGTGGAAGAATTAGAAGCTGATCTGGGGGTTCCAAAAACTACTTTGTCTGAGACTTTGATGCAGGGTCTTGGCATGAAATGTGTTGTGGCAAAATTCATTCCATGGCTTCTGTTACCAGAGCAGAAGGGACATCGTACTACAGTTGCTAATGACTTGATTCAAACCATTACCAAAGAAACTGATTTCTTTAAGAAGGTCATAACTGGAGATGAATCGTGGGCCTATGCATCAAAGTCACAGCAAAGAACCTAGTATAAAGGAACCATGGACATGGATAACAGGTGGGATTGACTTTGGGGGGTATGGGTATGTGGGGAGGGGGACAGAGGGGAGCAAAAAGGGGATGGATGTAATACAACAACAATAAAAAAAATGAAAAAAAAAAAAGAGGATGTAATACAACAACAATAAAATTTTTAAAAAAAGAGTCGCAGCAAAATCTATTTGTTGATTGGAAAAGTGTTGTCTATCATAAGTACATTCCTCCAGGCCAAATAATTAATAAGGAGTACTACCTCAGTGTTCTTTGTGTGTTAAAAGATGCAACGCTACAAAAAATGGCCATAACTACTGACGACTGGTAATTGGCAACTTCATCACTACAATGCACCTGCTGTTGTCTTGTGCAGGGTTTTTTGTTTTTTGACAAAATATCAAATTACCCAGGTGACTCAGCCCCTCTGCAGCCCAGATTTGGTGCTTTGTGACTTCTGCAAAACTAAAATCACCTTTGAAAGGAAAGAGATTTCAGACTTTCAATGAGATTCACAACAGGGCAGCTGATGGTGATTGGGAGAATTGTGTGAGGTCCCAAGGTGCCTACTTTGAAGGGGACTGATCCTGTGTACAATGTTTCTTGTATCTTGTATCTTCTTCAATAAGTGTCTCTATTTTTCATATTATGTATCTGGATACTTTCTGGACAGACCTCATATATCTTCATCTGAGAATTTTCTTTGATTTCCAGCCTTACCTTTATTAAGAGTTTATTCCTTCAATCAGAGTAACCTAATAATAATTTAATGAATAGCATAGCCTAATTAATAATTTACTGAATGACTTCATTAGTAAGTTTGAAAGAACTCTTTAAAATATTTAGCCTTGGAATTTCTAAGTCTTTCTGTTTTAGGTGATTGTGTAAGAAATTCAGCATCTTTATCAGATTGAGCAACTAGGAAAATAATCCAAGTCAAAATAACCTACACTAGGACATCTTCCAGTGAATAAACCTATGATATGAAATAAGAGTTTCTGAGTCTCCAGCTCTTGTCTCTCTCTCTCTCTGTCTCTCTCTCTCTCTGTCTCTCTCTCTTTTAAGATTTTATTTATTATTTTCATAGAGAAGGGTACAGACCTGGCTGGAGACCTGGTTTGCAACCTAGTTATGTGCCCTGACTGGGGAATCAAACCAGCGATCCCCTCTTTTTTATAATGCTTTACGTTACATGTATAGAACTTCATAATTGATTCAAAAAAGTATGTTAACTCTTGTTATTTCTGCCATCTCCTCAACTTTGCCAGAAGCTATGAAGTATAATATGGGGGTGAAATCACATATGGTCACCAACAACATAACTCACCAAGAAGCATTGTGTACTTCCTTAGGCTCGCTACTAATATAATGAAATCTTTTGTGGTTCAATGTGATTCCATAATTGTAACCTTTGAATTGTGTGAATTTGACTCAAAAGAGGTATAGGTAATAAGAAAAAAGTACCTTGTGGCTTTTAATTTCACACCTCAATAAATGAAAAATTAGGACACAGAAGAGAGGATTTTCCTATAATAAATCCATCATGTAGTCTGTATCTTTCTTGGAACAATTTTGGGTAAAATTGTAAAGTAGATTTATCTTTAATTCTCATCTTTGTTGCTGTTTTTCTTGATTTTATTGTGACAGTTCTGTGATTCAGATAATGCAGAACACTATTGGGGCATTGTGCAGCTTTAGTTAGCAATTAAGTCACTCGCACTATCTTGGGTGTGATGGTAGTTTTATGACTTTAAAGCCCTAGTATTAATCATCCCCAAAGAAGGAATGAGAAGGGTGGATCTAAATGTAAAAGAATGTATTCCTAACATGTTACAGCATTTTTGAACAGCCTCCCAAACTCACACCACATAAGCAACAACATTCATAAGGATAGTCCAGCGTAACTCTGCTATGTACTTCTTTGTCCAACCTCTAATGTAGCCATTTTCAACCTTTATTATCTCATGGCACACATCAACTAATTGCTAAAACTCTACAGCACACCCACAAAATATATTTTGCCAATCTAACCGAAAGAAAACAGGAATAATTTTGATTCATTCACCCAAGATAGCTATTGCATTTCTATTGTCATTTTTTATTTGACAACTAGGGGAAAAGAGATCAGCATCTCTGACTAAAGAGTCAGGTATCGAATGGTTTAAAACTTCTTGCGGCACAACACCAGTTGAAAATTGCTACTCAAATGCATTATCAAATCATTCTTTAAGCCCAGCTTAGAATTTGGTTCTCTGAATAAACCCTTCATAATTAACCTCAGAGCATTCCCCATCCCTGTGAAGACTCTTATTTCTAGCACTCCCTAACCCTTCCACATATATAATTTGCTCTGTGTGGGTTATGGACAGGAGGAAGAGGCGAAGTGATAGCAAAGATTTCATAATGCTGGCTGCACAGTTATATGAATAATGTAATCTGTGTAAATGTCAATTTGTTTAGTTCTTGGTTCATACTGTCTTTTGTCTGCTATTGTTCCTCACCAGCAGGGGTGCCTAACTTTGTTAGATGAATTCAAGTCCAGTTAAGTGACAGTCCTATTTGAGTGTTAAATATTAGCTAATGTTAACAGCTACATTAATGAGATAATGCACTTTGATTTCCAAGAGGTAAAAACAATACCCATTGTATTCCAAGCAACTGCTTGAAGACAACACAGAAAAAAGACCTGCCACCACTATGTTGAAAAATCACAGATAAAATTTTTTTTTGTTGGTATAACACATGTGACTGTGGGCTGTGTACAAAGATCATTGAGCACCTCACACTTTGAACTGTTTTTCTGTTACTGATATATGTTTTCATTTACTGATTTATCCTGTAGGCAGGTTTTGGATTATTGAAGAATGGCCATTGTGGCTCTCTGTTCAGAATTAGGGCTAGCTCATGTCAATGGAAGAGAAAGAAACTGATCCAGCAGTCAGTCTGGGATTGAGCCTGACATTCATACTAAAATTCTAACTAACTACAAAGTAAACAAAAGCATACAACAAAAGAAGGCTGGAGGTCCTGGCTGGTGGCTCAGTGGCTAGGCTCCAACCTGTGAACTCGAAGGTCGCTGGTTCAATTCCCAGTCAGGGCACAAAATCAAGTTGCAAGCTAGGTCTCCAGCCAGGACTGTGGCTGGAGGCAGGTGAAAGGCATCCATACATTGATGTTTCTCTCCCTTTTTTCCTCTCTCTCTGCCCTTCTCTCTGAAACTAATAAATAAAGTCTTCAAAAAATAAAACAAAAAAACCAAGCCTAGCCCTGGCTGGGTGGCTCAGTTAGTTGGAGCACTGTGAAGAAGAAGAAGAGAAGGAAGAAGGAAGAAGGAAGAAGGAAGAAGGAAGAAGAAGAAGAAGAAGAAAGAAGAAGGAGGAGGAGGAGGAGGAGGGAGGAGGAGGAGGGAGGAGGAGGAGGAAGAAAAAGAAGAAGAAGAAAGAAAAAAGGGGAAAAAAAGTTGTGGGTTTGATTCCCTGTCAGGACACATACCTAGGCTGAGGATTCTCTCTCAGGCCAGGGTGTGTACAGGAGGCAACTGACTGATGTTTCTCTCTCACACTGATGTTTCTCCTTCTCTCTCCTTCCTTCTCTTCCTTTCTCTCCCTCTAAAATCAATAAATGTCTCCTCAGGTGTGGATTAATAATAATAATAATTTTTAAAAATCAAATGTAGATTTAAAACTACAGATCAGGGAAGGAAAAGAAGGTTTCATTGAACAGGTCCTTGAAGGTTTCCCCAGAAAGGTGTATGGTTAAGAGTTCAAACACTGGAGTGAGGCTGATCTGGGTTTGAACTTAGTTCTGCCACTTAAAGGGCCCTGGAAAAGTCAGTAACCTCCTCAGAAATAGTTTTATCATCTGGGAAATTAGGATGAAAAACAATACCCATTTCCTAGAATTGTTGTCAGAATTGTGTTAATACATGTCCACTATAGTGGTAAACATTTTTAAAAATCTCACATCTCTTTTACCGTTTGAAAAGAAACCCACCCTTTTTTATGAGGTTATGATTCCATCGCTCAACTGGAAACTTTAACTAACTGCAACTGGTTTTATAACATATTGTATAATGTAAGTGCAGTACCTAGCATTGCGTGCTTAATGAAATATCAATACTTGACAGTTATTAATGCTATTGATTATTATTCTAAACCCTTGTGATATTTTAGAAATACTTCCTGCAAAAATAGTATACTCTGGACATTTTTACTTCCATAGCTACTGTGATGGAATCTCAGAATGTCCACTGAATAATGTTCCATGCCCTAAACCAGGAGTAGAAGAGGTTTTATAGCACATTTTTATTTATCACTGGCTTGCTGTCTGCTGTGTGCCTGAGCCAAGCACTGGCCTCCATCCGTCCGTGCTTTTTTTGCTTGCTACCCCTTTTCCTTTCCTAATCCCATATTCTAGCATGGAAGTATACAATTTCAGTCAACTCGACTGCATTATCTTCTCCCCCGCCCCTTCCTTCCCTCTCTTAGACTTTTAAACTTCAAGATACTATTTCTTCTAGTAAATTATCCTTGATAAATGTTACAGAAAAATTTCCAGAAATACCTGTGCCAACATTTATTTCTCTGTCCTGGTATTTACATAAAAGTCAGGCTTTATTGATATTCTGGTAATGTCTACAGTTCAGGAGAATAGGTCCAAAAGACATCAAACACTTGCTGTGACTATTTCCCATAAATTTCATCTTGCGGTGCACTCATAAAAGCTCTCACATGTTTCCATTAAGATGGTCTACTAGAGAGCTTCTCTGCAAATGGCTGATGCTAATGAGTCTATGGATATTTTTAAAGCCTCATGTGGTCAATCAAAGCAGAGGCGGTTGCCAAGACACCCCCTTCTCCACAGCTCTGAAGCACTTCCTGTGAGGACGAGGGCTGGGCTGAGAGGTGCCAGAGGTCTCAGGCTTACCTCCTCAGTCATAACAATGTCCACAGCTCTTCTTTCCTGCTCCCTTTACTCTAACAAGAAAATACCACTCAGAAGTCGAAGCGGCTCAGCTTCAGGAAAAAATTCTAAGAGGACAAAGTCTGATTATTAGCCATATCATTTGAATACAAAGGTTTATGACTCCAATACAAAAAGCTGTATGGGTGAATCAGTAAGCAAATGCAGCTTATTCTTGAGCCCAAGTCATTTAGTATTTATCAAGCTTCTCTCATTTAAAATGGAATCTTTGTGATATTTTATTAGTTAGCAGGTTTCACTGTTATGTTTTCCGAATTGGATGCAAATTGTTAGGAGATGTTTCGGAAGTCGTTAAACTGATGCTAGAATAAGAAGGGCTGATAATGCTGTTTTCAACAATAATTATAGAAAGCAGTATTATAAAAATAAAGGATCCACAATTGGACTGACATAAAGGTAAAAAACTAGCCCCATTACTCACTCGCTTTGTGATCCTAGGCAGCTATTTAAAATCAGCACCAGATGCTTCCTAGGCTGTGCCAAGTAAGATCACATGTAAAATACAAGTGCAGTACCTAGCATTGAATACTTAATGAAATATCAATACATGACAGTTATTAATGCTATTAATTATTTTGAACCCTTGTGATATTTTAGGAATAACTCCTGCAAAAATGGAGAGTATACTATGGAAATTTTTAGTTCTATAGCTACTGTGATTGAATCTCAGGATGTCCCCTGAATATTGTTCCACTACCTAGACCAGGAGTAGAAAAGAGGTATTTGGTAAACTGCATATAGATTCAAGAAGAATTTCACTGCATTACTATTATTATCGCTATTGCTTGTGAACAGAAAGCCTTGGGGGAGATATACTCTAGACCCACCATGCCCTCTTGCCTTATACCTGGAAGTTTTCTCACAGCTATGATGTGCCAGGATCTGAAGAATTTACATCCCTAATCTAGATCTTTTCCAGACTTCTCTCTTATTCTACCAAAAACAGACCTACTCTATATAGGCAGTTTCCCAAAATAACTTTCAATAAAATTTGTGTTGTCCCTCATTGAAAACATCATCATCATCATCATTTATGGGCATTTGCTAAATATCAAGTATAATGCAGAGCATTTTGCCTATATTCCCTCTTTTATGCCAACATCAAACTTACAACACAGGTACAATTTTTAATCAATATTTATAGATGAGGAAGCCAAACATCAGACATACTATATTACTTGCCACTGAGTTGGCAACCTTTGATGAGAACTTGAGAAATTAGCCACCGTGAATCTAGACATTACATTTTTAAGTACCAGAGAGAACTAGATAGACCACCTATATGTGGATTTTTAATAGTCACCCCGAAGTAATCATCCCAAAGGGATTACATTAATGGTGGGAATTTCAGTCATGTGGTTGAAACGGTATTTTAGGACATAAAAGCCTGTAGAAATAGGCTGCCTAAATGCCTACACAGTCTTGTTGACAAGTCGGGTTGACCTCACCAATACTAAAATGCTATTAGAACATAAATAAGACAATGTAGACATTTAGTTTTATAAATAACATTCTGATATCCAATGACTAGTTTCAAATAAATCATTCCTTTAATTCTTCATTCTTTTGAACCTTTTTTTTTGAAATTTTGAGTTAGAACATTCCTTTGTAGTAACGAGATGCTCCAGACTGCTCAATTACACATTTTACCTAAAGACAGCTTTGAAGATAACTTTTTTAAATCATTAAGTAAATGAATATTCTACTTACTTTTTTCAATTATCTCACTGTCACCAAACCAACACACACAAGTCCTTACTCCAACCACCATCACTTTTTACTTGGTCCTACTTTATGTATGTATGTATGTATGTATGTTTTAGAGAGAGGAGAAGAAAGAGAGAAACATTGGTGCAGGAGAGGAACATTGATTAGTTGCCCTAATTGGAGGACTAAACCCACAACCTCTGTTTGTGCCCTGACTGGAAATAGAACCCATGAACTTTTGCTTTGTAGGATGATACCCAACCAAAGGAGACACATCAGTCAGAGCTCAGTCTTTACATTATTAAACTATAATATTTACAGTTCTGATGTACTATATTTTGAGTGCATTATCCATTTAACAAGACATTCCCAGACAAAATTAAATAAAATAATTCACATAAGTTTCTTTTTGTTGTTAAATCTACAAGCTAAAAACACCAAATGAAATCTTCTACTGGTCTTTATATAAAGGTACATTAATGGTAAATGGACATAAAGATTGGAAACACAAAGATGTCCTCAAATATTGTACAATAAATAACTCAAGCAACATAGGAGTATCAGGGCATATTATATTTTGAGGAAAGGGGGATTGCCTGAATTTTATGCAAATTATAATACCTAGTCTCATATTTTCCAAATAAAAAAGCAAGTTAAGTGATTTAACCATGGTCAAAGCTATTTAGAACTAAAAGTAGATTGGGGATCTTCTGGCTCCTTGATTGGGGCTTTTTCAGTTATTCAAACTGAAGAAATTTATAGTCAAGTCCCATTCTCAGAAATTTAGCTGATGCACTAGGGAAAGAAAAATCACAGCAAACCAAAGCAGTTTTCCTTCACAATGGCTCCTAAACACAAGCAACTACTTCACTGATAATCAGCTAAAGAAACAATATTCTATTTTAACACCATTGAAGAGAAAAAGGTTATGTGGGACTTGCTATATATTGAGTTTCAGAAACACAAGAAAGAATTTCCAATGCTCACTTTTCTAAAGGTCATTGTGCAACCTAGAGCCTAATACCAGGAAAGATGTAGCTCTTTACATTTTAGAACTCAGGTAATGAATTTAGTAAAAGGATTTAGGAAAAACATTTGGCAATGTCAGTTGGCTATCACTGTGGACATGATGAAAGCTCTGAATAAATACATTAAACTTTGTTCAATTTAATGACCAAAATTGGCCTAGGAGTTTCTAATGTGCTATGAGTCTCTTCTGCCTTTCTCTGTTAGAAACAAAACAGAAAAGTGAATAAATATACTATAAGACTTGAAGATTGTGGAATGCACTATGAGACAAAAGAAAATACTTGGATAAGGATGGTGGGGTGACACATAGTCTTTATCCCAAGTGAAATGTATGTAAAACTTGCTAAAAATTGTAAAACATTTTTAACCTCCAGACGAAACATGCACTTACTACCTATATGTAATGGCTATTAATATTCTACCATATTTATTTCTGATTGCTCCTTTTAATTTGTAAATAAAAGTACGAAAGTACAGTTAAAGCACCCACCACCCATTCTTACACATTTCATCTCTAGAGTACCAATCCTCACATTTAAGTAGGAAAATGACGTGATTTAATATACTTCTGCGCAGAGAAGAGCCCAAGACTGCAGAGAAAGGAAGCAGGAAAAGCTGCTGGAAGGAAGGCTCCTATAGCAGAGCAGGGGGAAAATGAACGTTCCATGCACTCAGGTGGTACAAAACAAATGGAGAGAAGTAGACAGGCTCATGGCATAATTATGTAACGTGACTGTGGGAGAAAGAGCAAATGCATAAGATGGCAAAAAATAATTCAAAAAAAGTTTACAGTTTGAAATAGATAAATGTAACAAGTTCTCCTTTATAAAGGCTAAATATGAGGTCTTGATCTTGAATCTGAAACAAACCAAATGACAGCAAAACGAACTGTACTTAAATGAGGTCTGTCCGGAAAAAGTGCAGCCATTGTTAATATAATGAGAAAGGGCGCAACATTGATGTAACTTGGCAGCCAAGGAGAGCAGACTGGAATGTGCATGTGTGAACAATAATGAGTTTTTTTCACTGTACTCGTCAGTGGGGATGGCATACACTGTTGAGTGAGCACGTGTACTATTGGGCCATTGCGTTCAAAATGACCGAGCAAGTAGAACAACAGATCTGCATCAAATTTTGAATTAAGCTTGAATATTCCTTCACAGAAACTATTCAGATGATTCAGAAGGGCAACTGATGACTGGCAGCTTCAACACTACAACATACCCACTCATGTATCATATCCCACAGAACTTTTTGGTGAAAACATCAAATCACCCTAGTGACTCAGCCCAACCCTCTATTCCCCCAGCCCAGATTTGGTGCCCTGTGACTTTGGGCTTTTTCCAAAACTAAAATCACTTTTGAAAGGGAAGAAATTTCAGACTGTTGATGAGATTTAAAAAAATACAACAGGGTAGCTGATGGTGACTGACGGAACTGTGTGAGGTCCAAAGGTGCCTACTTTGAAGGGGACTGAGGCATCATTGTCCTATGTACATTGTTTCTTGCAGTTTCTTCAATAAATGTTTATATCTTTCATATTGCATTGACGGATTCCTTCTGGACAGACTCCCTAAAATGTTAGTGATCTGCCTTGGTAATGCCTGTTTTCCTGGCTGATTCAAAGGATGGTGAAGGTAGAAGCAACATGGATTCCCCAAATGTGTTATACAGCTCCTGCATAAAAAGGTGCACAGTATCCAATTAAACCGTGATGTTTCTGCTGGGGAAAGCTATATATAAGCAAATGAAACCTGAAAGGAACATGGTAGGAATACATAATTACAGTGGGAGCTTATTGAAAACACAGGTCACCATTACCTGTATTTGAACATAATAACCTATAAATCAAAATCCTGATATATCACATTCATAAGTTACAGTGTCAGCTTGTAAACTGGTACTTATTTCCACTAGTGTCCCCACTGTTATGAAGTCCTACAATAAATGTATCATTACATTAAATGCATGTGGTTTAGTTGTACTAAAAAATGGATACTCCTTTACATAGCTAAATGTTTTTTATCAAGTCTTTAATAGTAATTGAACTGTACTAGTTTAAGTACTGAGAAGAACACAAACTTAAGCTCTTTAAGTCTCCAGAAAAGATAAGGTGTAGGTGCAAATAACTGTATGAAACAGGATACAAAACAGAGGAAGAAAATAAACAAACAGGACTACATCAAACTAAAAAGCTTATGCACAGCAAAAGAAACCATCAACAAAATAAAAAACGGAACCCACTGTATGGGAGCACATATTTGCCAATGATACTTCTGATAAAGGGTTAATTTCCAAAATAGGTTAAAAAATCGTCCAAATCAGCACCAGAAAGGCAAACTATCCAATTAAGGAATGGGTGAGCACCTGAATAAATACTTCTCCAAAGAGAACACAGAGGTGGCCAACAGACGTGAAAAAGTGCTCGATGCCACAAATCATCAGAGAGATACAAATTAAAACCACAATGAGGTCTCACCTCACACCTGCCAGAATGGCTACCATCAATAAATCAACAAACAAGTGCTAATGAGGTTGTGAGAAAAGGGGAGCTTCATGCCCAGCATGCACAGTTGAGGGGAATGCAGACTCCTGAAGCCACTGTGGAAACAATACAGAGTTACCTCAAAAATTAAAAATAAAACTGCCTTTGACCCAGTGATTCCACTTCTCGGAATATATTCTAAGAATCCCAAAACACCAATTTGAAACCATATATGCACCCCTATGTTCATAGCAGTGTTATTTTACAATAGCCAAGATCTGGAAACAGTTCAAGTGACCACCAGTCGATGAGTGACTAAAAAACTGTACTACATTTACACAGTAGAATACTACACAGCCATAAAAAGGGAAATCTTACCTTTTTCGGCAGCATGGATAGACCTCAAGATCATTATGCTACCTGAAATAAGCCAGTCAGAGAAAGACAAATACGATATGATCTCACTTACATGTGGAATCTAATGAACAAAATTACAAAACAACAAGCAAAATAGAAGCAGAAACATAGATACAGAGAATAGACTGGCAGCTGTCAGAGAGGAGTGGAGGACTAGATAAAAGAAAATTAAGGAATTAGCTAAAGAACATATATGAATAACCATGAATGCAGACAACGGTTTGATGCTGGCCAGAGGGAAGGTGGTGGGAAGACTGGGGAGGAGCAGCCAAAGGGGAAAAATGGGGATTTGTAACAGTGCCAACAACAAAAATAAAACTGAAAAACAGAATACACTACGTGTTGGCAAAGTTCCAAAGTGCTCTTAAGCTGTGAGTTTCTACAGAAAATCAGGCCTCAATTTTTTACATTGCCAACTCCTAGTACTGGTAAAATACAAGGCATGTACTAATTGCTTAATTCATCTATGTATACAAATATTAAGTGCTTACTAGATACTAATCATGCAAAGATGCAGTTCTTGCCTTTGGTCAGCTTATACCTACTCCTTCCAAATTCATTCTGAGTGCCCTCCTTAAAAGTAGGAGGTAAGGACATGCAGAGAAAGACTGATAGGAAGGTAGAGAGCACAATGGTGAGAAGGCAAGGAAATGTGCTGTGCTTGAGGGAGGAGGTGGAGTGACGTGAGGTGTTTGTGTTTTGAAATGCAAGAGAAAAATCACCTGTGGGCACCTGGTAGGATGGTTGGGTGGCAATAATGAGTAACCGAGTTTTTTCAAAATGGAATATGGAGTGATGGATTTGGGAGAAAAGTGGTTAAGAGTCTGAATTTCAAATAAATAAAGACTGAAATGATGGAGCAAATGGTGAAGGATAGAAAGATATGTAAAGACAAGAGGTGGGCACTATGTTGGGGAAAACAAGAAGAGGAGGTTATAAAAAGTGCATAGGGGGAGGAAGAAAGTGGAAGGAAAGGGAGTGTGGCTTACGTCTGCAATACTACAACTAATGATTTGGAGGACTTGGAGAGCTTTACTAGTTTATGAAAATATTCTGGATGGGCTTGTGGGCATAAGCTACCAAGGGAAGTGGAAAGGACATGAATGGACTAAATAGAAATGATCAAGGAAATATGAGACTGATGGTTCAATGAGCCATCACATGGTTGCTGACATTTTAGTTTTCTGGGGAATAAATACTAGGGTGGAAAGGATATAGAAAATCATCACCAAAGTTTTTGCATGTTGGTGACAGACTTGTGTTTACTAGATGCTAATCATACAAAGATCCAGTGTCTGCCTTTGAGCAGCTTATACTCATTCCTACCAGAGAGAAAGAAATACTTGATATAAACCTTGTAGCAGGCCCTGGCTGGTGGCACAGTAGATAAGGTGCCACTTTGCAGGTGCTGGCCTGCAAACCCAAAGTTGCTGGTTTGATTCCCAGTCAGGACACATAACCAGGTTGCAAGTCAGATCTCCAGCCAGGTCTGTAGCTGGAGGCAGGTGAAAGGTGATGTCTCTCTTCTTCTCTGCCTCTCTCCCCTTCCCTCTCTCTAAAAATAATAAATAAAATATTTTAATAAATAAAATAAACCTTTTAGCAGGTATAAAGGGTCATAGTCAGAGAAACTGGGAGGCAGAGGAGAAGATATTTAAGCATGAAGGATGGTCCAAGGAAGGTCAGAGGAGGCAGCAATGGTTTATTTTCTGGTTCATCATTACTGGATCTCTCATATGAAGTAATCTGAAACAATTCTATTGTACTAGTGAATGGATTTTACAGTATTTTTTAAAAGGACCACTATCTTATATCTATCTTCCTTCACTTGCAATTATTGGCAATCCCTAATTCCTTTATCTCCCGTGAACTAAACTTTACACCCAATGATCCATGTCTGGTATTTAGATACAAGATCTACTATAGATTGCCAACTGGTTCCTTAATTTCTGACAAGGTCTGGCTAATTGGTTCTTTTCCAACATAAGGGGCTGCCGAGTATGGGAATTTCTTAAACTAATGGTAGCTTTTCAGATGTGTCTTGACCTTCCTTATTTTTTCCTCCTTGGACATGGTCTAACTTAAGATGACACTGGAACATTGTTCTTAAATTCACAGTTTCATAGAGTAGAAAAAGGAGCTTTTGAGGGTCACGTGGTCCTACCTGCTGCTTAAAGGCTTCTAAAAAATTGTTCAGTTTCTGCCTGAACATTCCTCCATATGTTGAATAATTGCTGATTCAGGGGTAGATCACTGCATTTATCTTTGCAATTGTAAATTCTCAATTAATACCACAATGCTAGATAGACATGATCTGTCACTATTATCTCCAAATTGCAGTTACTACTTGTAGTTTCTCATCCTGACCTGTCTGAAGCTCTGATGAGACCTGAGTCTGTAACAGATACAACGGTATTCGTTGGAACTGAATCTAAATCTTCAAGGCATCTTAGCTGCTTGTTAGAGAAGAGGTATATTTCAGTCACACTTGTAGTACAGTACAGTTTCACATCAAAATCTGTTTGCTTCCCCAGCCAGGGCACATAACCAGGTTGCGAACCAGGTCTGCAGCCAGCTCTGTGGCTGGAGGCAGGTGAAACACAACCGTACATTGATGTCTCTCTCCCTCTCTGCCTCTCTCCCTTCCCTTCTTTCTAAAATAATGAAATAAAATCTTTAAAAAAATTATTGTTGTTGTATTACATCCATCTTCTTTGTCCTCCCCTCTGTTAAGGGTTTTCTTTCAAATAAAGCAAATTATTAAAACAAACAAAATAAAATCTGTTTGCTAGTGATTACTTATTTCAAAATCCATCATGCAATGTGCAGCCAGAGGAAGACTCTGACTTTGGTGCTCATGGGAGCATATTTATGCCCTGCATACTTAGAGAGAAAAGAGGGCGAAAGTCAGGAGGGAGGAGGGAGGAGGGAGAGAGTCATGTAAATATAGATTATAATCCCAGCTCTCGGGTAAATTATCAATACATCTGAATGTTCATTCTTACTCTTATGAAATGGGTAAAATAATAGCTCCTGATAGACGACAATTTTTTATATCAAATGAACTCAAGAATGTGAACATATTTGTAAATGAGAACATCGTATCCCTTCAAAAGACATGCTTTCACCTGCAATTTAGTGTCCTTTTACCTCTTGAAATTTTAACTTCCTAAACACTATATATTTCTTTGTAGAAACACTCTGTTTCTACAAAAATAATGGGCTCCTTTTATTCATGTGAAATGTCAAAAATCCTGGGAGTACAAAAAAATCAGTCCTCTCTCCCTTTTGACAGCGAGCCGGTGCAGGCTGATTGGCCACTGAGCCCCAGGGATCTGATTGGAGCAAAGTAGTCTGCAGTGGTACGGATCCAGCTGCTCTGTCTCCAAGGAAGTTAAGCTATGACCTTGGTTGTTCCTTCTCAGGTACAGGTAAAACTTTGTGTTCTGCTTTTCTTAATACTATCTCATAAGCATCTTGCACATTGCCAGAAAGTCTTCCTAAGTATCGTGAAAATAAATTAATTGTGTATGTTACCATAACTTAACTTCCCCACTCTTAGACATGTCACCTTCTTTTTCCCCATCCCCAACCCATGTTTTTTGGTGCTAACATCAAGCACCAACATTTGCATTTTGTGCAGCTTTCCCTCTTATTTGTGAGGCTTCCCCCTTCAGATAAATTATCTGAAGTACTGACTTACTATGGCTCTTACATTTCCAAAGTGCTTCTTAAATTTCACTACCACCAATAGCAATGTATGTACCTTATGATTGGTGCTATGACCCTCACCAGCATTTAAGTATTTTTCATTGGCTAGAGACGCACTAATTTCATACTAATGAAATCTCATGAGTATTTAAAAAAAATTTTTATTGTTGTTGTATTACATCTATCCCCTTTTTGCTCCCCTCTGATCTCCCCCACACCCACCCATTCCCCCCAAAGTCAATCCCACCTGTTGTCCATGTCCATGGTTCCTTTATACTAGGTTCTTGTCTAAACTGCTCCCTTTCCTTGCCCCATGAGTATTGTTTTAATCTGTATTGTTACTACGTTGTTACATGCTTAAATATATTTGCTATACATATTTTCTATTATGTAGATATCTGTTGGGTGAGTGTCTTAGAATTTATCAAAAAAGTTTATATAAGTTTTTAAAATCCATCTAGAAAATAACCCTATACAATATTAACTGCAAATATTTTTTCCAATATAGATTGTTTAACTGTGGGCATTATTGTAGCAAATAAGTTTAATATTTTTATATTATTTAATATGTTAAGTATATTGCAATGTGAGTTTTTTCTTACTTCAAAACTTAGTTATTTTACCAAATGCCTGACACATATGCACCTTCCTCCATGAATTTTTTTAAATATGTATCTAATCCATCTGGAAAGGTATATTGGCATATGTTTGGCATATCTGTTACTTCATTTTCAAACTAATACTACAACCATTTATTGAATCCTCTTTCCCTTTCCCATTGCCCTATAATGCTCTATTCTTATATATATCAAATTCTTGTATATAATATGTTGAGATTTTCTATACTTCCCTAGATCTAGCCAGTACCAGAAAGGCTCAATTATATAATTTTGTATTATGATTTCATGTCTGAAATGGCTTTTCAACATTTATGGCTTCTTTTAAAAAATATCACCCTGGCTGGTGGCACAGTGGATAAGGCGCCAGCCTGCGAAACCAGAGGTCGCTGGTTTGATTCCCAGTCAGGGCACATAACCAGGTTGCAAGCCAGGTCTCCACCCAGGTCTGTAGCTGGAGGCAGGTGAAAGGCAACCATGCATTGATGCTTCTCTCCCTCTCTGCCTCTCTACCTTCCCCCCTCACTAAAAATAATAAATAAAATATTAAAATAAATAAATAAATAATATTCCTTTATCCTCATTAGCTTATTTTTCCAACTAGATTTTTATCATTCTATCACCTTCTAAAAAAATTCAGTTGATAATTTTATTGAGATCAAACTTTTATTTATAAATTAATGTAAAAAGCTTTAATAGCTTTATTTATCATAATAACCAGAAAGGTACCCTCTCTTCACTAATTCAAGCCTTTTATAACTTGCAATGAATGATATTTTAAAGATATGTCCAATGTTATATAATTAAGGGGCATAATGAGATAATTAAAAATTGAAGACTATGAAATGGGACACATATATTTGTATCTCTAGGCTCAAATCCTGTGTGATCTTGGGCAAGATGTTTAGCCTCTCCAAACCTTAGTTATATCCTCTGTAAGTTGAAGAGAATGGTACTTCCAGGATTGCTATATACATATACAGCTATTGTAACATAATACATATCCAATAAATGTAGCTATGACCATAATTTTTATAATATCTGTTGAGTACTTGACATTTTACAAAATTCTTTCATGTGTATTATCTCACTTGCTCTGTTGATTTTCACAAAATTCTGTTAGATGATAATGTCATTATTATTAATCAATATGAATATTAAGACAAAATTGGTAAAACCATTTCTTTTGAATCAAAAACATAGGATCATATCATGTCATCATAACATATATAAACATTTGTAGACTTTATGATTTTTCCTGCTATAATATTTGTAATTGCCCTTTCAATATAATTTTTATTAATTTTGCTTGCTTAAAGGAACACTGTTGATTTTAGTCTGTTTCATGTTGAACAGTTTTATTGAGTTTCTTAATGTCTTAAAAATATGATGAATTCTTTTGGTGTTCTGGGTTGTTATATTTCCAAAATAAATTCTACATTACTTTGAAAATATAATACATAAGTAATCATCTACTTAATATGCTAATGTATTAATATAATCAGCTACTTAACTGAAACATTTTTAAAAACCTATGAATAGTTATCTATCATGATATGTTATAATCTTTCTGTTGGGAGCATAAACTCAAGAAGATTATTTAGCTATTACTAGTAGGTTTTCTTTAGCTTGTAGACTATTATTTTATGAATTTTTCTCATCATTCTTTCAAACCTTATAATACTTTGATAGGAAGGGATGATGATGTTACAGTGTGGTAAAAAAAAAGAAATAAAGCCCATACATTTTTTCTTTCTTCTCTGTGGGCTTTAAATATTATTCTTGGGGATGAGACAATAAAAGGATCAGTAGGAAAGAGGTTTAAACTGCATGGATTTGCACTCTTGGTACAGTTTTATGCCCCCCCCCCTTTTTAAAAGATTTTATTCATTATTTTCAAAGAGAAGGGAAGAGAGAGAGGAAGAAAGGGAGATAAACATCAATGTATGGTTGCCCTTCACCTGCCTCCAGCTGGGGACCTGGCTGGAGACCTGGCTTGCAACCTGGTTTTGTGCCCTGGTTGGGAATTGAACCAGTGACCTTTGGGTTCACAAGCAGGTGCTTATCCACTGAGCCACCAGCCAGGGCTTGCCCGCCCTACCCTGCTTTTTTAATCCCTTAACACATAGCTAGCTAAGCTCCTCCTAACCTAGAACTTCAACTCTCGAATGTACCCTTTTTTTCCCCTTCCAGTATATTCAGAATATTATTTCAGTTATAAGTGAAAAAATTGTGCTGTGCCTGTACTTGTCTTTTCCCATCTGTTTCCAGAATGGGTGTTTCCTTTGAAAAGTAATAATAGTAATAATAAAATGCCACTTTTTCATTGAATCAGTTGCTCAACACAGCGAAATAATCCACTGGCAAAAGCGACCTAAATAAAGGAATCCACTATTGCCTCCAAGTTATTTCATTTCTACTTAATCATGACTTGTTTTAGGATCAAATATTTTAAAACAAAGCAAAACAGAAAGAACCAGTAATAAAGATTTTCTTTTAAGTGACTAAGGTGATACAATCACTTTCACTGGAGAACCAGAAAAGTAGCTCCAGGTATGGCTCCTGTACTCACGGGGAAAATGGCTAGAGGTGGACGGATTGACACTGTCCCCACTGTCAGCGCTTTCGCTGCTGGAAACTTCATCATCTGATTCCCGCACGGAGGAGCAGGGTGAGGAGCCATCAACTTCTTCAAACTTCCTCTTTAAAATTCCACTCATCGCTGCAGCACTGTCACATGTACCTGTAACAGGAACAGGGAGCAACAAAGCATTGAAATATTTGACTGCTGGATGTAGAGCCAACGTCTGTAAAGGCATTTCTTGTGTATGTGTGGCTTTTTTTTTTTTTTTTTAAGATTTTATTTATTATTTCCAGAGAGAGGGGCAGAAGGAAAGAGAGACACATCAATGTATGGTTGCCTTTCACCTGCCTCCAGCTACAGACCTGGATGGAGACCTGGCTTGCAACCTGGTTACGTGCCCTGACTGGGAATCGAACCAGCAACCTTTGGGTTCACAGGCCAGCTCCTTATCCACCATGCCACCAGCCAGGGCTATGCGTGGCTTTTTATACAGGAGGTGAGTTTTACCTTGAAAGGATCCCTAACCAGTTTTTTCTCAAACAGCACTTCCAAATCAACAAAAATGACTTTAAATTAAATATAATTATTGACCATTTGGTTACTGTAGTGTATTGTTTTTGACATAGTTCATTTTATTGTAATACTTATCATTCCTTTTCTTTGGCAAATTAAATACATCCACCTGGGTCCCTAAAATTCTGTAATGAAAATAAATGCCATTGACCCCCAAAGTCCTAAATGAGTACTGCTTATAAAAATTTCATCTGGAAAAAAACAGATAAGTATGCAGAAAAAATCATACTCAAGCTTTAAAATGTATGAAATGTAATTAGCTGAGCACCTTGAAGCATACAAAATCAGTTCTAAATTTTAGGTCATTTCCATTTTGATACTGCAACTGTGTCCCCTGAATACCTGGCAGCTGAAGCTGTTTACCTGGACGATAAGACAGAGTGTGAAGGATGAGTGGCACAGTTTTTCCTAAACGGAAAAACGGGATGAACGGGCTTTCCCTTCTCCTTGGGCTTTCTCCATGCTTCCCCTTTACCTTGACACATATGCAGTGAGCTAAAGGACATAAACTTTCCTTGCAGTGTCAGGATATTTTGGGGAAAACCTATACATAAATTAACTTAGACATATGTACATTGTAAATTAGATTAATTCAGCTGAAAGTGTTACTAAGTCAATTCCACGCATTCCGTCTTGTCACATTTATCAGCTCATTTGAACTCTCACTTGAGTTCTCAAACCCATTCTCTCCTTTTCCTGACAGAGTACAGCCGCCAGTCCTTGGATCAGGAGGAAGTAAGATCTTTAAAACTAATCTGATGTCCACTTAGTTACGTTATCTAGGAAATTGCTCTTAGCAATTTCTGAAATCACCTCTTCTCTGCACAGATAACAGAGCAAGCAGCCTGCCCAGATCCCCTTAGCTGGGCCAGTGCTCCAAGGTCTAATGCGGTAGGTTTTTTTCAAAGCAGGTTACTTGTATCAGAAACTCCTGGTGGGTAAGGCTCAGCAGTCCATGCTTCATGAAGCCTTCCCAATGATCTGGAGACACTCAAATTGGAAGGCCATTTGTCTAGTTTTTAGTCTGCTCTCTAACAGCTTCTCTCAGGACTTTCATTTCCGGACATGTCTGTCTACACACCAGCCTAGTGAGTCACCCAGTATTCAATTCTTAGTCAAAATCTCTTCTTTGGTGGTCCTTGGTGTGGTTTCTAGTAAAGTTAAGTACACTATGAGATGTCTCTTAAGCCTTTCATTTCAATTTACTCCACTCATCTAACAATGTGGTGAGGAACTGGTATACAAGGTCTCTCCAGAAAAAGTCCAACCATTGTTAATATAATGAGACTAGTTTGTGAGACATTGATGTAACCAGGCAGCTAAGGGGAGTGGGCTGGAATGTGCATGCATGAACAATGATGACTTCACTGTACTGGCAAGTGATTGCCTGATAAGCAGAGCTGTTGAGTGAACATGTATATCGTGTGGCCATCACATTCAAAATGACTGACTGAGCGAGTAGAGTGATGAATCTGCATCAAAGTTTGCATTAACTCTCAGTATTCTTCCAAGGAAACTATTTGGATGACTCAGAAGGCCACAGGTATGGGGAACTGGTGATTAGCAGCTACATCACTACAATATGCCCATTTATGCATCATGTCTCATGCAGATTATTTTTGAAAACATCAAATCATCCAGTTGACTCAGCCCTCATACAGCTCAGAATTGGTACCCTGCAACTTCTGGCTTTTCCCAAAATAAAATCACCTTTGAAAGAAAAGTGACTTTAGGCTGTTGAGGAGCTTCAGGGAAATATGGCAGGGCAGCTGACGGCAATTGGGAGAACTGGGTGAGGTCCCAAGGAACCTCCTTGGAAGGGGACTGAAGCATCATTGTCCTATGTACAATGTTTCTTGTATCTTCTATCTTCTCTATTTTTCATAGTACAAAACGGAATACTTCTGGGACAGGCCCTGTATACAAGTATACTCGACTCATTGGGTGGAGTTGGGGATACAAAAGTTGAATATATCACCTGTCCTCAAGCAGCAAACATCCACTACACTGCACTCCACTGAATTGAGAACACTCCCAAATTCATGTTGTACTGCCTGTTTTAGTAATTCATGTCTTTGTGCCCTTATATTAACAATGGAAATAACTGATAGCGGTAAGATGTTGCATTGTCCTCTCTTTTGAGAATAAAAATCTCTATTCTGACTCTGATTTTACCACTATTCAGATTAGCATATTATTCCTCCATCTAAGAGTGTGAAATGCATAAAGTTTTCATGCATATCTGAGGGCGACAAAAAGAAAGATATTTTTAAGTAAGATCTTGAAATAAAAGTAGGACAGAATATAAATTTTAAAATGGTTCATTTCAAACAAGATGCAAAGTAATTCATGAGGGAGAAACTCCAAGACACAAAGTAATACAAGATGAAAACCTATTTTTCAAAAAGTACATTTTTAAATTAAATAATGCAATAGGAACAGTTAAAAGCCATGTCCTTAAGCTCTACTCCTTCATTCTACCTACCCCGGCTTCCATAGGAAAGGCAGATTTCTCAAGAATCAAGAACACTCTTTTGAGCCATGGGGAACCATGTTCCAATATGGTGAAAGGTGGGTACGTGATACTCTTCTCATCCCTTCTCACTTCCTCAAGAGTGAGAGGGGAAACCTTTGGAATAATGATAAGAGAATAAAGCCTTTTTTCCTGTTGTTATTACAGTTGGAATTGGCAAGACTTGAAACAATAAAGGTTGGATATAATTTCTGTCTACAATTTTGGGACTGAAAGAACCTGAACTAGACCCAGATAGAAGAAAAGAAGGAACTGATCACTTAGCATACAATTAGTATCTATGCTTGAAATTAAAATCTTAAATAATTACAGGAGGGCATAACTTTAACATATACCCACGAAACTGGTTAAGTGCTAAATTGCTTGTGCAACAACCAAGCGTAACACCTGTCTAGTTTCACAGCCTTTAAAAAATGTGAGTGTAAAAGATGTCATAAAAATGAGGAGGGTCAAATGACCCACTGCTTACCAACATATACCCTTCATCTAGATCTAATAATGGCGTGGTAAAGAAAATATGTGGTTTTCTCCTATGTCATCTAGACTATCACCCTAGGGAAGAAAAGAATACAAGAATTCAGGGAGAAGATAAAGCTGGGTCAGTATTCATTTATTCTAAATATGAGCAGCTGAAAATCTAAATCTGATAACAGCCATTTTCACCCAGTTCCAGTTTTCCAATTCATGAAATGCATGTTAGTCAAGGGCATCCCCATTTCTCACTTGGACTAGGACAAAAAGCCTTCTAATTATCCTCTCCCAACCACTACTGTAGCTTTCAATGTGTTTTCCAGGTTGTCGCAGAATGATAAATTTAAAATGCAAATCTGATCATGTCAGCCTGTAATTTAAAACTCTTAAGTGGCTTTGAATTGCCTTAGGATCAAGTTCAAAATCCTCAAAATGGCTTATTAAGTCCTTAACAGTCTATTTTGGCTAACCTCCTCATCTTCATTTTGAGCCACTGACCTTGCTGTCAATATTTTCACACTGATAATCTTTCAGTTTCTCCACCCTGTCATTTCTCTCTGGCTTCTAAGCCTTTTCATATACTGTTCCTGGTGGCTCATTTTTAAAAGTTCTTTTCCCATAGCACTTACCACCTTTTAAATCCATATTACTTATTTATGTCTTCCCACATTAAAAACTGAGTTTATTACTTATTGTTTTCATCCCCAGCTAAAATAAAGGGCAAAGACCTTAGTCTTGTTTACTAGTGTTCCTGGGGGACTAGATCAACGCCTTACATCTAATAGGTGTTTAATAAATATTTGTAAATGAAACTTCCTTTTCCATACCTTGATTACTTTATCAGTGTCTGTTTTCTCTGCTGGATTGAAAGCTCCATGAATCGGCTATCATGTTCACCTCATTCACCACTCTATCTCCCCTAACCAACAAAATATCTGGTAGATTTGACTAAATGAAAATCAAAATGAGAAATAAAATTGACCTCAAAATGTCACACTCTTTTCCTTTTTTTTTTTGTTTGCAAGCAACCCAAAAGCCAATTCTAGCTAACTTAAGCACAAAAACATCTGTTGGAAAAATACTGAACCAGTTCATGCAATATAAGAGAGCTAAAACCCCAATTGAAGAAATGTATGAATAAGGACAGCTTCTAGGATTATGACTGTAGAAATTCCTTGATCTTTTCTCTAGAGCACTACTGTTACCAAATTCAAGCCCTGCAACTGCTCTCTGTCTTGAATTTCAAGTTAAATGTTCCAAGGGGTGAGCAAACTTTTAGCCCATCTTGAGTCAGGTGCCAGCCTTTTGATCATTCAATGGCATGGCCAATAGGCAGGGAGCCACCCAATTAGGTAATACTCCAGAGATTCTCTCACTCAGGGTGTTCAATAAATTCAATTATATTTCAAAGCTAGTATTCTCTCCTTGGCTAACACTGATTTATCTTATTTTTTCATTTATTTGTATAGCCTATGACTTCACTGCTTGGACAGTTACCTTTTTTCCTGAATCCACATGTGCCCTTTCCATTGTCAAATTTAATTAATAACTACTTTATTTAAACCTCTAATAAATATCTTATGATCTTGAATATCTATTGTTCTTGATTAACATATAGTATTTACATCATATTTGTATTCAATGTAACTATTACACAACATATTTAATAAAAAAGTAGTAAAAGGCCCTGGCTAGTGGTACAGTGGATAGGCACCAGCCTGGGAACCCAAAGGTCGCTGGTTCAATTCCCAGCCAGAGCACATAACCAGGTTGCAAGCCAGGTCTCCAGCTGAAGGCAAGTGAAAGGCAACCACACATTGATGTTTCTCTCTCTTTATTCCTTCCTCCCTGCCCTTCTCTCTAAAAATAATGAATAAAATCTTTTTAAAAAGAGTAGTAAAAAAGTATAAATGTTTCCATTTCCTTCCTCAAAAAAAAAAAAATGCTGATAAATTACTCCAGGTTTTCTGTGGTTGTAATTATAATTATTTTATTTAATATATTCTGGGGGTGGGGCAGGAGTCAGATGGATGTAGATTGAATACAAGTGGGACAGTGAGGCAAAGAATGCCAAACCAAAAAATTAGGTAAGAATGTACATTTCCCCGGCTGGTATGGCTCAGTGGATTGGGAGCTGGCCTGGGGACCAAAGGGTTGCCAGTTTGATTCCCAGTCAGGGCACATGCCTGTGTTGCAAGATAGGTCTCCAGCCAGGTCCCCTGTTGGAGGCATGAGAACGGCAATCATACATTGATGTGTCTCTCCCTTTCTTCCTCCCTCCCTCCCCCTCTCTCTAAAAATAATAAATAAATAAATGAATAAATGTACATTTCAATGCCTTTGGGAAAATGGCCAAAGCTAAGCTTTGGGTATTTGCTAAAATCATGTTTATATCATTCTTTTTTTTTTTTTTTTTAGCTTTTTATATCATTCTTTTGAGAGCCCAATATTTCACAGCTACCACAGGTAACACACTGGGTTCTTATTAACCCATGTATATTCATCTAATGTTTAATTCTTCTTTCTTATTACATCTGTTTCTATTTCTTCATGCTTTGCTATATACTGTATATTTAAGGAAATGACTACAGAAGAAAAGCCCTCAGCATATCATCAACCCCTCCATTCTGAGGAGCAAGTTATCTGACAGGCAGAACCACCTTAGGGTTGCCATGTTTAGCAAACAAAAATACAGGACACCAGTTAAAATGAAATGTTAGGTAAAATAAATTCCATTTGGGATATATTTTTATTTATTATTTGTTGTTTATCTGGAATTGAGATTTAACGGGGTGAGCTGCATTTCCTCTGTCAAAACTAACTGGTGCTCATGGTGACAGGCTAGAATGACAATTAATTGGACAAATACACCGATATAAGAAATACCACCTATCAACTGGTACTACCATACATGACTACGTCTGTCCTCAACCATACCATACATGACTATGTCTGTCCTCAACCAATCAGATAAAACCCAGTAAATAAAACATGTAAGATCATTAAGGTAAATCATGAATTTACCAAACAATTGAAAAAGAAAGATGGCAGATGGGTAATGGTCACCTATTCAGACTCAATGCAGGAGATACATAATTAGGAAGAAGGTAATTTTGGCATGGCAAAAATTTCCTTACATAGTAACGGGGATGTCTTTTTTAGTGAGATGCTGTCTCTTCTCTGGCTTGATGATAAAAAGGTGTTGAGCTGTGAGTTCCTGGGTCATTTGACCTTGTAGGTCCTTATTCCATGGAGGCTGCTTAACCAAAAGTATTTGTTTTGTGTGCTACTCTCACAGGAGCAAAGGGAGGCTTATAGTGCCCTCCATTCACTTTTACGTGGAGGCCTGGGTTTATCCTTTGCTTTGCTTAATTGCTAATTTTGTAGTTCATCAAAGTGAGAGTGACCTTGAACTGCAAGGGTCATTAACGAAGACCCATCCACCTGGTGAGGTGGCCTCCATCAAGACAGCATGTTAAACAAATGGCATTAAACATGACATGGGGGATATTTCTTCAGACTCATCCAGAAACAAAATTATTTATTTTATGTTCTCATCAAATTCTTCCAGCAAGCAAAAGAAGCTAAGAAACTATGGTTAAGTTCTATTTCAACGACTTTGATTAGGTTAAGGTTATGTGCTTCAATTAGCAATGGGCTGGGCCTTTACCAAATTCAAATGATGGGGTGAAAGTCCTGGCAATCATGTTGATGAAAATGGTGGTGTGTGGCTCATCTGTGGTAGCAGGTGGGAAAGGCTTAGTTGGCAAAAGCTAAGATTATTCACAACGTCACACTTCATCAACCAGATTTTCTTCTGGTCCAGAGAGAGGATAAAGAGGATGGTTGCTCAATTGAAGTTGTATAGGTTTTATTCCAATGTTTAAAACAGGAGAACTCAGCTAAAAAATAAAAACTTAAACATATTATTTTAATTTTTTGGTATAATACCTTCAGTTATCCGGGTGTGTTCCTAACTAGCACAATATAATTTTACCTAAATTAGTTTAAACGTTTTCATCCCTAATTTTTTAAACTATGATTTGGAGTAATCTGTGATGTTTTGCCCCAATACTGATACTACTACTGCCCTTACACTATTATCAAACATTGACTATAAGCTATAGCCTCTGCAAAATAAGATAATCATTATTTTTAAGTTAGCACCAGATTTTAACACCTTGAACAATTACAACTCCACACATTCTCAGAATGCTCTTGTTCTCTAAAGAACAAAATGGTACTTCCTTCCACAATACAAGGGCCATTTTTGTCTTAAACCCATTTGGCAAGGAATTAACATATCTGCCACCAAGAGGATAGGGATTTGGCAATATCTTTACAGAGTAAAATCCCACAAGGTGTTTCCATGGGGCACCACCAATGTGAAAAATGCTGCTGGTCGTCTGCCAATGTGAGGAGCAAAGCACAAGTTGGCCAAATGCACCTCTTGTCCAGGTGTCTGATTCAGCCAAGAACCCTGGGAGCACTCTGACCTAATGAATATTTTTGCTTGAGAAATAATTGTAGGGTTCCCCCATTATGCATGTCTTCCTTGTGCCAGAGTTGCCTATGACCTTGTTTTTATGTGCTTAGCATTTCAACATTTTGCAGCTTGATGATTTGCAGTTGGAGAATCTGATGAAAGAAATGAATGCTTTCTCCAGCAAAAAAAAAAAAAAAAAAAAGAACCTAGTATAAAGGCACCATGGACATGGACAACAAGTGGGATTGACTTTGGGGGGAATGGGTGGGTGGGGAGGGGGACAGAGGGGAGCAAAAAGGGGATGGATGTAATATAACAACAATAAAATTAAAAAAAAAAAAAGGCAGAGAAGCACAAATGCATGCCATCTACCCATGGACCTGCAGTTAAGCACCTCTGTTCTGGTGATTTATACCACTGCCTCAGCTTGGGTGGATATCCAGAAATTGGAGAAATGATTCACTGTGGAGTTGGGACAGCTGTTGCCCCAGCTCCCTTTGCCACCAGGGTAGTCCACTTGTTAGAAAAGCTCCTATCTGGCTCCCTAGTTTCTTCTGCCATGTGTGCCAAAGGGCCTGCTGCATCTCCTGGGGACAATCCTGACTACTTTTAAGGCTTTCATTCACTAGTGCTCTCTTGGCTGTCAAAACTGGCTTTGTCTGTAACTTTGTGGCTTGATGAGGGCTTGACTAGAATGGTTCTAGGTTGAGTCCGTTTCCTCAAAACACTGTCTTTCTTCCCTAAAACATAATTAGCTTGTCTTGTGCCATTTAAAATAATACCAGTCAGCTTTTAGTGAGTACCTGCTAGGGCCAGCCCACACCTTAGAAGGTAGTTTTAACAAAGGAAATGATGGTTTCAGAAATCTAGATCATTTGCTCCAGGGTCCTGACCCAAATTTTCTCCAAGAAATAGTCCCTGACCAGCACCACATTGGGTTGAGTGACCCTCTCTGCATTCATAGCACCAGCTTGATACATTTAGCAGTACTTCTTACACTGTATCGTAATTGCTGATTTATATCACATTTTTTCACCTTTGACCATAAGGTTCTTCATGGACTGAATATATACCCCAGGGCCTGCTTAGTCAATGAATGGTCATCACTTTGGAGTCTATTCCTGGATCAGCTCCTAACAAGTGGCTTAATTTTAAGAGGATTTCCTCTCTTTTTCCACCTCTCAGTTTCCACTTCTATCAAAATACAGGGCAGGACATATAGAAAATAGGTTCTAATGCAATGCAGTCCCTGATATGAGGGAGTAAATGATGAAAGTAGTAGCATCCTGGTGCCTCTAATGTCCATACCCTCTTCTCACTGTGTAGAAATTGTAATGGCTAAAGTAATTTATGCCCTACTTATACAGAGATGGATAGTCAACTCTACTTACTAATGATAAAGGGGTTCTTAAAGACTCTCTGGCTGAAGGGACCGCAAGAAATGTTCTGTTACCTGCCGCTGGGATTAATATCCATTAAAAGTAGCTAGAATGGTGTTTTTACTGCTTCTTAACCCTAAACATTCATCACTACTTGGTATTTGGCCACATGGCGTCATAAAGTGCATGTGGACTGGGAACCCAAATACCTTCCCAAAATTAACTTTCAGGATGCTTTTTTGGTTAGCAAGAGCAGGAAAAATCAACCACAAACACAATAAGGCTTTTAAAACTGTTGAAAATTTATCAAGTGCATGTTGCTTATATTTCCTACTCTAACAACAGAAGAACCAATGAAAAATTTATTTTATGTGCTTACTATTAAGACTAAAGAATAGTACTTACCCTAATTCCTTAGATGACTGGCAAAATTTACCACATTAAGGGCAAAAAAGACCACAGTGATGAGAAGAATTTAGAATTATTACTGCAGCACTGGAAGATAACATTTTTTCCCTTCTCTGTAGCACATAAGTTTCCCTTCATTCTTTTAAAAAGTTTCTGACAGAATAATAAAGTAGGCTAGCAGTGTAGACTGAAGGATATTTAAGAGATGTGATATCCTTTTCCTTCAGACGAATCATCAGAAGAGTTTGAAGGGAAAGAAACTTTAAAAAATATTTGCCTCAAAGTATTCCAAAGGGAACATCAAAAGAAAACATGATCAAGCTTTAGGACCATTCCCATCCAAGCACTGGGCTCCTGCCAAAAATACCGTGCAGAAAATAAAAGAGGTTTTAGAATTAGAATAAGTAAAATGCTTTGGACTTTCTTTAAAATAAATCCCCACCTTAAGCAAGATGTAGGTTTTTGCTACCTAAGGCAGAGAACAATGCATAGTTATTCAACCTTCAGCTGACATTGTGTTAAGCAGCAATTAGTAAACATAATATAAAGTATAAGATTAAATACCTAGATTTTCAAGTCTCAGTGAAGATTCTACTGGCATGAATTAAAATGTGTTTACAAGAGAAATAAGTCACACCAAACACATAATCTTTTAAAAGTCAGAAACACACTATTTAGAGAAGTTTCTCCATTAAGATTAAATTTCACAAAAGCAGAGAGTGATAATATTCCTCTCCACCAATTTACCCAACACTTGTTACCAATGTAAATTAATCAAAAAGCACTTCTAAGTATGTTACTATCAAAATAATTTTTAAGTAAAAATTATAGATATTTTCTAAACTTCTTTTGAAAAAACTTGTGACCAAATTCATTAATGTAATATTTCTAAACATCATTCTGATACAGAGAAAGTTTAAAATAGCAATAAATCTGTGACATAGAGAATGTTTCATAATTTGGACAAATTAGCACTTTTAAGTCATTAAGTAGGATTTACTCATTATTTTCCATAACAGCATTGGCTCAGCAAACATTTCTTGGGCCAGACACCCTCTATAATAGAAAGCCCATAGTCTACGGATGAGACAAGAACTCCAGATAAAGCAGAGGTGAATGACTAGTGCCTTGATTATACCAAGTCAACATGGAAACAGAAAAATAGTAGAGCAAAGGTACAAAGATGAAAAAATTTAGAGGAAAACAGGATATGAAATAGGAGAACTCAGAAAAGTACATTTACCACATATTTGGAGATTTTGTGCATATTGTTTTCTCAGTAGGAAAGATGAAATATATCTATAAAGTCACCTACAAAGGTCTGTCCCAAAAGTATCGAGCCAAGGTCAACAGTTTGCTCCCCAAAAATTTCAGGACAGATCTCGTATACCTTGAACCTTGATGACTAGAAGGTGACTGATTGCCTTCTCAACTGCTTAGTACTACCTAGATATGACCTCTAATAAACTCCTCATAGGTTTCTATTTTTGGAAAACATCTCTTTTCTCATCCATTGACATTTAAAATGTTTCATCAAGATTCTCCATCTCTAGGCTTTACCTGAACTTGCCTTATCAACACCAGAGAATCAATTCCTATGATATGAAAAACAGTAAATTAGCTATTAGTTTATAATGCTCTTATGAAAATTTTATTTTCATAAAAAAAACCTTTTAATACAGACACAATGATTCTCATTTTGCAGATGAAAAAATGAAGCTTACAGATTTCCAGTACTGTGTCCAAGGCCACATGAATGTTCAGAGACAGAATAATATCTTGGAGGTGACACCTGGTTTGGACCTAAACTTGAACCTAAGCTCCTAACCACTATCTTATTCAGCTTCTTCACACTCCATTATATAGCTGGAACTCACATGCCCAATCCATAACAAAAGCACTTACCTATCAAGAAAACAATATACAATATTTACCTGATTTTTTAGTTGTTCATGAGTTAACCTAAATTTATAAGGTATTATTGCATTTAACAATATAACCCAGCCTGTTAAAGTAGTTCTCATCAGGCCTTTTAAAATGCTAATGGTCAAATGAAGTCCAGAATAAGAAGCTTTTCTCCAATATTTTGGATTAGTTCTCATCCTTACAGAGTATCTTTTGACACTAAATTCAAGGAATTAACATTCCTTCAGATGTCCAAAAATTTTCAAAGTGGATGAGAGCAGTTGTTAGTGGGTACGATATCAGCTACCTCTGTGTATTGTAACATATAATTAAATGAGTAAGTATAGAAAAAAATAGGGGTTGATAGCTCAGTTGTGTGGTCTGGGGGAAGTTTAAAATATGTGCATGCACACATACACACACACACTCAACTAAATGCATTCTAAATGAATATGTGGATTCATAAACTTGCATGGAGCTGAAGGTTTGCCCAAATAATAACACTTTCTAGCTAGCATAGTGGTGAGAGGTGGTGAATCTCAAAGCTCCAGGAGTTGACAATGAAATAGACCACAACTCCTGAAACCAGCAAAAACAGGTGTATGACAACTGCCACAAATTTGAAAAAGAAATGATCTGTATGTTTTCTTTGGTATACCTGTTAGCAATTTCTCATTGTCCTATTAGGCACAGTAATTTCAAATTCCGGTTGATGGTTTAATATGACAGATTTTCATTACAGCAACAAGAACAATTTCTAATTTATGTGGAGTTTGAACATAACTTTCAAAATCCTGAATATAGAAAAACTAAAATAAATTTTGTTCATCTTCTATTTACCTAACTCAATATACTAGTTATGTGCATATGTCAGAAGTTCAGTACATAGAAAAACTATGGAGCATTGTTTATCTCTCTCCCTTTGCCCACCAAAGTCCAGATGATTTAGACTTTCATGTAAAACAAAGTGTATACACTTGGTTTTTGAGTTGTTCTCAGATAAGGAGCAAGTAATTATTCACTGTGTTAAAAATAAATATTAACTTCAGAAAATAGAGTAAAATTAAAAATATGTAAATATATGAAAAGCATACAAATTTTTAAAGAAAAGCATGTAATAATAACAGTTCCACTTGGTGTTAGAGAACAGTTTTATCCTTTGCAATAAGTCGATGTGACTGTGGGAATAATGATTCTTACACAATGAAGAAAAGTCCAAACTGATTTCCACTTTATTCAAAAAAGGAAGAATGTTATGTACTATATTTTGCTTCCATGAAAGCAATTGACATTTATAAAAACTGGACATTAGTGTTATTAAACTTAACTTATTTGGAGAATTGGTTTATTTAGCACAGATTATTTTCCAAATGTTCTAGGCAAAGTATTCTTGTAGCATTGATATGTTTAATAATATGGAATAAAAATAATACTTAAAAAATTTTTACAATTTAATTTTACTTGTACTTTTCCATACAATTGATATTATTCTATATAAATTCTAGAATAAATGATTTTTAAAAGCAATGGTTTGATTGTTTCTTAAGAAATGCCAGGTTAAAATAAACAAATGTGATTGCTTTGAATGCTCAATTATTTTGAGCATTTTCTTTCTACATAAGTAATTTTGTTTTTATTTCTATTTCATAAACACCAGAAGTTCATAAGGACACATGGAATGATAATACAACTTAAACCTTTGCAATTTTAAAACAACACTAGTTATTTGTAGAGTTTAGACTCTCTTCCATACTGCTAGGCTGAGTACATGTTTGCCCTAAAACCTTCTACAAGCTTACAATATGGTCTCTAGTTTCAAGTGATGACAAAGACAGAATGCAGGAAATTAAGTCTTGAAAAGTCCTTAAAGATTCCTTTGAAGTCTGATGTAACACCATTTTTTCAAGTACACTAACTGCAATCCTTCAATGATTTGTTTTTATGTTACTCTGTTTACTCTACTTTCCAAATTTGATTTGAAGTGCATTTACACAAATACATTTTCATATACATTTAAATATCCAGACCACGTACATGCTGCTGAGATTTGTATGGTAGTAGAGATCAAGCAAATGCAAAAAGACTTCGAAGTTTTGAGTGAATTTGCATAGAGACGTAAATTACCCAGGATATTCAAAGCCATACATTTGCTGTAGATCATATAAAACTCTCCTAGCTCACGGAAGCACAATTCTCTTTATTTCACATTTGTCTAATATCAGGTTTTCTCTAAGAATTTTCACAGGCTCTCCTCTTTCGTCCATACTATTTTTATTTCTATATTCAGAGTGTGCTAACTGGTAGCACTTGCATTTACAAAATTAATAGTATTAGACTACCTGAAATAATTTTAAACTGGGTTCTTTCTTCCTTCCTGAGCTCTGCCTAGAACACACACAGAGATTAGTGTATACAAATAATGGGCATGCCCTAAGTTAAAAGTAAAATATTTTTTTTCTAAATTTTTAAATTAAATATGATTGACCATTAGAAAGATTTTATTTGGCTGTTTGCAATACATGTATATATGTATATAAATATGAATAGATACTATATATAGAATATATAGTATATAATGTAATATACACATATAAAATGTATATATACATTACATAATAAATTATATATACACATACCTAAGATAAACATTTATAAATGTTATTTGAAATAGAGGAAAACATATTCCATTCAACATAAAAAACAATTTGTTTGAAATATACCTCCTTTAGTTGCAATCATTATTGGAAGTTTCAAAAGAAAAAGAGTTTTAAAAAAATTGTTAGTTTTTACATTTTTATAAAACACTTAAAACATGAAATCCTCTTCCTAAATTAATCTCAGGGTCCTGGGTAAATGTCATAATATCCCCATAAAGTGATAAAAGGTGAGAATCTGGACCTGAGTGATTATAACAAAGTGATTTCATTAACATTTGAAATAATTGTCCTTCACTGTTTCATTGGTCAACCTCTTGTCTTGGTTCACCCTCTACCCCTTTCCCATTTTAAAATAAAAGATATTGTTGCCAAACTGCCAAGATGTAATCATAATAATAAATTAACACCCTCTTTTCAGTGCAAAGAAAGTAATTAAGTTTCTCTAAACATGTGTTAGCTCTATGTAAGCTTTATAAAATTCATTTTAAACCATCTTATGCAAATATAAAAGCATAAAGCAGTAACTGCATGACTAAATATTATTTTGTTTTTAATCTAAAATATTTTCTTTCATAAACATACAACCTATAATGCAAACAGATGCTGATTTTATGCAAATGAAAATAACTATTTCCCTTCAACATTGTAACTGCTGAGTTGATATATTTTAAAATTTTAATGACATGGATAAACATAGTTTGCTCATCCCTTAAATTTACTTAAAATATGTCTTGGGAAAAAGGCAATACGGCAATATTAACAATAAAAGTGAGTACACATTTGTTTGGTACAGGTCAGATTCTACTGCAATGTAATCACACATTTTACGAAAGTGGGAGATTTAGTGCATAGGAAAAAAAAAAAAAAAGGCTTCTGTCCTGCCTGTGACATTTATGGAGATCATTTTTATATGCAGAGTTAACTAAAAGGAAATGTCATAGAAAGTTGAACATGTTTAATTAACAATAACATAGTCTAAAATGTCCCAAAGAAAATTAATAACAATTAAGAAAGTTACACAAGCTCTTAAAGGATGCAATACCAAAATAAGAAATTATTTATCTGAAAAGGTGTTTAGCAATAAAATATAGAATGACAGACTCTCAAAACTGACACCCTCTCCTAAAAGGAGATGACAATATAACTTATGAAAACTGTCATGATGTCATGTAGGATATGAACAAAAGAACTCTGTTATTTAATCTGAGATGCCTCACAAGCATCGTAGGCTAGGAACCCAGTTCTTATTTAAAAAATATTTCTTACAAGCGTTAAAATCCTCTAAGAGTTGTCAGCTCAGATCTTTATCGAGATACTCCAACCTATGTATCTCTTTGCATTAAGAAACTTTCTCCCCAAATGTCATTATTTAAAGCTCAAACCCAATGTTTTCTCACATGTGATTATTCCATTTGAACAAAACATGCATATTTCAAATCCAGAAAACATGAAGAAGATGTAAAGAATAAACTCGTTCAGGGAAGCCTGCAAAGGGGGCATACCCTGCTAATTTTCACAGTGAATTAAAATAGGCAATCCTCCTCAAGTGTCTTTTATAGAAAGAAAATCAGGCGCATCAGGAAATCTGTCACCATACCTGCGTGCACTTTAAACGACTACGACGCACACGCTGTAAAATCTTCACTCTGAGAAATAAAGCACACTTCATTTAACTGCTGCGAAACACTGCTGCAGAGGAGCCCAGTGCATTTTTTTTTTTTTTTTTCAGGCAACCGATCCAGCTTTCCACCAGCTCTGTGACCTTTGAACTCCCTCTGCCCCCCTCCTCGGCTTCTGCAGTCACAGCCTCGGAGCTGGTCTCATTTGCATAAGGCTCCGGCAGTCCTCCAGCAGCCGGAACGGAATGCTGGGTAAGGATTGTGGGGCTGCAGCTCGGCCAGAATTACCTGAATCACTGGAGAGCTGGAATAGGCAGGCGATGGGGAGTGGGCAGTGCCTTCCCTGGGCTGGCAGCATCACAACCCCCGTGTCTATTAATGGCTAAGTGATTTTTAACAGTTTTAGAGCTCTGCTTTCCCTGCTCCCCACCAGAAGAAGCTGTCGCATTGACTGTGGTAACTAAGGAAACCCACACAGTCAAATACTTCATCTAAATACATGTGGAAGGCCAATTTAAATTTTTCATTAACTTCCCTTGTTTTTGAAACATAGCTGATCCCACCCCCCCCATCGGAATACATAGTATTGCGTGCATAATCAAGGGACATAGGCTATTTCTTTTGGTTGTGGTTTAAATAGCATTAATAGGCATACATTTATTTAGTCACTATACAAATACATAAAGTCACTATAATAACTCCATACCATATTAAATATGCCCTAGTGTCTTAAAGACAATCATCCTAAATGGTGTTCAAGAAATTAATTATAAAGGCTTTAGGTCCCAGGCTGTATTTAAAACAATGCAGCAATAAAAATGTAGAGCAAAGTTAAACTATGTATTTAAATTTAAAGATTTATGCAGCTGTACTGCTTGTCTGTTTTTGGCAAAGATGTTCAGCGTTGTGCTATTATTTGCTAGAGTTATTTCTTTTCATCTTCCTACACACAGCAGTCTCTATTTAAAACATAAACTTCTTCACTGATCATAAACCTAAAAAGTGGTTATTTTCTAGGGACAGAGGTCATATGTGTACATATTTTTATACATACACATGAAGGCACATATTCTTCTTTTCTAAAGGGTGAGTCAATGGAAATAAGCATCATCACATAATTAATCCATTCTTTTTACAATTAAGCTAATTTGTTTGTTCCATTAGTGAATGAATAATATCTATCAAATAAAAGGCTTTATGCGGTAACATTTTCCATCTATCAAAGGAAATATAGCATGAAAAGTAAAAGGCACACAACAGAGTAATATAAATATATATTACTATATTTAAATATAAAATGCAGTTTTCTAATAGAAAGCATTACTAACATTTCATAATTCTTCTTTGAAATATTTTTATTGAAATAATTAAATATTCCAAGCTTTCCTCTTGCAGTATGCCAAAAGACATCAATAAATTCTGAATGCTATTTCATCCAATTTATAAGACATGTAAACTATTGCAATATAATATTTTTTAATACTGGTAAAATAAATCTGAAGCTTTTCATTTGAGCTACTTATCAGTCGTATTCTGCTTTTTATTATTCCTTCATATACAGAAAATTAAAAATTATTGAAGGACTTTTTTCTCTTACCCATGAATTTTTCAATAGGATAAACAAGTTTTCAGTTTACTATAATCATATAAACATTTTTCTATCATATCTGACTATATCAACAATTTAATCACATGGGGTCAATTCAAGTGCATCCTTCATATTACATACTGCAAATAGCTTGCAAAGTTTTTGTGTAAGGCAAAACGCACACCAGCCCGTTCTAATTTAATTCCAATCAAGCACAAGGATGTGTTGGAGTAATTTATAAAATCACTGACCTGTTCAAATAGCTGTAGTCTTAGTCCTCGCAGTCTTTATTCATTAGAATCCAAAATAGATTGATTATCATTTTATAACATGTGTCAGCATCACCAAAGGCACTGTTCTTCCTGGTTCAGCGGAATCTTCTTAAATTTGCCAGCCCTGTGTTTTATTGCTGGTACCGTATGCTTTATTGTTCGGCCACAAGAGCTTCACTCTGCACAAAGACTCATTACCTACTGCTAGCTGCACGGCATCAGCCTCACTGAGGCTGCCTATATGTGATCACATGGGAGTTTTGTCTGAGAAAGCCAGGCATGCCACTGACTTCACTGTGTCTATGGATATTTTTATCAGCTGAGGTCTGCTAGGAGGAAGGAATATCACACTATAAAGCTGCTCTAGGTCATTAATGGAATCAGATAAGGAAACTTATGGAAATCCTTCACAAAAATTTATTTTATTATAGAAAACATTTGAGCCAGCAGCATTCAAAAGAAGTTAGGTTTTATTTTAATAAGAGGCTGAATAATCATTTGAGTAAGGGGAACTAACAAAACCCGTTTCCTACCTTCTGCGTTCTGAAAGTACTTTTGTACTAATGTTATTAAAGAGCCTTGCTTAATTGAATGATTTGACAGCATGTTTTAACCATTAGATTGCTGGTGTTTCTTTTTCTTGGAGGAGGTTCTTTTCTAAAAGGGTAAGTGGCTGCTTCCCTCAAAATCTCCTCTATGAAAATTTCAATCACTAATAGATACTATATATGAATAAAAAGAGATCTCTGAATTACTTTTGACAAAGTAGATGAGAGGGTGACTCTTATTGATGTATATAAATGAGGTAGATGATTAATTTATCTTCTCAAAAGATGACACATTCTTAGCACAGCTGACTTAAAAGAACAATGAAGATTTCAATTTAAAGATCTAAAGAACATGTGGCTCATATTAATTCTTAAAATCGCACTAACTTATTTTAGACAGCTTACCTCAATAAAGCATATGGTTTACCTTATCTGATTTCAGTGTTAACAAGTAGTTTCAGAGCTGACTGCTCAGCATATACAGGAATTTTCTGCTGTGCAGATATTGAATTCATAGATGCACATGTGTGTGTATAGTCAGATTCTCTTTATAATATATATATATTTTAAATAAACACTTGAAATTATTTCTCAAAATTTGAAAATGAGCTGTGGATTTCCAAATTTAAAAAGAGTTAGCTATTGAAATTTGATTTTAAAAGAATCTATTTCTTATATTTGTAATAATCTATCCAAATTGAATTGGTAATTGAAGGCTTGTTGCTTGTTCATCTCAAGGAAAATCTTATGACAAATAATGCAAAATGCAACAAAGAACATAAAAGGAAAAGTCAGAAGCACCATAAATAAAGATCAGAGAACAAACTTTCTGTAGTTAGATGTACATTAAAATGCATTTTAATAAGTTTGTGAATAATTCAGTAATCTTAAAAACAGTACATATATACACCTGCTTAAGCCTTCCATTAATAAATTATTTTAAGAAATATAACAAAATTTTTTGTGTCAATTGAAGTTTTTAAAAATAATTTTAAGCCCAAATAGGCAAGTGTGGCTAAAAAGTCTAGTTTCTAAATACAATAATTTAATATAATTCTTTATAATTTTTTATAGGATTACCATTGATTTAGAATGTTTCATCATTTAAGTAGATGCCTTTCAGTGGGTTTTCCTTAACTTTGGAAAACATTCAGATATCTTTTAAACACCACAATTTTCATGTATTTGTTCCCAAATGCTCATGTTCATTTTTCCCACTGCATATGAGAACAACGCCAGAGCTACAAAACCTTGCATAGGCATAAAAGGAAAGGGGGAAAAAAAAAGGAAAGACCAGACAGTTCCTGAGTTATTGTGCACCTCTGGGTTTTTAAAGGTATGTACATTCTAGTTAATATCTTTGATGATGTCATCATGTTAATGTACAAGGAAATAAACAAAAGGCAGCCATTTTTCTCTGCATCACTTCAAAAACAATGAAGTAAAATGGTTGCCAAATGGAAGAATCAGCAGAAAACTAAATTATTTCCAACTTCTAGGGAGAAGGAGAGGTCAAAGGTGTAAAATTGGAAATAAAAACTACATATATACAAAATTTGCAGTTTGTATGAATGTATGTAAAGAAATAATTTACAATAAAAATTATAATTACAGGGAATACATAAGTAGCTAGTAATTAAAATAAATTATCACTAAAATAGTAACTCTCCAATGAAAAGACTATAGAGTATAAACAGGTATTAAATGTAAGACCCTATTAAATTCATTAATGTTGAAAAAGGTATTTAAATGTGGACAATAGAGCTAGAGAGATTTAGAGACAGAATTATCAAGAAAAAGTAATCATCTTCCCAGGCTCGCTATTGTCTGAAATGGCCTTAAAGAGTTATTCTAGAACCGTATGCCGTAGTTTTTCAAGTATGCAAAACGGGAACAGAAAAGTCTTTGGAAAGCAAGTCATGAAAATATATAGCAATATTTTTATACCTCAGTTCCCTAAACTGACTTTAACCAAGTGCTATCAACAAATATTAGTCAAATGGGAAAAATGATGTAAATCCTAATAATTGTTTAAAATAATTTAAAATGCATTACCCTAATAGTAGAAACAACCTAATATAATAAGCAGATAGGACTTTTAGAAGCAAGAAGTGATTTTTTTTTGATGTGTGCAGAAAAATAATAAAAATAAATTTAGTAGTTTAAAATAAATCTCATACAATTCCTTCAGTATTAAACAAATTACAAAATACACCCATCCTTCCAATCAAAATTCTGGAACTCTCTGTCAGTGACAAGACAAGAGAATTGCAGCAGAGTTGCTGATTCTCACATTACACAATGAACAATGGTGCCTATGCTTATATAACAGTTTCATCAGCCAAGAGTTCTTTAAATTTTAAATTAACAAAGAAACACAAGATCACAGCTTAAAAAAGTGAATTTCACCCAAGACTAAAAAGATGTTTTTAATGTTCTTTGTTCAATTAAAAGATGGGCATTGAAAAAGATATTTTGATTCTTACTATTGACTTCTATTAGCTTAGTTTTTCTCTAGTGACAAGAATCCATTAATTGAATAATTTTGTTTGCTCCCCTTTTCTATAAAACAATGAAAGCTTGTCAGAGTAATCTAAAATGTTTGCTATTTATCTCATGCAGTAATTTAGGCATAAACCTGCTAAATGGATAATCCTTTGAACACTCCACTGCATGAAGGAAGTCAGAGAAGATTTACCAATACCATGATCTGTGTTTCCTGGAACAATATTAATTAGCATATGTGCCAGTACCTGCTCATGGACTTCACCCTTGATCAGGCTGGACATCTCACTGCTTTCCATTCTACCTTAGGACACATTCAGAGAAGCGAGCAAGTTGGCCATGATGGCCTCAAAACCCAAGACTAATTCAATTCAATTCAATAAATATTTATTGAGAGGCTACCATTTACCAAGCTCTGAGACAGCTGCTAGAGATATAAAAATAAAATCTATACTGTTTCCAAGGAGATTATAGTCTACTAGCTTGAAAAATATGCTGAGCATGTTATGGGAAGGTGGGAAAGTAAGGACGCATTTTTTAAAGTTTGAATATTTTATTGACTTAACATGCATTTTATGTATAAGCAATACAATGTCTTTATTTTCAGTATCATTTCCTAAAGTCAGGAGACTATTATTATAAAAATGTCACACACACACACACACACACACACACACACATATATATATATATATATATATATATATATATATATATATGGCAATGGCTACTAACTTTGTTATTCTTCTCATGAAAAGGTTGAGTCTAATTGCTTTCATTTGAATTCCAATCTAGTCTTCATAATTTGCTTAGCCAATAGAGACTACAGAAGTAATGTGCTGGAAATTCCAAAGCCAGGTCCTAAGAAGCCTTGTAGCTTTTACTTGAGCCTGTTGTAGCACCCTCTCCAGGGTCCCTGAGCTGCCACCTGGGAGGGTTAACCACCCTAAGACTACCATGGAGAGGCCACATATAGGCCTTCTGGTCAGCAGTCCCAGCTGGGCCATTTTGTAGCCATTTCTGATGCCTAACACATAGGCAGAACCATCTTGGACCCTCCAAACCCACCTATTCATCAAATGGACACCATGAAGTCATTCCAGCTGTCTCTATGTGAAGAAGAATCACTTAGCTGAGATCTCAGATTCTGCTATAAATGTCCTATAGCAGTTGTAAGATAATAAAATGGTTGCTGCTTTACACCACTCATTGTTGCAGTAGTTACTGAGCAATTGATATCTGAAAAATATTTACATGTGTACGACAATGTAATAAACCTAAGAGTACAGTCTGATTTGCATATTCAGTGAAATTGCTGAATTTTATTTAAGGAAACGAATGCACTTAATGAGGGCATTACAAGAAAATACAATTTAGGAGGGTGGAAAAGAGAAGCAAAATAATTTAGGCAGTGCCTAAAGCAAAGGAAGACTGAGTTATCTGAGAAGATCGTATGGCAGGAATGGAGGCTCTGAAGGAATAGTTAGGAGATGTCATAATCAGCTTGGAGAAAAGGGGGTTCTCAGTTGCAAAATGGTACATGGAAAAGATTCAGAATCAAAGGCAAGAGCTTCAGTCATTAATGAGAGGAACATGGAGGAAATTTGGGTAACAGGAGATTGAGGCATGTGCTGGGAAGGTGAAGGAGAAAAAAGAAGTCTGGCCCTCCCAAAGTGCTCAGAAGCTTGAGATGCAGGGATTTTTGCAACAGGTAAGTCACTAAGGCATTAAGAAAACAGGAATGGTCAGTGTGATGCGTAAAGATAGCCATGGAAGCAGAGGGGTGACTGGAGTGGTAAGCATGCAGGCAGCCGCAGAGTCTGAGGAGGAGATGTGGGGAACTAGGAGATCTCAAATTACAGGCAGTGACTCAGAAATGAGGAGAAAGGAATCTATCATAAAGAAGGAAAGAAGTTAAATTTGATCGGATGAACTGGCCTCTGATCTCATGCATAACCTTAAAAGTCAATGGTTCTACAATTCATTCACCAATTTTATATGACAAGTGGAGAGCATTCAACTAGTTTTATTAGACAGATTTAGTTAAGTGCACAAGTATTTTGATTTGTATTGTCCTCAGCTTGTCAACGTTCAGATTCTGGGTAGTGTTTGGGAGACTACGAAAGACTGTTAAGTCTTTCGCTGAGCAAAGTACATAGAGGAGAGTATTTATATTTCTTTTTGTTATCTTATTTCTAAGTTAGAAAAAGAGGTAGAAATACCTATGTCCCAGTCCTATAACAATAAAAAACAGATAATTTTGGATAATGCAAACTAAGCCTTAACTGACTGCCCCCCTCCACCATTACCTATCAAAGTAAACAATCCTATTGGAGTTTATCCTCTAACTATCCATCCTATCTGGATATTACACTATCCAAGTAGCAGGTGTTAAACAGCTAGTGAATGGCCACTCAGAATGATATAGGTTAAATGGTAGGAATAGTTCTATAATTGCTGCTACTGCATACACAATATGTACATAAATCATCTGAACATGGCTGTAAAGAAGTCTTTATCCAAAGTGACCCAGAGAGGAAAGGATCCAGATTTTCCCTCCATCCTTCAGTCTCTTTATCACCACAAAGGCATTAGGAAACAGCATTGATCAAGAGAAAAGAGTAAATGAAGCAAATCTCCTTTCTGAGAACACAAAGGATACATTTATTTCTTAGTGACTATCAAAGTTAATTATAATGGTTTCTTTTTATGCTGAATTAGGTGTCTAATCTGGGGCAGAAAATATGGAGTCAAACAGCATATGCAAAAATCAACTACAAACTAAGCAGGCAATAATAATATAATAATTATTATGTTATTATTATTATTTAATAGGACCAGTGGATTTTCCATGTCAATGGGAGAGTTGCACCATAGCTAAAAGAAAGAACTGTGAGACAGCTTTTAGGGTCAAAGCACAAGACAAAGAGTTTCCTATATTTTATTTCAGCAGAATTCTACAAGCACTTGGCTAACAGATTGAATCTACTCTGATTTGTATAATTGGAATGTACAGAAACAGCCTAGGTTTATTTATTTATTTCATTAATTCACTCATACATTTATTCATTTTATATTCTTTGAGTACTACATGTTCAGAATCTGGTTCAGTGGTTTTACAGGCTAAAGAAATGAGTAAGTCATTCTGTAAGCTTAGTGACTCCATCAAGAAGTAGAGACAGATAGGAGATATAGGATTTTGTGATAAGTTCTATAACAGAAAATATACAACAATATAAAGACAGAAGTACATAATGCTATATAAAAATAGAAAGTAGTTATCAAGAACTTACTAAGACTAAAGTGCTTTACATGTATTAATTAACTCTTAGAACCATTGCCACAAGTGTAGCTACTTTTGCCATCTCCATTTCTTAGATGATACAACTGGGAAGCAGACTGGTTAAGTGACTTGCCAATGTGACAGAGTCAGTATCCAAACCTAGGTAGTATGGCTTTAATGCAGGGTGGCTCTACTGGCAACATATTACCTAAGGCAGTTGTGGTGGACTTCATGTAAGAGGTGACATGGTAAATAAATATTAAGGGTTGATTAAGAATTCTTTTGTGGAACAGGAGAAAAGTATTCTAGGCAGAAGGACTAGAATATATACAGATTCTGAAGCCTGACTAACGTATGTGTGAAGGAAATTAAAAATTTCACTGTGAAAATGGTGAGGATTTTGATCTTGATAAGACTGTGCCTTTGTATGAGTCAGTTTCTACTTAGCACGTGTTTAGGCGGTTTTATTACAACTGTGTTTAATTAGGTAACTCTGGAGAATGAACTGGAGAGGTCCTTAAAGGAAGGCCAAATAAAATTGTTGAAATATCCCAGAGGAAAAAAGTTAAAAGGTTCTAAATGAAGACAGTGACAGCCCTGGGGATGGGGAAAAAAAGATATTGAGGAAGTGAATCAATAGATACTTAGCCTGAGAATGAAGGAAAATACTGAATCTAGGAGTTTTAATTTGGGAGACAGCATGGATGATACCATTAACCAAAGTTAGAAATACAAGAGGAAGCTTAGATAAACACCAAATGCCTACCATGCACCAGCAAAAGTATAAGTAAGAGTCCAAGGGTACAAAGATGCCATCTTGATGTCTGCATGTTCAATGACAGGTAGAGCAGCTCATAGACAAGCTCTCTTAGGCAGATACACAATTTCTTTCAGTGACTTGATGGAAGGTTATGAAAGAACAAGGAGTGACTACCTTTTTCACACTAAAACTTCAAATCTGAAATGCTATCAATTGAACTTAACTGTGGTGCTCGAATGAGAAAATTATATGAAAGTGTTTTGTGCAGATTAAAATCATGATCCACATCACAAAATCCACCCCCATGTTTTATATTAATCATATGACATGAAGAAATACAAGAAATACATTAGATTTCTCCTTTAGGCAAATGTTTTAATGAGCTTAATCCTGTGGCTTGATATTAATGCTAGTGACTGGCTTCTTTGAGATGAAGCATGCATTTTCTGTCTTGTTCATATAGTCAGCTCCCTAGTTAGTATTCATTATTCATGTCTATTTTTATCAAAGAGCTTGATTACATGAAACCATGATCCAAGCATGTTTGGCTCTCATTTTTATCTATGAAAGGAAGGAAATTATATACCCTTATTATACTGGTATGATTATGTACACATGTAATCATAGTACATATGAGTTCCTTTGTATTAGAATGTGGTGCTATTTAATTTAGGTGGTCAAATGGCCATACCTGTTTTAATTAAAAATATCAACATACCATTGAGGAAAAGCCATTAGTCTTGTAAATACACTGGTAAAATCTAGATTGATCAGTCTCAATAATCTCTATCTAGAATGGTCTAAGAATTTATTATGTGAATAGCAAACAAACCATGTATTAGTTTGACCGGGGATTAAGACCATAATGTCTGAACGTCATGACCATGACCCCTGATAATGTTAACTAACATTTGTGAATGGTACAGCAATTGCTACTCTTTAGAGGCTATAGCACACTTTGGATCTTTGCATCTTTAATTACAGATATTCAGGGAAGGTGCAGTTATGATGGCTGAGAGAAATTTGAGCCTGATATTGCTACTGTTTCCCAGCCACTCAAAATGAGGTGACTTCAATATGTTTACATATGTTTGTTGCATTGCATTGTATTTATACTGATTTTTTCCCCCTAGGAAGCTACACTATTCCATTTTCTCATTACTCTAATTAACTATATTCTATAACTATTCTGGAATTAGCAGCCATAAATTTATGGCTTAATGGACTACAAGAAGAATGAGGATTTTAAATACAAAGGTATTTCAAGAACCACACTTACAATAATTAAAACTTGAAATTCCCTAAATATATTTAATAAGTATTTATCAATGTAGTGTACTATCAAACATCCATTACAATCAGAATCATCACAAGTATGTAAAAACAATAAAAATGTTCACAAAGTAATACTTAGTAAAAAACTTTACCAGAACTAAAAACAAATATGATTATAATATGTATACAAGAAGACTGGAGAGAAACAAAAGGAATTAAAGGATTATATTTGAGTATAAAACAACATACATGCTGTGATCTCAATGTTTTAAATACACAAATGTAAAACAATTGGAAATATAGAATCAAAATGACAAAAATAGTCATCTCTTGGACATTAAGTAATCGGTGAGTTTGATTTTTGACTGGATTTTTTACTTTACTAAGTGGTCTGTTTCCTGTTACCAATACAGTGTAAAATTTAATAATACAAGAATTATTATTATATTAAAATTAATTATACTAAAATAAATTTAATAATAAGGAAAGCATTTAAACAACAAAATATTATTCAAATCATTCCAACTGCTGTAAGCTTAAGCTTTAGATATCAAGGAAATTGAACTCCGCCTCCGCATGCCACCCTTTTGTTGAATTTGTTGCTCCATGCCAGGCTCCCTAAAGATGGGATTGCTTTTGACTGATGAACAGACTCCCTTCTCAACATTTTCTCCAAGTAACAACACACTATGATGCTTTTCTAAATTTGCTTTTGAGGCACTAAAGGAGAGCCATGTACCTGTTCTCACTGTTTCTCTAAGGGGGTCGTGGACCAAAGCGGATGATTGGAGATGTCACAAGAAGGTATCAGTAAGCAACACTACTCTGACCCAATGGCTGAGCCTTATGTTTTGATTAATTATTTTACTTGACTAGAGAGAAAGATTGGAGTTTTATAGGAAAAATGGTAATAGCGCTAGAGAAATGTAGAACATGTTAAAATTGGGGGAAAATCTTGAGAATTAAAAACTAAAATCTGTAGCTGGGCATTATGTGGACTCAGGTGAAATTTAACAGCAGAAAAATTGGAATCCCTAAGGTGAAAGCATCTAACTGAGAAAATATTAGTGTCTTCATACTCAGTCTTCCTTTCGCTTGAAGGACACCTATGATGCAAATGTCCAGCAGTTAACTCTTGCTTTCTTGTTATTCCAAAGAGACATGATGCTGCAGACTTCTGAACCTAAACACACTATCAGTGGGTTTTGCTCAAGTCATTCATTGTAAACTGGAAATACAAAGTAGTTGGAGAGCATTTCTCAGGAAACAATTTAAGGGGCAACTTTTAATATGTATTGATTAATTAATCCTTGACTATAAATAGGAAAGACTGGAATAGAAGCCCAATCTTCGTTCCTAACACATTTGAGCTTGTATGATGATTCTCTGATTTCTTACACTCGCTACTTTCCTTTATCAGGGAAACTCTGGCCCCCTCTGCCAGTCTTAGCTCAAAAGTTCCCTCCCTTTGAAGCCTATCTTCGTATCCTTTACACATGGCAGAAAAAGGTCATTCATTTCTTTCTTCCATGTTTTTATTACTCTATTCTCTAATACATCAAAATGTATGAAGGTGTTTTCATTTCTACAAAGGTACCAATAAACTGGGATCACAAAGATAAAAACTCTGTCTTACTCATATTTATACCCTCAAAAGTTGCTACAAGCCTTTCACATTAGAGATGCTCAAGTTGTTGAACAAATTCTTGAGAAAGTGTTCTTAGGATATAGACATAATGTGTACACCCGCCTTTCAATAGCTGTCTTTGGGATGCTTGATAATGCTGGTAACATGTAAATTGTTGTTATTCAGAGGACAACTGAACTTGTCTAAATAATAGATAAAAAGCTAAAAACATTGTACACACTTTCTCCACCCACCCATCACAACAGGGTTATGAGAATTGGATCAGACAAGGTATCTCGAAATTTTTCTCTGTTCCATGGCTAGTAATGTATCTTCAGCCTTGTTAGAAATTCTTCCACCTTAGAAAACTTCTTGAGCCCTTTTCTTAAGTACCAATCATCATTACTATCATCTTTGACAACATTCTCTTCCCTGTCCTTTTCTTTCATGTTCAAGCAGTCTCTGTGATTTTGCATATATTCATTTATCTAATAGTCTCTCTGCTGTCACAGGTAGATTTTCTTTAGAGTAGAGACACATGCAGATCCAGGGGAGCTGTGTTCATGTTCACTACTGGGCCTTCTCATGCATTTTAACATTGTACATCAACACATCTGCCAATAGACTAACCATTCTACAAATACTATCTCTGTCAACAGAAGTTCCCTGTCAATTCATGGCATGTGTTAAATAAAACTATCTAAAGATAGGCTAAAATGTCCATGTGTTAATATTTCACAAAGAAGAGCTTTCTGTTTATATTCATTCAGCATTAATTTCACTGGACTTTGACAGTCATTAACATAAGAAATGCTACAGAGACACTGATCGATAATGAGAACACCCTCTCCTCCCCAGTGCCCCCAATAAACCTACAACAGATGGACCAGAAAGAAAAAGGGCTTATGGAGTCAAAATTCTTTTCTAAGTTTTTTGTCTATCACATTTGTCTATTCTTTCCTCTGGAAGCAAGGAACATACTGTGCTGTGGAAAACAGTTAAGATTTTAGTTTAGTTGTGGGGAATTTCCAAGGACACAAGAGATTATAATGTGACCTGTGCTATAGTAATTTTATAAACATTGCCATTAAATTTATAGAAGAGAGAGCAAATGTTATTGTACAATATTTGGGGAGAGAATAAATTCCAAATGAAAAGTTCATTTTTGAATATATTGCCAAAATTGAAATGACATTTTGTAGAATTTCAAGAACAGAGAAATCGTTAATGAATTAGAAAACTTACTAATGGAGATAAAGAAAAAAGATCCCAACCGTTCTATCTTTATGAATCCAATTGGCCTTTTAAAGGAGGTATGTGCTGCCTAACTTGAATTTATTCAACCTTTTGATGGAGTTGAATTTTCTCCTGAGATGTTTGAAACTGTTTCTTTATTCTTAAATAGCCATGCAAGGTAGAAGAACCACTAGTGACTTTATTTCATTGTATTGATGGGAAAAGTAGGGCATAAATATTTCAAGTGATCACTTTCTTAGCTTAAACTAATGCTCTTCACTCCAGTACTTTTTTAAAAAATTTATTTTACTGCAGAAATGTATTTGACAAGTAGTAGTTCTTAGTAACTAATATAAGGAATTAAAGAACTTTTTATATGTTAGATAAATGGGTAATGTTTGAAGGGATGTTTATAGAATATCAAGAACACAAAACAAACAGAAGAATCATTACTGAATGTAAAAAGATATATTTTTAAATATAAAAATAATAGCATTTTTGATTTCTTGAAAGTTTAAGCTTCAGTGAAGCAAATCACATCACAAACACTCGTGACACAAACAGCTTAGAAATGCAAGACAGATGACAAACGGAGTAGATCTGAAAGTCAAGTACATAAAGGGGAAAAAAAACCCCAGAAGATCCAAGAATAGTGGCGGGCAAGTAAGGATTGTTCATAGGTGATTATGAAAAGTGTGGTCAAGGTCAGGGTTAATAAGGGGCTTAAACTACCCAAATCTCTCACTACACAGTCCAGCAGCATGGGTCATTTTCAAAAAGGCTTTACAGAAGTCACTGAGCAATTTCTTTGCCCTGAGGAGCATATCTATGCTATTTAAAATTGATATTCTCATTTAAAAATATTTTCAAGAATACCTGGCTGGTGGCTCAGTGAACAGACATCTGCTTGAGAACCCAAAAGTCACTGATTCGATTCCCAGCCAGGGCACATAACCAAGTTGCAAGCCAGGTCTACAACCAGGTCCATAGCTGGAGGCTGGTGAAAGGCAACCACACATCGATGTTTCTCTCTCTCTCTCTGCTTCTCTCCCTTCCCCACTCTTTGGCAATGATAAATAAAATCTTTAAAAAAATTATTTTTTCCAGGAAAGAAGTCCATTAATTCCACCATCTAACAAGAAGGAAATTTCCAGGCCAAATACTAAGAGGATTTGTAACCTTTTGCCATTGGATTAAAGACAAAGAAAAAATGGTCTGTTAGTTTTAACAAGTATTACATTCAGACTAATTTCATAATATGGGACCAATAGGAGATAAGGAATAATGTAAAATAGGAATTTAATTCTTTCTTTACTATTTGTTCTTATAGATCTCTCCATTTATATTCTCAGATTCTAATGTCCTAAAGTTAGATGGTGACAATAGAAGCTGATTTGCCTCATTAGTACAACTATTAGCTCCATTACACATCCCCTTTCTTTACTCATGGATGACTCTGGGAAATCTTCCAAAGAATAGTCTGTTAATAAATTATGTTTTGTTCATTTTTTAAAAAAAATGTCAGCTTCCTAGCATTTATCTTGGTCTAATGCATTTCAATGTTGTTCAGTTAGAAAGCCTAAAATAAGATACTTAGTAAAAAGCATGTTCGATTGTCAGCCATATTCTGTTTCTCCCAGCCTTTATCTGTCAGAAGTGTAATACCATTTAGAACAAGTGACCTTAAAAGTATACACCTCCATTGGTAGAGACCAGCCATTGACAGACTATTTTTATTGCTGTTTTTCTCACCTTCACCGACCAGGCACTCCTTTTTTTTTTTTTTTCTGGTACCAGAATGCCTTATTAAAGAAAATGGCAAAGAAACAAAATTTTATACATGTTGGAAAATAGTACAACCAGGAAGTAGAATCTAAAATATCTATATTTTCATACGAGTTATGCAAAGTATTTTGCTCTTTTTTTCTTTGGCACATTTTCTTCTCTCTCTACAGCTTCTGACATATCACTTTACCGTAAGTTTGTGCTGTACTATAGATGAATTAAACTAGTTTATAAATTTGAGGTTGCCTAGTTACTGTTATGTTGCTTGTATAGATACACACTCTGTTATTGGGCACTCTAACACTATCATCAGTCACTTTAGAATATCCCTTTCAGCAATCCTTGCCCTACTGGAAGATTAATGATAAGGCTAATCATGCCAAGATGAATTACTTTATAGGTCATTATGTGTGTAACTCCCTTTGGAAATGCAAAGATTTATTGGGGGGACTAAAAGAACATTAGATAACTGAGTGCTTTCAAAATTAATTTTTGCATTCACAATGGATTGAGTAACAGGTAAAATCATTGACACTTTCACATACAGGTTTTTACTTTTTAAAAAAAATTGGGGCTTATTAATTGGGACAAAATTGATATGTAACATTGGTAACTTTAAGGTATATAATGCATTGGTTTGATATATTTTTATCATTACCACTGTCATGCTGTTACTTTTTTTTTTTTTTTTTAAGATTTTATTCATTATTTTTAGAGAGAAGGGCAGGGAGGGAGGAAGAAAGGGAGAAAAACATCAACGTGTGGTTGCCTTTCATCTGCCTCCAGCTACAGACCTGGTTGGAGACCTGGCTTGCAACCTGGTTATGTGCCCTGGCTGGGGAATCGAACCAGCGACCTTTGGGTTTGCAGGCCCACACCTATCCACTGAGCCACTAGCCAGGGCTCTTTTTTTTTTTAAAGATTTTATCATGCTGTTACTTTAAGAAAAAAATATTTGGTGATGTGAGTAATCAGGGCACATATTTCTGTAAACATATGTGCTTGTGCACATGTATATTTAAGCTGATAAAAGTAAACTTTAAGCTGGCCTCCAGGGCAGTTCTTACACTTTCAGGTAATTCCTAATTAGAAATTACAAATTCAGATCCAGGCTGGCAATATATTTGTACGAGCAGGTATAGGCAGTAGAAATTGTGACAATGGCCATGGAAGAGTAGTGTATGTCCAAGCATGTTAAATTCAAATACTTAAAACTCATCATGTTGGTAAAATGAAATAACCAAGTTTCCACATATGCTACTTCATAATTTTTCTTCATTAAATTTTCAGCTTTCTTTGTTGTTATTTTTTTCTTTACATTGTCAGTAGCTTTTAAAAAACTCTATCAGTACTTTTTATTTGTATTGTATATTGGTTATTCTCAAAACCCCTTAGTGACTTATACAGCTATTCAGGCTGCAAGAAGGAAAAAACAGGCCAATTTTAATAAGAATATTAACTCTGACTATAGCGATTCCATTTAGGGAACTGCAAATTAACTAAATAAGAAACCAGTTTCCTTTTTCGTTACACATCTAAACATAACATCAAACTTTAATAAACGTGGGCCCAGATAGTAAGAGAATTAAATGCAAGGCCCTGAGGGCAAAGGTTTCTAGGAATGTGCTTATAATAGAGTGTCACCTGGGATTCAATTAAATATTTAGTGAGAGTGGCTGAAAGAAAGGCACTGTGCTGAAAGCTGTGGGAGAGACAGAGATGAATAAGACACAGTTTTTGTCCTCTAGAATGTCACAATCGATGGCAGCCAACACATTTCCCTGGGAGTGTGGGGTGAAAGTGGTGCGAGCACAGCTCTCCTCTCATCCTCTAGCACCTACAGAGCTGTTTCTATTTGCACCATCCTATCACCCTTTCCCTCCGTTTCATAAGATGAACTATCCTTTTTTCCTGTTGGAGGCTAATACCTCTGCATGTGCCCTTGATCCCATCTTCTCCTCTCTTCTCAGAAATTGTACTATAAATCAGTGCTCAATGAGTTTTTTCTGCAGCAGTCCAGATAGTAAATATTTTAGACGTTTACTAGGCACAAGGTAGCTGTCGCAGCCACTTAACTCTGTTGTAATGTGCAAGTACGGTAGAGAGCATGTAAACCAACCAACTGGTCTGAGTTCCAATAAAAATTTATATTTGGGCCTCGAAATTTGAATTTTATAAAATTGTTATGCCATGAAAGGCTCCTGTTATTTTTATTTTTTCAGTTATTTAAAACCATAAAACCATTCTGTGTTGGAGGGTCATGAAAAAGAGGTAGCAGACCAAATCAGACTCCCAGCCTGTTCGCAGACCTCTGCCATTCTTCCCTATCTCCAACCATCCCTGCTCTACTTTCTTCCCCTTAGCCTATAAGTTTGCGGAGGAGAATATTAAATATATATATAGCAATGACTTTACACTGATGAATGACCTGGTACTGGCCATAAACAACCAGTGGATAATGACTGTGTACACAGGTTAAATATCATCTTTCCACCTTCTTCGAAAAACCAAACTCTTCTTGCACTGACATCTTGATACCTCTTCACTTCTCTTTTCATCTATTTTTTAAAAATTATTCTAATTTGTCATCTCTCATCCATTCTTTAATGAGGCATCTGTTCCCATCATTTCTCAGTTTTCTCAGTCCCCTTTTGAAATCTCCTGTCATTTGCGTTACATTCTCCTAATTACCTTCCCCCATTTTGACTTTTGACTCCTGATAGAAATGGTAGGTTCTCTTCACTGGGTCTTCTCTCCTACAAGCATCCCCCCACCCCTCCCTGCCCCGTGTTGACTAGTGTTCTTCACTCACTGCTTCTTGCCCCTTGATCTTGCTTTAAGCAGTCTGATCCATGTCAGAGTTTGCTTTCACTTATGCAGATGATCTTCATGGCTATGTCTCCAACCTGACACCCCTCTAGACCTTCAGACTCATTTCACTACTTGCATGTCCCTGGGGCAACTCAAAGCCAGCTTGCCAAACAATGAACCTATGGTCATTCCTACTAGATTTGCTTCTCTTGGACATCTTAGTCCAGCGACACCACCTCTCTTCCTGAAATCAAGAAACATTGACTTTTCCTCCAAAAGTTTTTCTTGTTCTGCTTCTCTGGCGTCATCACTACCACAGCTATCCTAGTCCAGGCTTTCTTTGTTTGGTGGGACTACGCCAGCCTACTTACTGGTCTCTCGATTCACACTGCCACCAGGTGGCACAAAACTGTAATCAAGGAATTTCCCTGCTAAACTCCTGAATGACTCAGTATCAGAACACTTATCATGGCTATGAGACCCTCCACCATTTGCTTCTTGTCTGGCTCTTAACTTCTATCAAATCATATGTGTTCTTTTAATTCCCCAGTAATACAGAACTGAATATAAAATGCAACTACATACCACCATGTCTTTGCACGTGCTATTCCTATCACCTAATATATCTCTTCTTTTCTTTATCTGGCTAATGCCAACTCACCCATTGAGATTCAGCTTCTGAGTTCATAAGACTGGTCTAAGACCCCTTCCTGGCTGTTTCTATTTTATTTACCAAATTGTATTGAAAGCATAACTTCTCTCCTCTGTAACTATCCCAGGTTCACTATTCATGAGTAAGCAAGGTCCGCTTAGTCACTGTCGCTCCCATGCTACTCCAGAACCTAGGAAATAGGCCCAGATGAAGAGCCCTTGACAATGCACAGGAGTTAGGCTGCTGGGTTCCCAGCAGCTCAGCCTTACTTACTATATGTTTTGGGGCTGGTACTTTGCAAGCCTCATCTTTAAAATGAAAACTCAATTCTTTCATAAAAAATAAATACTTACTGAAAAATATATACTATGTTTCAGGCATACTTCTAAGTACAGAAAAAATAGTCCTTTTATTCTAGTGGAAGTAGGGGAAGAAAGGAACGAAAAAAATTAGGTAAAAAAATAACTAAATAAAACATACATTATATCATATAGTGGTAAGTGCACCGAGAATAGGAGGTGGAACATAGGAGTAGAGGTGGTCCCAGGAGGTGGCTGGAAAATTTTAAACAGAGTGGTTAGAGAAGGCCTCACTGGAAAATGATACTTAAGCAAACACGTAAAGGTGAGACAAGGAGGCAGAAGACTATCTGGATTGAAGAGAATTTCAGAAAGAAGAAACAGAAAATGCAAAGGAACAAGAAGAGAATGATGGAAAAGATGACCAAGGGAAGGGAAGGGGAGGGGAGGGCCATGTGGGGACCGGAGCAGTTTGGGGAGAAGAGCGGCAGAGGGCGCTCTTGTGTGCGGCCTGTGGGCGAGAACCTTGATTTTTGACTACCAGTGAAATAGTCGATGGAGGGTCTTGAACTGAAGAAGGAATTATCTAAGTAAAGTTAAAGGTGACTCTGGCTGCTGTGTTGAAAATACAAGGTAGGAGAGGAGGGTAGAAAGAGGGAGTAGCGAGGAGGCTGTCACCATAATCCGAATGAAAGATGGTGGCCTGGATCAGGTGAAAGTGGTAAAACGTGGTTTCTTCTGTATGTGTCTTAGAGTAGAATCAAAAATGTTCTGATGATGTTGGGTGAAGATAAAGAAAGGAAAGGACCTTGACTCCAAAAAGTCTCATTGGTTCCATTACAAGGAGGATATTAGTGCTCTGTGCTTGGAAAGACTGTAAAAGTCCAGGTAATGTTAAATTAGCTTTGAGATGTCTATTCAAGTGGAGGTGTCAAATGGGTAGTTGTGTCTATATCTATTTATCTATCTATCTATCTGCCTATCATATATCAATCATCTATCTATGATGAAGTTCATGAAAGGATTTTAAGCTAACAACAAAAATGTTCCATTAGAGACAGCACCCACAGCCTCTAGACTGCAGATAGAGAACAGAAACAGTCCAAGGACTGAGTCCAGAGCACGCTCCTGTTTTGTGACTGGGGAGATAAGGAAGAACCAGCAAAGAAAACTGAGAAGAAGCAGAAAACCTGGTAAAGAGGTGTTAAAAATAAAAACAAACAGAGGCCAACCTTGAAAATTCCTCGAGCAGATAAATCTAGCTTAGTCATATAAGCAAAGTTTAATGTAGCTTATTTGGCAAGATTAACTTGACCTGGGTCATTTCTTGTTTGGGCCTCTGGAAATCATAAGCAAAAACTTGAACTGTTTCCAAAATGAATATGAAGTAACCACTGAAAATTCTAATGTTATAACCAACCACCATGAAGAAAACAGTCACTGTGTTCTCACTAGATAAGCAGCTTTGTAACAGTTTATTCCTGAGCCTCATTCCACTTTGGTCTGAGAGCTTCTGGTTTACAAACTGTCCTTCTGATGTGTGTACAATAAAATTTTACACTACTAAGTTAGTGATTCATTATTTTTACTTTCTGTTCTTTCTGAATTTTTAACAGAGGGAAACTAGGAGAGTATGGTTTTTCTGGTAGCAAAGTAAAATAACAATAAAAACAACAGCCCTGGCTGGTGGCACAGTGGATAAGGCACCAGCCTGGGAACCCAAAGGTCACTGGTTCAATTCCCGACCAGGGCAAATAACCAGATTGCAAGCCAGGTCTCCAGCCAGGTCCGTAGCTGGAGGCAGGTGAAAGGTAACCATACATTGATGTTTCTCTCCCTCTCTGCCTCTCTTCCTTCCCCTCTCTCTGAAAAAATAATAAATAAAATCTTACAACAACAACAAATAGGAAAGCACACAGGAGGTTGTGATCAAATGTCTCAAAAGCTACTGCTGGGTCAAGTAGATGGAAGACTGAGAATCTACAGTTACAATTAGGTATAGAAACACAGAGGGCACCATGACCTGGATGAACAGTTTTGATGAACTGGTCGGGGTGCAGTGCCTGGCTAGGATTTAGTAGCACTTTCAAAGGGTTTTGCTAAGGGGTGGGTAGAAATGGTATAATAAATGGAAGGTAATAAGGGAGAAAAGAGACTTTTCACTTTAAAGGGAAAGTATACTTATATTCTGATAGAAATAATAAAGTAGAATGAAATATTGATGATATAGAAAAGGGATATCTACTGGAGCAATATCTCTGGGTAGGCAACAAGGAATGGAATTAAGTGGGTAAGTTTAGTATCTGGCTTTGAATAGGGACAAAAGCAGTTTGCCATTATGACAAATAGAAAGCAGAGATGTGGTGTTGAGAACCTATATACGTTTTCTTCTGCTATTATTTCCTCAGGGAATTAGAAAACAAGATCATAAATTGATCATGAAGGTAGTGGGGAGAGGTGTTGAAGTTTTGTTTTAAGAAGAGAGAATGTTTCCTAGATAGAGAAAGATTGAGCAGACTAGGGAAATAAGGCAGGCTTAGTGGTAACCACAGAGGCTCAGTTGAAATCAGTGATGAATTCAAATATAAATAACTCAGCAGAGTTGTACATTTTTCTCCAGCTAAGTTTAGCTGGAAATCAGTGTAAAACAGGCAGAATGTTAGACTGAACCTGGGCTGGGGTCATGCCACTTATGTATTATAACGCAAGAGAGATGGGCAAAGGGAATTAAGGGTAAATAAAAGGAAGTGAATTACAGCAAACAAGGAGTCTAGTTTATTTCAGGAAGAAAGGAAGGCATGAGTGACAAGGTGGTGATATCAATACATGGTAGGTTCCAGGGGGATGAAGAATTAGAAGAATTAGATTCTGAGAGGAAGGGAGCTAGAAAAATAGAAGGTAGTGGCTGGAGAGTAGACTCCTTGAGAATGAGATTATGGGAGGGTTACAAAGGTTGGTTATGAAAAGTCATATTGTTTGTACACAGAAAGAAAGTGACAGATAACACTATTGGAAAAGGTAGTCATAAAACTACCACTGGAAGAATTGTCTACATGGATATTCAAGAATTATGAAGGTGGATGTTAGAAAAAGTAACAGCGAGACAAGCGCTAACAATTATCAAGGAAGTAGGGGGTGATATGTGGTCTGTAGATGACTTCATGACCTTTTGTACCTTTCATGACAATTTGTACCTTTCAGGTTGCTGAGACTTAAAGGAGATCAGCTTTTACTATAATACTGTGTATATGGCTGGCGACTATGTTACCAACATCAAAGAATCACTCACCATAATAATATGACTGAGGATGAGCTTTGTGTTGGAATGGATAGTTGGTTTTCTATCCAGATTCCTGACTGAGATGTCTGCGGGGGTCTGAAGGGGGTGGGCTTAAGAGCACCAGAAGTATAATTCCTGGGACGAGACTATTTTAATAAATGCTTAGTTAACAAGAAATTCCATATAATTATGATCTACTTATTAGAAGAAAAAATAGCATTTTTCTTTTTAAACTTCCACTTGACACCTTACCCATCATGCTTATAAATTAAAGATATGAGTCAAGAGAAGTGATTTCCTGTTAGAATGCTGGCCTTCAGAACAATGTGTATCCTGAAAATTTCGGGGATCATCTTCATAAAGACTCTCATAATCCAAGGATATAGGCTCTCTTGTTGATTTAGTGTCATATCATGAAAATTAATGCCAGATTCTTTATTAAAACATGAATGCTTTTTCACACTTTTTACATTTATTGAATTTCCGTATTTCTTCAGTGATTCTTAAAATGCTTTCTGAAGAGTTCCTTCTAGGTATCTGACTCATTTGAGTACAGGTTGACATTGCATCTGAAACTTAACAGAGTTCTAAACTTGTATGTTCTCTTTGAAATAATCTACATACTCCTGTTTTGTATCAGATCCAGAGAGGTAACCCATATTTTATGATATAGCCCTAGAGTTTGCACTTCAACAGACATAATTTTTACTTTGTTTTGAAGTGCTACCAGTTAGATACCTCCAGGAATACAACTTTGTTCTGCTCCCAACTTTCTATTTTAGATATCAATAGCTAGAATAGAAAGAAATTGCCACTATGAAGATCTGCAGGGGTTTTTGAAATGGACTTCTGCCTTTGCTGGATACAGGTGAATTTTCAACATGTAATTTCTCCATCTCAACTTGTGATTTAGCACTTAGCGACAACAGACAAAGAAAAAGATGAGTGGCAGACAGACAATGAGAATTCCCACTATTCACTAGGGTCTCAGGAAGACTAAAAGATTTGGGGGGAGATAAGGCACTGTGAAATTAAGGTGTGAAGGATACTTCATTTTCTCATAATGGGAACTTTTTGTACATATGATTTAATATTCTTGTATAGAGTTCATATTAGGTGGGAAGAACACATAACAGTATGTCTATGCCAGGGATCTGAATAGACATAAAATGACGAAAGTGTATTAGCTTGATCTAGCAAGTGTAAAACATGGGCTCCACCACTAATGTGGGAATGACTCTGGAATTACACCTAAGGCTCAGGTAGATTTGGAATCAAAGCATGGTCACATAGAAATCAGTCTAGCTCTGCAAGCAGATGATAGGAAAAGCTAAGAGAAGGTAGATCGAAATGAGTAGCCTCAGAGGTGGGAAAAAAAAATAGTCTTCCTCAGGAGGTGAAGGAGAGGGAGCAAGGTTATGCGCTAACATTAAAAGTGCAGAGAAAGTGTGTCTGAGGAAAAGTTGACCACTGTCATTTTATCAAACAACTACTCTTGTCAGAGCAGAACAACTGAAGAGAAAACATAATTCACCTACAGAGTGACGGTGGCCTCCTGAGGTGCAGCCAGTGAACATGTGCTGGAGATGAAGGGGAGCAGGGCAGCAAGGAATGGAAAACATTCAGGAGAGACCAGCCACATCTCTCCAGTGAACATATATCTACATTAGTCTAAATACAGTAAAATAATCTGTTCCTTGACAATGTTCTACAAATAAGATGGGTAGGTAAATCTTTATTTCTACTCAGCCCATCATGAAGCCTTTTTTGATTGGTTCTGTTGTCAACAGGAATGATGAAAGCACATGTTTATGTGAAACATACAGCAAGTTAGCACAGCTATACTTTACTTGTCCTGGGAAGACATTGACTCAGCTAAGTCTGAACTATTGGCATATAGCTAAACTGTTAGTATCATTCCCACACTATTGAAAATAAATAGTCCACTCTGATCCTCCTTGATTTTCATTCTCCCGCAGGCCCACATCATAATTCAGACACAGGATTAGTAACGTATTGAATTGTCCTCTAAAGTAAGGTCTTATCTACAGTAATATTCTATACTATCAAAGTAACATTTCGCCTTTTCATTCAGCATCCATTTCTTCCTGTTCTTTTTTTGTTTATGCATTGCCAGGGACACATGAAAATTTGGTGGGTTTTTATTAATGTCTTTGTTGTTGCTGTTAACTCATTAACAATGATAAGTGTCGTCTAAGAATAATATTTATTACTGTACTACATCTTGAATACCTTGCTAAAGCTAGAGTCATTTAGCTAGATCTTAAATTATTCAAGGTCCTACATAAACGGCAATTGAATTCCTAAAGACTTGATATGCTTCACACTAAAAAATGTTAAGATTCTTCAGTGAGGAGCCACAGATACAAGAAAGATGTGGGCTGATCTGATCATTTGTATTTCCTCTGAACATGCCCAAGGTCATTTTCATGATTATCTCTAGACATCAATACAAATCTGAAAAGTCATGTCATCTGTACCACATGGTCGGCTGAAAGACTGAAAGCTCCTTCAGGCTGCCATAACAATGAAGCTTCATTGTACTCTAGAGCCCTCATGGCCTTGTAAGGGGGTTTTAATGGGTAAAAAAAAAAAAAAAAAAAATACCGTCTCCATCTCCTTGACATGCTAAATTGTGTCATATCCCCACCCCTCCAATTCTTTCCAATTTGAGTCCTAGTGAAGAGATGTCTTACAGCAATTTTGTAAAGATTTAAATGGAATAATATAGAAGAAAAATGTAACAGCTCATTGAGAATAATAATGTTATATGTAATTGAGAGCTACCACAGTTAAGCTTAAATTAATCTTGAGTAAGCAATGAGGGTATATTGCTTCAGCAAAACAAGAATTTGACTGAACCTCAGTACTCTCTATGCTGGGAAGCCCAAGTTCTAGATCAGCCAACACTTTCTATTAACTTGAAGTAATTGACTTACAGATGGAAACTTTCAAATTGGTCTCTTTAAGTAATTAATTTAATTTTTAAAAAAGGATTTTATTACTTTTCAGAGAGAGAGGAAAGGAGAGAAGCAGAGAGAAAAGCATCAATGTATGATTGCCTTTCACCTGCCTCCAGCTATGGATCTGGTTGGAGACCTGGCTTGAGATCTGGTTATATGCCGTGGCTGGGAATTGAACCAGCAACCTTTGGGTTTGCAGGCCGGTGCCTTATCCACTGTCCATCAACCAGGGCTTGGTCTTTCAAACTTAAATTTACATTTCCTACTCTGACTTTCAACTCTCCCAATTAAATGGTAAAGCTATATTTTCATATCCAACCATTTCTGGTCTTTACCAGATTTAATAGAGCTCTAAGATGTAGACTTCACAACAATGCAGTCTCTGTTAGCACAGATTATAAAAAGAATCATCTTCACAATATAAAACACCAGGTCAAGTTCCTTTAAAGCCTTTGAGGCAATCTTAATATAGTTAAAAGTAGATTAAGTAGCCAGGTTCAAAGAATTCAAGAATTCAAAAGTGGTTTTCCTTAAGTAAGCCATAAAAGTCTTTACTACTTAAAATTAAAAAAGAAAAAAGAAACATTCAGACATTACCTCAGAAAAACAATTTTTTAAAATGTTAAAAGAATAGAAAAGTAAGCAGAGGAAAAATATCTTTAAAAGCTAACTTCCTTTTTATTTAGACTGGAATAGAAATTCTTAAAGAAGTAGTTCTGAAAAATGCCACAAATATGCATTATATTAATTTTTAAAATAATCCTGGCTAAGTTTTCTCTATCCCATCCATAGTAGATTCTTTGTATAAGTATTGAAATACCATGACTAAATATGTTACTCTGATGCCCCTAAACAAACAAACAAACAAAAACAGAGGTAATTGATAAGTTTCATGTGCTTACTCATGTTTATTATTTTCTTAATTTTTAGTACATAATGATATACAAACAATTTAGACTCCCTTTATTTCAAAATAATAAATGTTATGGCCTGGTAAAGCTGTTAATGTTTTATGTCATAACATTTAAAAAGTGTTATTTGCCATCTTTGTGATAAGACAAAGATTTTTGGTTATAAATAATTGAGGTGAAAATAATACTTTCCCTGTATAAATCTAGTTATAAAATATAGTTGTATGGAATAGTTTGGGTACTTCAAATTCAAATCATATTTATTGAGCTCTTGCTTATGTGACAGGGAATACTACCTGTATTGTCATTTAATCCTCAGAGTATTTTAGAGAGGTATGTGTAACTACTCCCATTTGCCACTGAGGAGGAGTGAAGTAGTCTTTAATGCTAGACTATTAGTAAATGGCAGAAATGAGATGACAGTCACATCTTCAAATCCCAAGGCTATGTTTTATCTATGACATTTCAGGAAACACAAAATTTCATTTTTAATTATTACTAGTGCATATATCAAGAGACTTTTTACTTCAGTGTTGCTTATAGAGACTTTCTAAATGGGTCTGACTGCCAAAGTAATAAGGCGGTTTTACAAGGAAGTAAATTTGACAATAAAAAACAAAATAAATTTTAAAAATTTAAATAATACTTCAGTTTGCAAAAACAACATGTGCAATCCTTTGTCACTTTTGTAAAATGATATACTACAGAACCATGTACAGCAAATGTTAACAGTGGGCTCTCTGTTGTTATTGCAAGTGGTTTTAACATTTTTCTTACTGGTGCTCTTAATCATTTTTAAAAGAGTTCTGCATACCTGTATCTTTTTTCTTACCATTATCATAATTTACTTTTAAAAAATTATTGATTTATTTATTATTTTTAGAGAGAGGGGAAGGGGGAGAGGCAGAGAGGGAGAGAAACATCAATGTATGGTTACCTTTCACCTGCCTCCAGCTAAGGACCTGGCTGGAGACCTGGCTTGCAACCTGGTTATGTGCCCTGGCTGGGAATCGAACCAGTGTCCTTTGGGTTCCCAGGCTGGCCTCTTATACACTGTGTCACCAGCCAGGGCTATCATGATTTGTTTTTATTGTCAAGAAAAATTATCCACAAAAAAGAATACTTTCCATTTAAAAAATAATGATCTGTACACATACGGTACTGCTATTTCCTGGACATGTTCTAGAATATTTCAGTAAAATTTAAAGTACTGGAAACCAGCGTACATTTGAAAAGATGCTTAACCTCTCTAATAGCCAGGAAAATGCAAATTAAAGCCCAGAGACACCAATAAATCACACACACACACACACACACACACACACACACACACATTCCAGATTGGCAGAATTTAGGGCTGTTAATATTCAGTGTTGGCAAAGGGCTGTGATAGCAGGCTTTTCCTAACATCACTGGACAGACAGGTTTTTGTTCAGTAATTTGGTATTACCTGTCAAAATTATCAAATGCCCAGTTCTTTTGATTAGTAATTCAATGTCTAGGAATATATTCTGCAGAAATATTGATACATAGATGCTTGTCGTAGCACTCCTTGTGATAGTGAAAATTTGAAAAAAATTTCAAATGTCCTTCCATATGGAAATAGTTAAATGAGTAATGATGTATGCACAATATGGGAGGCTCTGCAGATGTAAAAATGTGTGATTCATCAGTATGTCCAAAACCAGAGAACATCAAGATAGCATTTTTTACTCTACACAGAAAAAGGCTTGAAAGGAGACACAGTCAGCATTGACCCAATTAGGAGGGGAGTAGATCAAAGTGAGATATACAGAGGAAACTTCATTTTTGGCTTAATACATTTACTATATTTTGAAAAGATTTCTACAATTCTTATTAATGCACTTTAATTTTTAAAAAATCAGAACAGCTAAAGCTGACTTGAATCTTGTACTTTTTTCTAAGCCAGCTGGATTTCATTTTTGAAAAAAAAAAAAAAAAACAACCCAGAAGTAATTCAGTTTCTGCTTTATAATTTTTTCCAGGGTCCCAAATTACGAGTGGGTTTCAATAATGTAAGTTCCTGTTCTTCCCACTGGGTTATTAATGTAGGCACTTATTATAAAAAGTAATCTGGCCACACATGTATTTGAGGAAGTTTTTCTGAACTAATTCAAATATACTTCCACATTTCATAAAAAGCTGCTAATTAAAAATACTTTTTCAGCCAAGATAAAACTTTTAGGAAAAATAGTTCTAAACTTATGTGGCAAAAAAACTGCTTAGGATGAATTTGATTCAAAGAAAACACTTCATTAGGTTTTAAGCTAATATTTTTATGCAGGCTACCAGGATTGCAAAATAGGGGTGTATGAAGTAGGGCATTGAAAGGCAGTAAGAACTGAGGGAGTCAGACAGATAGCCCCATGTTGAGTTCAGGTGTTTCATTTCACATTGTGATTCAGGCAAGATACTTAACATCTCTGAGCCCTGGTTTTCTCATCTATAAAATGGGTCTAATTATAATAGCTTACAACATAAAAGTGAGACCCTGCCACATGCTTGGCATCCAATACATATTATTTTATTTTGGTTCAGAATTGTGCAATATTTAGCAAATCACTTAAGGTCGAAGCCCCAACATTGCCTTTCATTTTAAATCACTAGTTCAAGATTCTGGAATTAAAAATTAGCAAATATTCATTATGTTAAATTTAAGAAATACAGGTAAAAGAGAAGAAAATAAAATATCTTGTTCATCTCATCAATTAGAAAATATTTACTTAATGCCTATTTAATGTGCCAGGGCCCACCCTAGGCACCAGGCATGTAGGGTAGAAAATAGATAAGGTAGATATGGTTGCTATTTTCATGAACTCTGGTTAAGAATTAATAACCTAGAAAGAAGTAAGAATAACCCAGATATCTACCCACCCCCACTCCAACCTGCACTCTGAATCTTACACTCCTTGAACTGTTTATAATGACCCCATCATGATACAGGGCCAAGATGTATTAAAATTTCTCCAATCTGCTCCTATTCATTTATGCACTAGATTCCTTCCCATCTTGATTGCTCAAAGTCACTGAGCCAGAATTCTTTTCTCCTCTCACATCATTAGTTTTTCCCTCTTCACTAAATCATTTTTATATAAGTATGCTGTTATTTCTCCTATTAAAAAAAATAGAGCCTTCTGCTGACGCTATTTCCCCTCCAGTCACTGCTCCCCTTCATAGCCAAAGCTCTTGAAATAATTATCTACCCACATACACTAAATCTCCACCATTCACTCAAACTTAATTTGGGCCTTAATCCCACTAACTCAAATAAACTGCTCTCATTAAGGCCATCAGTGGGCACCATAATGATAAATGCAATGGGCAATTCTCAATCTGCCTTTTACTTTGACCCATCGTTAGGAAGTATGTGGCACAACCAATCACTTCTCATTGATGCACATTCTCCACTTGGGGCCCGTGTCTTTTTGGTTTCCTCCTCCTACTTCACTGATTGGTCGGTCCTTCTTGTTATCCTGCGCTGGGCCCTGACATCTTAATTAAATTGGAGACGGTCAGGATCAGTTCTTGACTTGTCTCTGTATTTACATCTACTGCCTTTGTTATCTCTTGTTCTCCTATGGTTTTATATACCATCTATAATCTAAACATGGGGATCTTAATCCACAACTTGTATATTTGGTCCAGACTGTTTTCCTGAACTCCATGCCCCAATGTCTAACTGCCTTTTCACTTGAATGTATAATGGATTTTATAAATTATATTCTCATCTGAACCTCTGATTTTTTAAAGAGATTTTTATTCATTATTTTTAGAGAGAAGGGCAGGGAGGGAGGAACAAAAGGAAAGAAGCATCAATGCATGGTTGCCTTTCACCTGCCTCCTCCAGCTAAGGACCTGGCTGGAGACCTGGCTTGCAACCTGGTTATGTGCCCTGACTGGGAATTGAACCAATGACCTTTGGGTTCACAGGATGGCGCCAATCCACTGAGCCACACCAGCCAGGGCTTTGATTTTTTATCAGTCCTTCCATCTGTAGCTTTCTCCATCTCTACTGATCATATTTTGATCTCAATTGCTCTACATTTTTGTCTCTTCCCTTGTTTAAGCACTCATAACCTGTCAATAAATTCCACAGGAACTACATTCAAAACATATCCAAAAATAGTCCACTTTTTATCCATACACTGTTATCATCCTGGTCCAAGCCTCCTAAGAGGTCTTCCTTCTTCTGCCTTTTTCCTTTTTTTTTTCTTACAGTCAATTTTTTTGAGGTGCATTTTCATCTATTTTTTTAATTTATTTTTTATTGTTATGTTGCATTCATCTCATTTTTCCTCCTCTCCTCCCCCTTCCCCATCCCCCTTAACCCTCACCACAGTCAATTCTACATGTTGTCCATGTCCATGGGTCATCCATGCTAGTTCCTTGACTAAACTGTTCCCCTTCTTTGCCCCCCACCCCCGTCTGCACATCGAAAGTGTGTCCCTTGTATTCATGTCTCTGGTTCTGTTTTGTTTGTTTGTTTTTTTGTTCATTAGTCTCCTATTTTGAGAACATTCAGTATTTAATTTTTGCTGCCTGACTTATTTCACTAAGCATGATACTCTCCAGTTCCATCCCTACTATTGCAAATGGTAGAAGTTCTTTCTTTCTTTCTGACGTGTAGAGCTCCATTGTGTAAATGTACCAAAGTTTTTCAATCCATTCATCCACTGAAGGGCACTTAGGTTGTTTCTAGCACTTGGCTATTGTAAATAGTGCTGCTATGAACATAGGTGTGCATAGGTAGGTTCTTCTGAATTTGTGTTTCAGGATTCTTTGGGTATAATCCTAGCAGTGGAATCATTGGGTCGTAAGGCAGTTCTATTCTTAGTTTTTTGAGGAAGTTCCATACTGTCTTCCATAGTAACTGCACCAGTATGCATTTCTACTAGCAATGCACCAGGTACAGTCAATTTTTAACATAGTAGCTTGGCAGATCCTTTTAAATATGTAAACTGAATCATGTCACCCTCTTCTCAAAGTTGTCAGAAACTGGCTTCTCCATTTATTCAATTTAATAAAGTCATTAGCCAAAAGAGCCTATATAAACAGCCCCTTTCACTTCTCTGAGTTTATCTCTGACAGCTTTTTCCTTGGTTATTCTTCTTAATCACCCCGGACACTCATGGCTTCACTGCTGTTCTTTGATCTTGGGGGCTTCGCTTGAGGGCTTCTATTCTTCTCCTCCCCCTGGCCTGGAACACTGTTTACTTAAGGAACCCTTGGCTTCTTTCAATTCTTTCCTCCTCTCAGTAAAGCCTAAACTGTCTACTTTATTTAACACCACAATTTGTCTCCTACTCTATACCACAGATCACACCCAGCTCTATTTTTCTTTTCCCCATATCACTTTTTAAAATACTGGATGATAGTCTGTGTATTCTAACATGCACAAGATATATTATTTTATGTAATATGAATTATATATATAACCATAACATAGTATTACTTTAATTGTTAATAGTTTATCTTTTTTTCCTAAAAAGTAAGCTCCTAGAGGGGCAGGAATACAGATCTCTTTTGTTTATCGATGTGTAATAGAGTGGCAACATGCACATAGTAGAAACTCAGTCGATACGTATTAAATTTAATGATTTAAAATCACTGATACTTATTGCAACCTCAAAATAAGGTAAATGTTACTATTTAAATGGACTTTTACCATCATCAGAACACCAGCCAATTCTGAATAGGCAGAAAAGGACTGAATTTGATGACTGAAACATCTCCATTCTTTCCTTGAGTAAGCCAACATTTTTTAATATTTGGAAAATAATATACTTAACCTTTTCAAGATGTAACTAAATTATATTGAAGATTTGGTATTAATTGTATATCCAGTTTCAAATTTTAATTAAAATATAGCTTAAATGGCCCTGGCTGGTGGCACACTGGATAACGCAACAGCCTGCAAGCCCAAAGGTCCCTGGTTGGATTACCAGCCAGGGCATATAACCAGTTTGCAAGCCAGGTCTCCAGCCAATTCCATAGCTGAAGGCAGATGAAAGTCAAGGCAACCATATATTGATGTTTCTCTCCCTCTCTGCCTCTCCCCCTTCCCCTCTCTCTAAAAATAATAAATAAAATCTTTATATATATATATATATAACTTAAATGTTTACGAGATCTTAGATAAATTATTTTTAACAAACTTTTACTTCCATCTTCACTAGCTAAGTATAATTTTAAGTTACACATCTTCTGCTATAAACATGGTCTTCTTAACTGAATAAAAATTCTACTAATGAAAGGTAACAAGTATAAGATCAGAACTAAAAGAATCTAGGAAGACCTCAGTGATGAGGGCAGCTTTAGCTCTGTGGTCTGTGGGTTGATGCTTGGCACGGTTCAAGAAGATGGATGAGACAAACTGGCCCAGTAAAGGTAGGGGAAAACCCCAAGGCTTCAAATTAAACGTGAGTCAAGTGGTGTTTCAGCTACCTCAGAGAGCATCCTCAGACTCCTCAGGATGAGACACAGCCACATGACATTATTTCCACTGTTAATAAGAAACAATTGTTGTTTGTTGTTTGTTTTAGAAGATTTTGAGGGCCCACTGTTGTTTAGTAAAGCACAGGTTCTTCTTGGTAAGTTCAGAAAAATATCACTCAGAATTATTCTTGGATACCCCATAAAAACTTGTCATCAGAGATCTTAAAAAGTATGAATAATTCCTAAATAATGATTCTATTCCATTGTAAAAAAATCTATAGCTAAGAGAAAATACTGCAATCCTTTATAACTAGGATGAATGTGCAAAATAAATATCAATTGATTCGACATTTCTTATTGACAGTATTCAAATGAATGTCTAGGTATTTATGCAGAAAGAGTAATAATATGTATATTTAAATTTTTAACTCTAAGTAAGGATCATTAGAGTGGAAAAATGTAAACAGTTTTCCTGTTTAGAAATAGAGGATGGATCAAACAATTTGATACATGCATACAGTGTATTATTATGAGATTATTTAATGTTTAATGACATGAGAGTCATAATATACTGACAAGTGAAAATATAAGTTAATGTTACATTATAAATTGTTGGAGTCTTTTAAGTGTTATATTTTATATATATACATACTTATACGCATATGTGTATATGCACTTGTAGTTCACAGTGTATCTCATATATATAATATATATGTGTATATATATTTATTAATACCGGCAGGATCAACACTCAAATGGAATTTGAGTTCAAGAAAATTATATGCAAAAATTTGTGTGTAAGGGCTTTTCCCCTCTGCCTCCCACCAGAAAGCTTTATCTAATTCTCAAAGAATTGGTTCTGAACACTTTTATTTTCTCCATACCATTCACTTGTGCAGAACAATCTCATCAACGACATTCTGCATTAAGTAAGGTAATTTTCCAGAGGAGAAGTAGACTATCAGAGCATTAGAATGATGTATCAAAAGTTCTGGAAAGGAATGGGCAATTTGAAAAACTAGCCTTTGGAAATCGTAATCAGTGCTCCAGGCCATGATAGCTGTACTTGGAAACTCCCAGCAAAGACAGTGCAGTTGTGAATAGATTTTCAAGTTCTAGACCTGGCCGCAACTTCAGACAAGTCACCAGACCACACAGGCCTCAGTTTCTTTTTTGGTAAGAGGGTAATTTTGCTCACTATCTAAGTGAATTTGCTTTTATGACATTCTACAAAGGCTTTGAAAAATATTAAATCTGTAGAAGAGACTAATTGACTTGATACTCCAACTAGCTTGGCAAATGTAAGTATATACCTTAAACCTGGGATGATTGGAGACCTGTGTCTTTACTGAGTACAAGATGGAAGGGAGGGGTGTAACTGCTCAGGTTATGGCCCACAGACTGGAAGTAGAAAGAGCTGCTGAGGTGTAAGAGCTCTATACTTCTAACATAGGGGTTCAGAAACTGCATCCAGATTTGTGGTCTCTATAGGCATAGATGATCTAATTCATCTTTGTGCCTCACAGTGGGTGTCACCTGGGCTGGGTGCCCCACAGTGTTCTACTGTGTGGGGAGAAGAATCTGCCACAAAATGCACAGAAAACTTTGGTGGCAGATATCACCCATTATGTGGTAGACAGACCCGTTCAGGACATACGAAGGAGCTAACATCAGAGGAGGCAGGCCTTGGGGCAATTATTGTCCTACTGGACAACCTTTGTAGTCCTCAGGAGTCCTGGAAATTTGAATTCTAGGAGCAATGTGAAAGGTCATCAGGTAAAGAATAAGGTGAAAAGGCTCTTGTCTGTCATCTATAGTTTTCTCTGAAAACTATGCCTTTCCAAAGAAATGTTACATTATAACATCATGTATAGCCCTGACTGCTAGAATTTAGAATTTTACATTCCATCAACCAATCAACCTCTTTTCATCCATCATTAAGATTAAAAACATTGTAATCCCCAGTATGTGAATTACACAAAAAGTAAATGAGCTGACAGCCTCTCCTCACTGTCTAAAAAACCAAGTTGGTAGAGAGGGTATGGTAACTTGACAGGTGAGGAGATAGAGACCAGAAGCTTTATTTTATTTATTTAATTTTACAGTTTTTTAAAAAATTTTATTGTTGTTGTAATACATCCATCCCCATTTTGCTCCCCTCTGTCTCCCTCCCCACCCACCCATTCCCCCCAAAGTCAATCCCACCTGTTGTCTGTGTCCATGGTTCCTTTATACTAGGTTCTCGTCTAAGCTGCTCCCCTTCCTTGTCTCTGCCCCTTCCCCTAACCCCCTTCCCCCTCAGAAGCTTTAGATACTGATTGAACTAGAATTTCTTCTCTGAAAAGTAACTAATCCTTCAGATGAATATTCAAGTAGAAGAGCTCGGTTGATGAAATATAAAATACTGACTTTGAACATTTTCTTTGGAAAGGCATGCTTTTCAGAGAAAACCCTGCCATATAAAAATATTTGATTTTAAAAAATATATGCAAATTGTTCCTGTGATGTTATTTCTAGATGCATAAATTGCACAAATTATCCAGAAACTATGTTAAAGATAAATACAGGAGGACAACCAAACAACCACCAATGAAAATAGATTGTCCCTTGCAGGCAGGGTCAGGGGCATACATTTCTTGGATCCAGAGTTCAGGCTTCAGAGATTTAGACAAAGTATGCAATTCAGAATGCAGCCAGAATACTGTAGGGAGAAGCCAGCAGGGATCCCTGTGGAAAACAATGAACTGGTGCAATGAAACTGGAAAGTTCAATGAGGTGTCTAATGGAACAATGGAGGAGAACCTGCGTGTGTCTCCCGAGCTTAGTGAACAGAGAACGGTGAGAAACTAACTTCACAGTTAAGCAGACTGAGAAGTAAGAGAAGGCCTTGCCTAGCAATAGAACAGAGAATAAGAACGTAGGTATTAGTTACGTTTCCCATAGAATTTAGACAGTTTTAAAGGCAAAAATAAAGTTTTCTAAGTCAAAGACCTCTAAATAGAGGAGACAAGATGAGTGTTATAAGTGTCTGTCTCAGGGAGAACATCAGCTTGTCCAATATTGTTTACACTAATGGAGATGTTAAACACTGGGCTACAAACCAAAATTAAAACACTGGTAGTACACTGAATTTAACAATAAAGACAGGGAGTAATTTGCCAGGGCAATGCACTGAAGCAAATAATATAAACAAGTTTAACAGCCTATTTGATGCATTTTAGAACAACCAGAGAGGGAGAATGAGTTGCCAGGCAACACCGTGCCTCAGTGAGACAGACAATACACTGTGCTCTCCAGAAATGGGAAGAGTATGGACATACAGACAGGCCAGATTGTAATTCCATGTTGTTTTCCTGGAGGATGGTCTACAGGTCAATTACTTCCGGCATTTCATCCTTTGGGTCTACTGGCATAATACCAGCAACTCTGGCGGTCTCTTAAGTTCAAGAATGAAGAACTATCTGTAGATTTAATCTGATTTGATTTCTAGCACCGGGACTTTTAATTCCAGGAAGTCTGTTAAAATTTGCTCCAGCATAATCTCTGACATTCCTAATTAGGAATCAGTCTCACATAAAAAATTTTAAAAGCCTAGATCCATATTAAATTCTTTGTTTAAAGTGTATGCCATTTTTATAACAACTGTTAATACTGTAATTGCCTCTTCTTTTTTACTGTTAGCCAAGTCACTTAGAAGGCAACCACTTGAAGTGCCATATAAACCATTAGTTCAAGCAAGGTCCTATGAGGAAACTGGTCAAAAAAGTTTTAAAGCATATCAAAATGCAGTTTTAAACATCTTATATATTGGTCATGTAAGTCATGCTGTAAATTATGCTATAGAACAAAGTCTTTATCTTCTTGGAGTTCTCCATGAAAGACATCTAGATGAGCCATGAAAAATATTGAAACTACACAAACATTAGGAGAAAATAACTACATCTTGAACAAACAGGTGAGACTTTTATATTATTTCAGTTGAAATGTCAGTTACTTAGGAGTGAGAGAAAAGTGGGTGAGTACATGATGAGGAAAAAAATCAAATACATTAGCCATGAAAATTGTGTCCTAATTAAATAGAGTGAAGGAGAAAGGAAATTCTTGCCTCTTCCAGCTTCTCCATCAGGGGAGGCATGTTGGAATTAACATAAAACCAAAGTAAAAACTACATATTGATGTCAGTACTTTTACTGAAAATACTTTAAAAATGTTTTAAGTAATCGAAACATTCTATCATATTGTGATAAATATGGAGTTGAATGCAAAGAACTGCATGAATTTTAAAGTAAAGGACAAGACTTCAGAAAAATTGAAGCCTGTCATTGTTGCTTAAATAACATTCCACCTTTCCAACCTGCTTCCCCATGATTATATTTGTGATAGTCCATCATTAAGAATATTTCTTCATCAATTTTGGAAAAGGTTTAAGTATATTTGGGGGTAATTATAAAGTACAAAGTTACAGAAATGTCATACATGGAAGTTTCTATCTGATAAACTGGTAAGGCAAGTACCTAACAATGGTGACAGATAACAGATCCTTCACAAATAAGAAGCGTACCCCTAGCTCTGGCTGGTGTGGCTCAGTAGACTGAGTGCTGGCCTGATAACCAAAGGGTTGTGGGTTAGATTCCTAGTCAGGGCACATGCCTGGGTTGTGGGCTAGCCTCAGTTGTGGGCACATGAAAGGCAACCACACATTGATGTTTTTCTCCCTCTTTCTCCATCACTTCCCCTCTCTCTAAAAGTAAAATCTTAAAAAAAATAAATTATAAAACAAAAAGTTTGTCCCTAAAATAGTAGTCACAATTGTACTGTTACATTCCAGAAAATGTTTCAAGACTCAATGCAAAGAAAAACCATTTCATTAGGATTTAATCAATTATTCTGAAGCAAATAAATAACATATCTATTTCAATCCATAGAGATGAATATATTTTAAAAATGAAAGAAATATCAAGGAAAGATACTAAGAATAATGCCACTGAAAATGTCAATGATCCATTTCAAAAGCAATTCCACAAAGCAGCTCTTTAAGGCTGTATGGGAATAATGAAAGACTAAGCATGCCCCCTCCTCCTTAAGAATCATAGTCATGAAAGAAGGGATAGAATGAAAATGGAGCCCTAGCTTGTGTAGTTCAGTTGGTTGGGCATCATCCTGCAAACTGAAGGGTCACCAGTTCGATTCCTAGTCAGGGCACATGCTGCTTGGGTTGCAGGTTTGTCACTGTTGCGGCACTTAAGAGAGGCAACTGATAATATTTTTCTCCCTTTATTCTCCCTTCTCTTCCTCTCTCTCTAAAATTGAAACTAAAAATAAAATTTAAAAAGAAAGAGGAAATGGGTGCAGTGAGCAAGTGGCGGATATCACAGAGATATTTTATGAAGAATATGGGAAAGTAGAGGCAGCTAACATCATCTTTAAAGAAGAGAGAATTCTCCTGAAAGGAATGAAGGTATCACTAGAAATTGGAATCCCAGAGCCTCAAAATGACCTGCCTGTCCCACTTTTCTCCTCCTGGTTTTGGGGGAAATAACACAATTAGAGGCAGGACAGTATATAATGATAATAATAATGCAAGAAATTAAACAATGCACCATGAGACTCCCGAATAAGAAGAACTTAATTAACTAGATTTCTCTCAGGGGTGCATGTATTTATAGGCATTCCTATAGTATCCAATAAAAGATTCTGCCCCTTGAAGGAACTGTAGCCACCACAATGTCTGGGAATACTGCCAGAGTGGTAGGTCCCTGCTAATAACACTAAAAATAAAGGTAGGCATCATCCTCGTCCTTTATCCCCCAACACTCTAGTTTTGCTTTCTTGCTCCTTTTCAGGAGCCAAAGGGAAAAAAGATCTGTAGTTTTCTCCAGGCAGAAGCTATTTCTTATTCACTTAGAATTCTCAGTGCCTGTACCCATGGGAGATAATAAGTGCTTCCTGAATTGAACAAGTCAAAAATAAGACAGAAGGCAAACAGAGGTTCTAGGTGATAAATTTAATTAAGGTGAGGGGAAGAAACTCTAAGATCAATCAGAAGGGAAGAAAACAGAAGGGAGAGGACAGAGAAAAGGAAAAGCAAAAGAAAGAGGATAAAGAAAAGGTAGTTCTAAGTGAGTTAATATCATGATTAACATGATTGCAGTACCATAAATGAAATGCTAAAAAAAAAAAGAAAATTATGAGCTCCCTAAGAGGTAGTGTTGCATTCTGAATAATTGCAAATAATTCATAATAAAAGAGTTTAAAGTTAGTAATAATAATGTTTTCTCACATTTACACTTATAATACTGGCAGAAAGTATTCATTGTTGATAATAAAAGTCTTTCTTGCAGCTGCCCATAATACAATGTTAATGTGAAACAGCAGATAAATATCATTCATCCTATATCTAGGATCCAAGGATGTCTCACTTAGAAAATGCAAGGTGGGGTTTCTGGCATTAGGGTCTTTGGATCCCCTTTTGTTCAGCCTCTGAATATATTTTCCACCTGGCCGTTAAACTTCTAAAGCTGAGCATTCCTGAGGTCGGATCTATAAACCCACTCGCCTTCTGTAAGTAGCTTCTTTCCCCCCTTGCTTTTTCCCTTTGCCACAATCATGAAAAAGCAGCAAGGAACTGAATGGGTCAGTAGTAGTCATGTTTCTTATCCACCGTCCTTCTCGCCTAACATTTGAGTAAGTTGATTTATCTTTTGCCCTGGGCACCAGAGAAAGGAGTGACATGTGAAAAATGGAGATGGGTCTGCTCTGGGTGGTTCTTTTGGAGAGTTCATTGAGATAGGTGGAGAAAAGCAAAAGCAGAGTTGCATTTGATTATTTTTAATTTCCCTTTAAGGACAACCACATATCTGATACAATATGCAACCAATCATGGCTACAGCCAGTATGATAACATAGTCTTATAAGAGATCTTAAATTCATCTACATATCATCTAATATTAAGGCATATTGTTTATTCACTGTGTAATTGAAAACACAAACTCTTGATCTTCTATATTAAGTTTAATGTCTCTGTCCCATAACTGACACTCATATAAACTACATATAGTGGATCATGGTTAAATGTGTAACCTTTGGAAGGATGAGTAGATTCTGCTAGATCCTGTGTCTATACCTGTGTCTGTGGCCCTCTCCGAGCTCAAATAACCTTACACATATTTCTGTTTACTGTTTGAATTGAAAGGCTTAACACATGTTTAATGCTAAACATTAGAAATTCCAAGTGTAAATTCATAAAGGTGAGGACAATAAAAATCTAGAAACACTATAGATTTCTTAAAGACAGTTATTATCTACTTGTTACCTTAAGTGATAAGTATGATTTTCATGTGTTCATTGCATATTGGCAAGCTCGTTGACAGATGGAATCATGTGAAAAACATATTCAGCTGAAATTTAGGGAGACATATGGAAATCTTAGTCAACTGGCATTTAGGAGAGAAGTAAAATGCATACCCAGATACATTTTGAAGGAAACTGTTTAAGCATGATTAATAATAAGTAAACATGAATAATTTGAGGTCAAATGAGCTTACATTTGAAAACTTTGAGGTTGGGACCTCAGGTCAAGAAAGAGGCATAGGTAGACATGCTTCCCTTCTTCAAGCAACTACAGTAATTACAACTAACCTCAAAACAAACCAACCAAAAAACAAAACAAACAAACAAAAAAAACAACCAGAATTGCTGGAAAACTGAACTGTATGGAAGTTTGACAATCAAGGATTTAAAGAAGCCACATTTATCCAGACAGGTAGGAGGGGCAGAGACCCAGAGTAGGAACAGAGAACTATTATGTAGTGTAGAGAGGTGGCTGTTGTGGCAATTGAATGGGTGGTCCCATATTTGTGGTAGCTAAAAATCAGGAGGGGTACCTTGGGAGCCAGTGATCCCAGTCCCAGGCCAGATCAGACAGCCCAGGGTTCCAATGCCAGGAAGAAAAAGCCTTATAACTTTTGGCTGTAGAAAACCAATGGGGAGGCAGAAGGAACTGTCATTTCTCCTGAGGGTATGTTTAAAGGGCCCACAAGGGCTTAGAAAATATGCAAACCCACTTATCCTGGGAATCACTACCAGGGTGCCAGTTGCATATATGAAGTGGGTGAAGTTACTGGAAATGGGGCAAGTGCCAGGCAAACCTCTAGAAGCCAAGCAGAGGCACTGTCTCCACTCTGACCCACCCCCTCCCACAGAGCCACAATGCAGTGGAGAGAGTGGCCCTGCCCTAGCAAATACCTAAGGCTCTGCCCCCTACAACTTAATAGGTGCGCCAAGGTAAGGAGTCAAAGCAGCTCTACCTAATACAGAAACAAACACAGGAAGGTTGCCAAATTGATGAGAAAAAGAAATATGGCCCAAATAAAAGAGCAGAACAAAACCCCAGAAAAAGAGCTGAATGAAATGAAGGGAATCTATCAGATGCAGAGTTCAAAACACTGGTGATCAGGATACTCAGAGAACTCATTGAGTATGGTAATAACATAAGGAAAGAAATGAAGGCTACACTAAATAAGATAAAGAAAAATCTACAGGGAACCAACACTGAAGGGAAGGAAGCTAGTATTCAAATCAGCAGTTTGGGTGCTCGCTTCAGCAGCACATATACTAAAATTGGAATGATACAGACAAGATTAGCATGGCCCCTGCACAAGGATGATATGAAAATTCATGAAGCATTCCATATTTTTCAATAGCCAAGTGCTGGGAACAGCCTAAGTGCCCATCAGTGAATGATTGGATCAAAAAACTTTGGTACATTTACACAATGGAATACTACACAGTAGAAAGAAAGAAGGAACTCCTACCCTTTGCAACAACATGGATGGAACTGGAAAGTATTATGCTTAGTGAAATAAGCCAGTCAGTGAAAGACAAATACCATATGATCTCACCCATTACAGGACAACAATGAACAAAACAAATAAAGAAGCAAAATAGAACCAGATATATGAATACAATGAATAGACCTTCAGTGGGCAGAGGGGAGGGGGATGGGAAAGGAGGAGGCAAAGAAGGGGAGCAGTTTAGTCAAGGAACTAGTAAGGAAGAACCATGGACATGGACAACAAGTGGGATTGATTTTGCTGGGGAGTGGGTGGGTGGGGAAGGGGACAGAGGAGAGTAAAAAAGGGATGGATGTAATACAGCAACAATGAAATTAAATTTAAAAAATTGGGAACATAAGAAAAAAATGAACATTCAACCAGAATAGGCAAAAGAAAAGAGAATGTAAAGAAAATGAGGAGTGCCAACATCCAAATCATAGGGATGCCAGAAGGAAAAGAGAAAGAGAAAGAAATGGAAACTTATTTGAGAAAATAATCAAAGAAGAACTCCCTTGATTTGGTGAAGGAAATAGACATACAAGCCCAGGAAGCACAAAGTCCCAAACAAGTTGGAGCCAAAGAGGACCACACCAAGACACATCATAATTAAAATGCCAAAGGTTAAAGATAAAGAGAGAATCTTAAAGCAGCAAGAGAAAAGAAGAGAGTTGCCTACAAAGGAGCTCCTATAAGATTGTCAGCTGACTTCTCAAAAGAAACTTTATAGGCAGGAAAGGACTGGCTAGAAGTATTCAAAAACAAGGACCTACAACCAAGATTACTTTATTCAGCAAAGTTATCATTTAGAATGGAAGGGTAGACAAAGTGTTTCCCAGGCAAGATAAAGCTAAAGGAGCTGATCATCACCAAACCATTATTATGTGGAATGTTAAAGGGACTTGGTTAAGAAAAAAAGGATCAAAACTATGAACGTTAAAATGACAACAAACTCACAACTATCAATTACTGAATTTATAAAACAAAAACAAACTAAGCAAACAACCAGAACAGGAACAGAATCTAGATATGGAGAGCATTTGGAAGGTTATCAGCTAAGTGTGTGTGTGTATGTCGGGGCGGGGAAATGGGGAGATAAGGTGCAGGGATTAATAAGCGTAATTGCTAAGTACAAAATAGACAGGGGAATGTTAAAAATAATAAAGGAAAGGGAGAAGCCAAAGAACTTACCTTCATGACCCATGGATATGAACTAAGGGGGATAATGCTGGAGGGAAGAGGGGTACTGGGCAGGGGGGGGCACAGGGGGAAAATTGAGACAACTCTAATAGCATGAGCAATAAAATATACTTTAAAAAACCTTTGAGGCTGCCTCTCTTTAATTAACATAACAACAACAACACTGCCATTTAACAAGTACCTAGAATATATGGCACACAAATGCTCATAAAGGCTGTTAACATATTTTGGTTATTTAATTAAAATGAGCTTTGGAAGGTTCTTATTGGCACACAAATGTGCAGCTACCCTCGAGTTCAAAACCAGACCCTTTTTCATCTCTGGCATTAACCTAAGAAAATCAGCTTAAAGTAAAACCCTGGGTCTATGGATGAGTGAATCTTTGATTTAACATGCAAAATTTTGTGTGCACTTTTCTGAGGAGTTGTTCTTTCATAGAAAACAGAAACATTCAAATGTTACCAATTCTGGTGATGTCCAGACTGACTAAATACTGTATTTAATGAACGGCACATGTAGGTATCATTCTGTCTGCTTCTTATGTGGGTTTTATAACATCAGCCTCCCCACACTTAATTCAATGCTTTTCATCTGGTGGGTTCCTAGTAAACATTTGCTATTGATAATGATGACAAAAGTCCAAGCCATATCTCATTTTTCCAGACTATGATGATCCCCTCTTCATTGTCAAGTTCCTCTCTAGGCCAGCATAGTTTTAATTCTCTCTCATCGTGGCAATAAACCTGTCATTGTGATCAGGTCAGACGTAAAATTGTCCAAGGCTAAGTACACAAACATCTTCTCCTGTATGCAAGTCAGCCTAAGCCCTGAATCTAGAAGGCTTGTATATCATCTGTCCATTTGCAGTCCAAATAGTCTACAAAGATAGGACATCTAAATTTTGCCAACTTTATTTATTTACTTACTTACTTGTTTATTTTTTAATTAAAATTTTTTTAATTTAATTTTATTGTTGTTGTATTACATCCATCCCCTTTTTTCTCTCCTCTGTCCTCTTCCCCACCTACACACTCCCCACCAAAGTCAATCCTGCTTGTCGTCCATGTCTAAATTTTGCCCACTTTATTTTGCTACCCAGTGTCTGCTTCATGATCAAGGGAGAAATAACAAATTTTTCTTCTCCAAAACAGGAGGAATACATTTTTTGTTACTTAAAAAAAAATAGATTACAGAATTTTAAAATGTGACTCAGAAGGGAGGGATATCTAAAGCATTTAGGACCCCAGCATAAAATTTTCCATGACTCTCCAAACATGTTTCTCTTCTTAATGGCTATGAAAAATGTGTAGCTAAATATTTAAGTGTTTTTCTTTTTTCCTAAGAATGAGTTAGATTTTAACAATTTTACTTATACTTCTAAAAATGCATTTTATTCATGTAAGTTAAAAAACCCAAAAAAGTATCAAAAAGCTTTTAAACATAATTCACTTATTGTTTACTATTAGAACCAATTTATATACTATTCTTCTTACGACATAACAACCAAACTATGTGTCAGGTATAAATATAGAAAAATAGTAATATTTTTATAGAAAATTCTGGTATTTTGGGTACCTACAGTTTAGCTTTTTTGCGCCATATATGCTTGCTCTAATAATTAAAATGTTATGGAAATATGGGATTAGAATATGAGAAGCAAGCCATCATCCCACCCCATGAAGAAGAGCTACCATTACTAGCTTAGTGTACATTAGCGGTATACTAATTTATTATTATTTTAATAATATGAAATAGTTATGGAAAAATAACAGTATTTGTCCACTTTCTTTTTTTACTTAATATTTATTTGATGTATTTCCATGTCAGTGTATATTAGTACTATCTCATTCATTTATTAAAGAGATATATAGTATTTCATTATATAGGTTTACTATAATTTATTAAACTAATACCTAAAAACAAGTATTTTTTTAAGTTCTGATTTTTTTACTCTATCAACTTATCCCTTATGCAGCTGTATAATGTTTCTGTAGAACAGTTTCAGAGAGATAGAAGGTCAAAGACATTAACATTTTAGTAAATATTGCCAAATACACTCAAAAGCATTTCAAAGAATTTACATGCCTATTTACAAAAGAAATGCTGCCCTAGCCCTGACTGGCATGGCTCAGTTGGTTGAGTGTCATCTTACAAAGTGATATATGTTGCTACTTCAATTCCCTGTTAGAGCATGTGTCTGGGTTATGGGTCCATTCCTCTTTAGGGTGGCAGCTGGTCAATGTTTCTTTCACACATCAATATTTCTTTCCCTCCCTTCCTCCTTCCTGCCCTGTCTCTCTAAAAATAAATAAATAAAATCTTAAATAGAAAAGAACAGAAAACACTTATCAATGTTTTTAAAATCATACAATAATAACTTTTTAAAGCTGGGGTAACAAACTCAGATGACTTCAGGGCCAGATAAGTAACAAAATACGGGAAACAGCACAGTAAGAAAGTGAGTAGTAGAAATTCAGCAAATGTATTTAGAAAAAAAAATATGATGGCCAAACATAATACATCTTCAGTTTTCAGGCTACAAGTTTTCAGGTCTTGTCTAAATGAAATGAATATACCTAATTTTGATCCTTTAATCTTAAAGGACAGATGTTCCTTTACTAGGAAAAACAGTGTAATGATTGGTGAGATAATTAATTTTATTACATGCATCTTCACGTATTCTTCAAATTTTAGTTATGAGAAGAATCATTCTTGTCTAGATTTAGGACTCATTGTATATTGTATCAATTTTATCACTAGAAATATCCTATAATAGGTACATTGAAACAATGAAAAGTATTGTCATATTTCGCCTATTTATAAACACAATTTTCTAGCTCTTGTCAAGTTAGTAATAAAGCCTTCAAGTTTAAACATAAAGTTGACATCTGTTACTGACATGTGAAAAAGAAATGGAAATTCCCTACCTTTTCTGAATAAAGGCAACATCCTCCTAAGATTGATATTTAACCTAGTAAAACATCCTTGAGAAGAAAAAGTAATTCCATTATTTTGGCTTGATGAAAAAGCAGAAGAGGCAATTCTAGTTTCCTTCTGATAACAGTGGTGATCTGTGGGCTGTGAGAAAGGGTGAAGGCCACATGGAGAAAACGTGCTGCTCTCATTTTACGAGTCCCGTTACATCGATCAATCCCTGGAAGTTTCAACACAGAGAGCAGAATGGGAGCATAAGGCAGCTTGGCCCCCTGAGCACTTGTTCTGCCCTGTAACCTTATGAGACTGTCAAGATGGCTAAGTGAGGGGTTCCTGTAACTAGCGAGTGCACTGAAAAACTGATTGCAAAGCTGAATAGCTCCTCAATCAGGCTGAGATGAGGTGATGATGACTAAGAAAGTTTGGAAATGGGTCAGTTATTGTTATTCTAATTGTACTTTTGTATTGTTCACTGTTATTTATGCCCTATTTCTTTCATTCAAGACCTAAAAAGTAAGATGTCTAGAAATAAAATATAGCATGAAATTGTAGTTAATTTTTCAAACCTTAAAAATGTACAATGTATTTAACAAAAAGATAAAGTCACCCTCTCTGCATGGAAGAAATAGTTGTATGATATTGACAACTGGAAAACAAACCTATGTTAAAGATAATTTTTTGAGTGTTTGTAATCAAAGCATGTCATATTATTATCCTGTTCTGAAAAATCATTTTGATGAATAAAATAACATTAATACTAAAAGAATGTTAAAGGTGTTCTAAAATAGATTTCATCTGCTAGTTTTTTTCTTAATATATGAGGCTACATGAGAAATATCCGATACCATATGTTCATTTCTTTAGATTCTTAGTGGTAATCATGAGCGAGATAAAAATAACATTGTTTCAGGAAATGTATGCTTTAAAGCAGGACAACATTGTCCAAGAGTAACACAAAATTTTAGATGCTTATATTTAGCTTGATACCAAAAGTCTAAAGAAACAACTAAATTAAAATCTGCTCTGCCTAAAATAAAGGGCAGAAACACATAGATCTATAATAATTTGTAAGCAAAGAAATTTAAGAAGTCCTCCTAATTCATCATGCTCATAACATTAAAAAAATTAGTTAAAAAAATTTCAAACATTCGGTGGTATTTTTAGATTTATATTTTCAACTTTACCCTGAAAACAACACCGAAACAGCTTTAAATATTTTATTCATCCATTTGTATATCTATTTGTCCTTATAAAATCATAAAGATAACTTCTTATATTTTTCCTACATTCTTTGTAATTATAGATAACTAGAACTATAATTTTATTAAATTTAGGAGAGTCATTCAATACAAGGTAATCAAACTTTTTTTTTTTTTTTAAGATTTTATTATTTCCAGAGAGAGGGGAAGGGAAAGAGGCAGAGAGGGAGAGAAGAATCAATGTATGATTGTCTTTCACCTGGTTAATCAAACTTATTTGAATGGAATTCTTCTGCTTGAAACTATAGCTCTTCTATCAGATTTGTAGTGGAGCTAATTGACAGATATCCTAATACTACATAAATTGAGCATCCCCTTGTAAAATGAAGTTAAAAAAGACTTTCAAGTTCTGAGCTTTTAGAATTGGGGTCAACAAACATACTCATCAAAATTTAATCAACTTTGAAAATGCATACTCCCTTTTATACGTTGTCATAGATCTTCCAGTCTAGGACAATGACACATTTTTTATCCACCTTTGGGAAACTACAATCATGTGTCCATTCCTATTCCTCAGTATTTAAAACCATTAGCAATCATGAGAGATGCTTTAGTATAGACTTTTCCTCTATTGCATTTTTCTCTCAAATTCTTTCTAATTTTCATATAGATCAAATTTAGTAAATGAAAGATAATTTTCTATCTTAATCCAAATTTTAAGCCACTTCACAACTAACTTTATAAATATGGTTAGTTTAATAAAATTTAATCTCAGTTCAAGTCACTAAAGTCCCTATGTACCCCACACTTTGCTATATGCGCTGGATCATAAGCATTCCTTGCCCTTCTGAAGCTCCATTTTAAATTATACATTCCTACCAGGAAATAAATTCCTACCAGGAAATGTCTCTGCATGTACTCAACTCTTACATATGCATGTTTTTATATATAGTATAATGTATTATTGTATAAATACATTATCTAAACTATAAGAATACTTGAGCATAGAAGTTAGAAATGATGAAGAAACATAAATATAAATACTGATATTTTACTTTGCTTCTCAGAAGATATGCTTGCTCACCCCATGGGTTACATGCATTATACTGTGGAGGTTATTGGTCTTGAAGGGAAGATAATATGTAAACAGATAATTCAAATAAAGTGATCAAGTATCTCATACACAGTAAATGCAAGATGAAAAGACCTAGTGGAGGCTGTAAGCCTTTCAGTAAAAAGAGAAATCTAATTTTGGGTGGTGAACACAATGCAATATATAAGTGATATAGTATAGAATTATACACTTGAATCTTTAAAATTTTATTAATTAAAGTCACCCCAACAAGTTTAATACAATTTTTAAAACTTAAACATGAAGATGATTTAGGCAGCAAAGAAAAAGGAGGAAGGAATGAAATGAAGAGCACTTCAACTAGAAAAAGTAACTATGTAAAGGCACAAAAGTCTGACACCAAGCAGGTGAGTGTAACAGAGTTCAGGGCTAGTGAAAGGTAGAATCAAGGTGAGCAAAGATGCTGGAGAAGAATGTAGAAGGCATGTTATTGGGAAAAGTAGCTTGACTCTAATTAATGTATGGGAAATCTTTGAAGTAAATTAAGAAAGTGAATGAAGGTCATGGTCAGATTATTTGTTTTAGATTGCACCTCTGAGCAGCTGTTGAGAACGGATTTGAAGGTACACAAAAAGAATCAGGAAAACTCATCAGTAGGCTATCACTTTACACAGGTGAGAGATGAAGGTTAACAGAATCAGAGTGGTGATACTGGCAATGTAGCTCCCAGGAGGGAATGAGAAGTATTACAAGGAAAAATCTCAGGAGAATTTGATCACGATTTTCTAGAAGTGACCGTGGGCAAGAGGAAGTAATTGTAGTTGCTTTGCAGCATTCTAATTTAGATGGCTGGCTACCTTGAACTGAGATGGTGAGCACAGTAGCAGAAAAAGACTGGCTGGGCACATGGAGGAAATAGTATATTTTTCAAAATTAAGATTTACATGAAAATTATAACATTTAGAAATGAATATAGAAAAAGAACATGTCACTTACCATTCCTTTTTGTGAAAGAAAATCTTTGTTTTTTAAATATTCTTTTTGTTTAAAGATTTTATTTCATTATTTTTAGAAAGAAGGGAAGGGAGAGAGGCAGAGAGGGAGAGAGACATCAATGTATGGTTGCGTTTCACCTGCCTCCAGCCACAGACCTGACTGGAGACCTGGTTTGCAACCTTGTTATGTGCCCTGGCTGGGGAATCGAGCCTGTGACCTTTGGGTTCGCAGGCTGGTGCCTTATCCACTGTGCTACCAGCCAGGGCTAAATACTATTTTTAATGTTTACATTATCATAAAATATTTGTAAGGAGTTTTATTCAATTTTGGAGGCTTTTATTTATTTAATGTTTCCTTGATATAATTCCTATTATCTCCACTTTCCATGTTTATTTTTGTTCTCTAACATAGTCTGAGCATTTTTCTGCCATTATAATTTCTAGTAAATAAAATTTTGGTGGCTGTGTAATATTATGCCTTTTAGATGTACAAAAAACTTTTTAAAATTTTAAACAATTATCTTAATATAAAACACATATGCTACTTTCAATGTTTCAAACAATTATATGTGGAAGGAAATATATTTACTTTTGTCTGTAAATCATGCTTGTGAAATTCACAAGCATGTGAATTTCTTGACCTATTTTGCAACTCACATATTTCCATCAACAGTATGTGACAATGAAACAGGTATGCAATAATAAAAACTTTGCTAATTAGAGACATAAAATCATAGCATTTTGTTTCCATGCTTTTGAGCACTCTTGAAGATGTTTTATATGTTTATTAGCTATTTATACTTCTTTTCTTTTAATTGTTGTTATATTACACTCATCTCATTTTCCCCCTCTACTCTCCCCTTCCCCACTCTTCTTATCCCCACCCCAAAGTCAATCCCATGTGTTGTTTGTGCTCATGGTCATTATCGATGCTAGTTCCTTGACTAAACTGTTCCCCTTCCTTACTTTTTATACTTCTTTATTATGCAAGTTGTTCTTTCACTTTTTGGCCCATTTTCCTATTGCAGTCTTATTGTTATTAATTTGTGGATGTCCTTAAATAAAAGGCTAATCACCCTTTATTGTCATCTATTAGATCATGCTTTAAGTATTGAACTATCTGTTTATAGTTTATAATTTTCTATATTTTATATTCAAATTATCTTTTTTAAAAGGGTTCATTTATTTAGTTTTAGAGAGAGGAGAAGGAAGGGAGAAAGAGAGGGAGAGAAACATCAGTGTGTATTGCCTCTCACACACCCCCAACTAGGGAACTGATCCACAAACCAGCCATGTGCCCTGACTGAGAACTGGCCAGGCAACCTTTTGGTTCACAGGCTGGCACTCAGTCAACTGAGCCGCACAAGCCAGGGCTAAATGATCTTTATATTACAATAATTTTCAGGAAATTTGGAGACTACTGAAAAACACCAAGAAGATAATAAACTAAATCTACAATTGACCACCCAGGCATAACCACTTTCATATATGTGTGTACATGTATATACACATAAACATATGCATTTACATAATCACCCCCTTCTTCCATAGATGTATATCATTTAAGAGCACAAATAGTATCATATTGTGAAAGCTGTTTCTTTAAGTAAAAATAAAGGCTGTAATGCATCTTTGAGAGCGATGCTGTTAGAAACACCTTTATTTTAACTTCCTTAGAATATTACTTTGAATAGATTTTTAATAATTTATTTACTTCATTATTTCCCTGTCATGCTGTTGTTTCCCATTTTCATTACTTTATATTTCAATAAACATCTTTATGTAGATAGCTTTGTGTTTATTAACTGATCATTTCATTAAAGTTTTAAAGGATTTGGAATCCTTAGGTTAAAGAGTATGCAAAGAGTAAGGTTATTTGATATATAAGGACAATTTTTCAAAAAGTTGGAACCAATTTATCTGCCCATTCCTGTAGTATGACATCTTTCATTTCCCCACATGTTCATCAACATTGAATATATTTATGATAATAATCCACAATTAAGTGTGGACAATGGGACAGATTCTATGTCTACTTTATTGATAAAGTATGTTAGCATTAGAAAGTTTAAACAGTTTGCCTAAATCCTCACAAAGTGGAGATCAGACTCAAAGTTTAGTCTAACCTTAAAAATAGTGCTCTCTGTCAGTATGCTATATTATTTCCCCAAATTTTAAATGTTTACATGGTTAGTACATATTAAATATCTTTGACTACTAGTTATGTTGAGCATTTTCTTTCAAGTTTAAAGGTCACTAGGAACTCTTTCATAAAATCTTCCCACAAGGCTTAGCCAATGAGGTGTATACTTTCTTAGTGGTATCTAATAATGCTCTATATTTTATTAATATTGATAATTTGTATCTTACATATGCAATGAATATTTTTTTCAAGTGTCTTTTCTTATTTAAGATGAATCTGGAGCATTTTCTAATATACATGAATTTTTCAATGAAAATCCTAGTGAGATTTTTTTGGAGATATCATTGAGCTGGTTCTAAATTGTATAAGGCAAGGCAAAGAAATTAGAATATGAAAACAATTGTTAAAAACAAGAGAATGCAGCCTTAGCTGGTGTGGCTCAGTGGATTGAGCGGCAGCCTGCGAACCAGAGGGTCAGTAGTTTGATTCCCAATCAGGGTAGATACCAGGGTTGCGGGCCACATCCCTGGTTGAGGGTATGCAAGGGGCAACCACACATTGATGTTTCTCTTTGTCTCCTCCCCCTCTCTAAAAATAAATAAATAAATAAATAAATAATCTTTAAAAATAAAAAAAAGAAGAAGAAAAGAATGTACAGTCTCTGATCTTGAAACTTGCTATATCCCTGGCTGGTGTGGCTCAGTGGATTAAGCACAGGCCTGCGAACCAAAGTGCCACCTGTCTTATCCCCAGAGCACATACCTGGGTTGTGAGCCAGGTCCCCAGTTGGGGGCCTGAGCTAATCAGTATATCTTTCACACAATGGTGCTTCTCTCCCTCTCTTTCTCCCTCCCTTCCCCTCAAAAGTAAATAAATAAAATAGTTAAAAAAAAAAAAAAAAAAGACTTACTATAAAGCTTTAGTAATCAGGACAGTGTGATAATGGGAAAAAGTATAAATACGTTATTGGTAGATAATGACTCTATCAGACTAGAGGCCCAAATAGACCCACACAAACATGACTAATTGTTTAAAAAGGTGCAGAGGCAATGTAATGAAGAAAAGAGAATCATTTAAGAATAATGATGGAAGAGTTGCGTGTCTGTATGCAAAATGCTGAACTTCATTCTCTTACCTTCTAGAAGCTTTATTCATAATTACCAAACTGAAAGCAACCAAGATGTTCTCTAGCAGATGATGGGATAAATCAAGTGTGGTCCATCCAGGCAATAAAAGTTTTTTCAGTGCTAAAAATAACAGGCTATCAAGCAACAAAAAGACATGGATGGCCCTGGCTGGTAGCACAGTGGATAAGGCGCCAGCCTGTGAACCCAAGGGTTGCAGGTTGGATTCCCCAGCCAGGGCACATAACAAGGTTGCAAACCAGGTCTCCAGTCAGGTCTGTGGCTGGAGGCAGGTGAAAGGCAACCATACATTGATGTCTCTCTCCCTCTCTGCCTCTCTCCCTTCCCCTCTTTCTAAAAATAATGAAATAAAAAAATCTTTAAAAAAATATTTCAAAAAAAAAAAAAAAGACATGGAGCAACCAATACATATAACTAAATGAAAGAAGTCAATCTGAGAAAGCTACATCCTATATGATTCCAAGTATATTACACTGTGGAAAAGGCACCACTGTGGAGACAGTGAAAAGGGCAGCAGTTGCCAGGGGTTAGGGTGTGGGAGGAGGAATAAATACATGGAGCACAAAGGACTTTTAGGGCAGTGGTAACACTCCGTGTAATATGACAATGATGGATACGTGCCATCATACATTTGTCTAACCCCACAGACAGTACACCAAGAGTGAAGCCTAAGGTAAATTATGCTGTGTCAATCAATGTAGGTTCATCAGTTGTAGCAAATGTGGCTCTTTAGTGGGAAATATTGATAATGAGGGAAGCTATGCATGGGTGGCGTGGGGAATGTATAGGAAGTCCCTGTACTTTCTCCTCAATTTTTTACTGTAACGTGGAATTCTGCAGCTCAAGTGAAGAAAAGGGTTTAAGTTATTGCCATCTATGTTAATAATAAACTCATAAGAGTGTCTCTGCTTGGTCAGGAAGAGCAGGGAGGAGAAGTGAACAAGCTTAGGGCGGATCTCTAGGGAGTCATTTGAGCAAAAATAAAACATCAAGAACTTTTGTGGGCATGTTATTTAGCCTATGGAGTGTTTATTGTTTTGGATTAGTTACCCCCATTCATTTATATTACCTATGTCCATCTAATCCTATTTGAGTTTATCATTTTTGACCTTCTGAAAGGTCGGAGAAAGAAGAGCCTGTGGAAAGGCCTGTATAAAAGGGTGTACAAGGTGTGAAACAAACCAAGAAGGAGGGGCATCACAACAGCTCAGGGATTGAAAGAAGAAAAATGAAGTTAACAGAGTCAAATACCCACAAGAGAGCCAGTCAAGATAAGGACTGCAGGTCATCTATGACTTTAGAGACAGCATGCTCTATTAAATGGGGTTAGAAATCAGATCTCATTGTGCTGAGAAGTAACTAAATCTTAGAAACTGGAGATAATGCTTGCAGGCTGCTGCTTTGGAAAGTTGGAGAAGAGAGAAATTGAATGGTAGTGGCGGTGAAATCTAGTGGAGAGAGAGGTCAGTTCGTTTTTGTTTGTTGACTTACTTTTTTAGATAGAAGCTAAAGGAATGTGTATAGGTTGAAGAAAAAGGGCCATCAAAGAAGAAAAAGTTGAACATAAAGGACAGAAAGAAAAATAATGAATGGCAAAAGCCGTGGCATTGATGATAGGGAATAAAATCAAACAAAGCCTTTGCTTTTAATAGTAGGAAGGACTGCTGATCCCTTAAGATTAGAGGGAAAAAAAGTAAGAATGTTGATAGATGTAGACTTTGGTAGTGGAGAGGACTGCAAGGATGCACAAGCAGTTTACACACCATGACCTCAATTTTTCTGTTAAAATAGCAGATGCACTGAGACTGAAGGGGAGAGACTGAATAGATTAAGTGGAGCGATAAACTTTTGAAATAGTGGCTGACCACAGTCAGAGGGAAAGGATTAGTAAATGCTATTGAGGGGCTAACTCAGATAGAAAACCATCAATTTGCCAAGTCGTGTAATTGGTTCCTGTAATCCTCAGTGTGCCAGGGTGTCAGAAAAGAGAAGATTCACCATAGTTTGGATTCAAGATTGCATGTATAATGTAACAAAGGACAGGCTGTAGAAATGTAAAGGCTCATGTCCAACCTAAATTCTGAGCAATCCCTGGAGAACATGAAAAGTCCCAAGTTTTATTGATTTTGAAGAAAACATGAGAGGGAAAAGTATTAATTTCATTTACAATCTAATACTTGACTTAATCACATGTTTTTAATCTTTAATCCCTAATTTTCTCACTAATTTTATGTTCACTTTTATTTTAAGAACATTTTAGATACAAGGTTAGGTATAAGCAAATAAAAGAAAACTAAAAACATCTGTTTGTCAAACAAAGGCAGGTTTCAATTTAACAAGGGAGGCTGGAACTAACAGCGTCTCAGTTGAGTTTTGAGAGCAAGATGGTACAGGTAGCTAGAAGGTGGTTAACATGGAGTGGCAGTTGAGGATGGGGAAGTTAGGATTTAACAGTGGTTCTCAACTTGAGATAACTTTGTCCGAAGAGACATAGGGCAATGTCTGGAAACTATTTATTTTCACAACTGGAGATGGAAATAGTACTGATGTGGAGCACTAGGGATGCTGCTAAACATCCTATAATGCACAGGAATATCAATAGTGCTCAGGTTAAGAAACCTGGATTAGATAAATCATAAAAAGATGGGAAAATGAGCATGGCCTGGAAATCATCTGGACAAAGCTAGAGGAAAAAAATATAAAGAAATACCCAGAGCATCAGCATTCAGATGATGTGAGATTCAAAGATGTGTACTTGTGAGTGATGGTTTGTGAGAGAATGGAAGAGTGATTATTTGAAAGAGTCCATGGGGAACTGGATTAGAGGTACAAATTTTCAAATGATTCCTGGGTTTAGTGTCTTGTCAAGCAAATAAAGGGAGAATGAAAGCACGGGAACTTAAAGGAAAGCATATGTGTTTGAAAAGTCATGCTTCAGTTACTTTTTTTTTTTTAACCAGGGGAGAGCGCAAATGCAGTCCCCCACTACTACAAATTATGCAGCTGAGTTTCTCACATTTGGGGAAGTTGCAGGGGTTAACACATCCAGAATGCAATGGATAAGCTTCACTGTGGGAAAACCACCTTCATGATCATGGTATCTTCCCTGCCAGGTATTGTTTCAGTTGCTTTTAAACAAGAGTTTCATACTTTTTTTCAAGTTTATTTTATTGATTATGCTGTTACAGTTGTCCCAATTTCTTTTCCCTTTGCTCCTCTCCACCCAAGACCTCCTTTCCCTCCATCAATCCCACTCCCTTAGTTTATGTCCATAGGTCATGTATGTTAAGTTCCCTGACTTCACGTGTTTTTATATTATTCTTATTTTCCCCCTATCTATCTTGTAACAACCAATTATGGTTTCTAATCCCCGCGTTATTTCCCCATTTCTTCTTCTTCCCCCTCCCAGCTGATAACCCTCCAAATGATCCCCATACCTATGATTCTGATTTTATTCTCGTTGGATGCTTAGTTTATTTTTGTTTTTATATATTTTTAGGTTATGTTGTTGGTAGTTGTCACTTTGTTGACGTTTCAATGTTCATAGTTTTGATCTTCTTTTTCTTGAATAAGTTTCTTTAACATTTCATATAATAAGGGCTTGGGGATGATGAACTCCTTTAGCTTCACCTTGTCTGGGAAGCACTTTATCTGTGATTTCATTCTAAGTGATAGCTTTGCTGGATAGAGTAATCTTGGTTGTAGATCCTTGCTTTTCATTATTTTGAATATTTCTTACCAGTCCCTTCCTGCCTGCAAAGTTACTTTTGAGGAATCAGTTGGTAGTTTTATAGGAACTCCTTTGTAGGTAACTCTTTATTTTCTCTTTCTGCTTTTAAGATAAGATTCTCTCATTTATATTTAATTTTTAGCATTTTAATTATTATGTGTCTTGGGGTGGTCCTCTTTGTGTTTATGTTGTCTGGGACTGCCTGTTTCCTAGAGTTGTATGTCTATTTCCTCCACCAAATTAGGGAACTTCTTCCTTCATTATTTTTTCACACAAGTTTTCAATTGTTTGTTCTTCCTCTTCTTCTTCTTGCACCCATATGATTTGGATATTGGCACATTTAAAGTTGTTCCAGAGGTTCCTAAGCCTCTCCTTATTTTTTTCAATTCTTATTTCCTCATTTTGTATTGGTTGACTGTTTATTTCTTCCTTATGTTAAGAGTTTCTAGTTCTTTCTTTCAAAGTTTCCAGATTAATGAAATAATATTGGCTTAGAAGGAATCTATCTCTGACATAGTGACAGAATTCGAGAAGTCTTTTTCTCAATAATATTTGTCCACACTCCTGATCTCTCAATTTTACTTTATTTTGGTTTCCCTAAATAGGCAACAGCAGTTGCCTTCTTATGAACAACTTTTAGAGCTGACTAATTCTTCTGTCTACAACAACAAAAAAATATTCTCAATTTGATTTAATTAGAGATAGAACCTCTAAACAATGGTGACCTTTACTCTGTCCTTCTTTTAATAATCCATTACTGGACACTTATTTCTTTTAGATAACACACTTTTCGGAGATTGAAGCAGTTTCAATATTTAATAGGTTTAGAGGTTCCTAATCCAAATTGTGTTTATTTGGATGACTGCATATTTATTTTACATTGGCTTATCAACAATGGAAAATAATTGATTTAGCAAATTCTTCTGTTATCAAGTTGGCTAAATGCTTCAATTCTATCCAGTAAAGTCAAGACTGAGTGACTTTTAAGGTAATATCAATTTATTGGCGGGAGACATCTGCTCAAGGTAGAAGGATAGGTAAACATGGCTTACCTCCTCACTCAACCACAGCAAAATTTACAACAAAACTACAAACAACTATCAACCAGAATCAGAAAATCAAGCTGTATCCAAGTCCAACAATCAAGGAATTAAAGAAGTCACATTCATCTGGATGAATAGAAGCGGGGTGGGCTGTAGATGTGGAGACATGGAAAGGGTGGTCCCATACCCACATGTGTTAAATAAAATTTGGGGGTGGGGGCATATCACAGGACTGAGGGATTGAAGCCTCACACTGGAACACCCAGCCCAGGGTTCCAGTGCCAGGAAAATAAGTCCCCATAACTTCTGGTTTTGACCAGTGGAGGTTGGGGTGGCAGAAGAAAGTACGGATTCTCAGGCATCTCCTCTTAAAAGGTCTACAACTGACTAAGGACTTAGGCAGACTCACTCCCCTTGGTCTAAAGCACTGGGGAAGCAGCTTGAAAGTGGCAAATGGGGAGAAACCAAAGTGTCTGACATCAGGTGAGTGCTGGGAGATAGTTTCCTCCCGGACAACCCCAGAGGCCAGGCAGCAGCCATTAGGCTTTTTCTGAGCCTTCTTCAACATAGACCCACGGACCTGCAGCACCTGAGACTCCATCAACTTGGTTCACACAGGTTGCTCTACCCAGGTGATTAACTAAGGCTCCACCCAACCCAACTTACTAAAGAATGGGATAAAACTCCAGAGAAACAACTAAACAAAATGGGGACAAGCAATCTATCAGATGTAGAGTTCAAAACACTGGTTATCAGGATGCTCAAGGAACTCATTGGGCACTTCAACAGCATAAAAATGACCCAGGAATTAGCAGAAATAATGATTACACTAAGTGAAATAAAGAAAAAAATTATAGGGAATCAGTAATGGAGTGGATAAAGCTGAGAATCAAATCAATGATTTGGAGCACTGGGACAAAAAAAACACATTCAATCAGAACATCAAGAAGAAAAAAGTACCCCCTGAAACTCTGAGGATTGGGTAAAGAGCCTCTGGAACAACTTCAAACCTACAAGCATTTGAATCATAGGGGTGCTGGAAGGAGAAAAGAAAGCAAAAATGGAAAATTTATTTGAAAAAAGTAATGAAAGAAAATTTTCCTAATTTAGTGAAGGAAATAGACATATAAGTTCAGGAAGCACAGAGTGTCCCAAACAAGAAGGGTACAAAGAGGACCACATCAAGACATAATAAAATGCCAAAGGTTAAAGATAAAAGAAAGAATGTCAAAAGCAGCATAAGAAAAGCAGATAGTTCCCTACCAAGGAGTTCCCTTAAGACTATCTGCTGGATTATTTTTTAAAACCTTTGCAGGCAAGAAGGGGCTGGCAAGAAGTATTCAAAATAATGAAAACCAAGCACCTACAACCTAGATTACTCTAACCAGCAAAGCATTCATGTAAAATGGAAGGGCAGATAAAATTCTTCCCAGACAAAGTAAAGATTTCATCATATCCAAGCCTTATTATATGAAATGTTAAAGGGACTTATTTAAGAAAAAGAAGAAACCCTGGCTGGTGGCTAAGTGGATAGGTGCTGGCCTGCAAACCCAAAGGTCGCTGGTTTGATTCCCAGCCAGGGAACATAACTAGGTTGCAAGCCATGTCTCCAGCTAGGTCTGTAGCTGGAGGCAGGTGAAAGACAACCATATATGGATGTTTCTCTCCCTCTCTGCCTCTTTCCCTTCCCCCCTCTATGGACATAATAAATAAAATCTTTAAGAAAAGAAAAAGAAGAAGACCAAAAGTATAAACATTAAAATGACAACAAATTCACAACTATCAACAAGTGAATCTTAAAAACAAAAGCAAACTAAGCAAACAACCAGATCAGAAACAGAATTATAGACATGGAAATAATTTGGATGGTTACCAGTTGGGACAGGAAAGGCAAAGAATTGGGGAAAAGGTGCAAGAATTAAGAAGTACAAATTGGTAGGTACAGAAATGGTAGGGTGATGTTAAGAACAGTATAGGAAATGAAGAAACCGAAGAACTTATATGCACAACCCATGGACATGAACTAAGGGGAATGTTGCCAAAGGGAATGGGGGATACAAGGTTGAGGGGGGAAAAGTTGGAAAATTGAGGACAACTGTTATAACATAATCAATTAAATATATTTTAGAAAAACAAATAAAAGTGTAAAGCAGCCCTGAGAGCAAAATCAAATTTATGTGGTGGGTTTATCTGCAGTTTTAATGGGCTGCAAAAAATTAGCACGGTTGTCTGGGTCATAAACAGCTCCAGACTCCTGTGCTTAGCAGCTGATGTTGCATAGAAAAATTCCAACCAGATTATCAACAAAAGAAACCTAATAACTCATTTGTTGATGATCACAAACAGATTGATTTATGATTTATTCTAACTTCCAAATTTCTATATTCCTTCTAGTAAATCAAATATGCAAAGGTAGTCACATGTCCTTTGAGAAAGTGTACCATGCATTTAAGATAGTATTTAATCATTCTTTTTTTGTCTCAGTTGCAATATTCACACATTAGTATTATTGTGAAGATAACTCACAACAGTGTGAAAATAATTACACATTAGCAATAAAAACTTGAATAGTTACAAAGTTACACCTCAGATCTGTAAAAGCATGAAAATAATGTAAATAATAATGTATAAACTGCTAACCTTGAGATCTCATGAACTCCAAGATCTTCTTGAAGTCTCTATACTTCTGGGAACATCTTTTTAATCTGTTGATATCTCTGTATTTTTTCCTAAAAAAAAGACAAATGTTCCAATGCTTTATAAGGTTATATTTTCAAAGAGTAAATCTGACTACAAAGCATAAGTATGACACAGAGAAAATCGATAGAAATCTTGGAATACAAATAAGGCATTAACTATAGAATTGAATAATCTGTAGTATATAGTACTATAGTATATAGTATATAGAATATAGAATAAATCATATATAACTTAGTGCAGAAAAGCATATTCATTCTAGATGAATGTTGTAAATTTCTAATCATTCATAATCACAGTCATTCCTTTACTTTCCTTTTATTTAATCAAATATTTATAGAAACTAAAAGTTAAAGTCCTTTCATTATTATTCAGCATTCCACTAGATTTTAGCAACTTTTTAATCTCTAGAAGATTCATATCTTCAAGACATACAAAAATCAAGGAAAATTAACCAAAATATTATAGCTAAATAGTTGGTGACAGTCACAATGAACATTTATTACTTCTTTTTGCTTTAAATGGTTTAATTCTAAAATTAACTCAAATATTTTTATATTCATGTTTTAAAATAACTTAAGACTTTAAGAAAATAATTTAAACAAAAGTTCTTCAACATAAACACAAAATTAAAATATTGTTTTTAAAATTACAGTACCTTAATTCAAAATGATTAATGCAATAATTTAAAGACATGAGGAAATCTTGTGAGTAGTTATACACTTTTATTTTCCCAGACTAAAATGTATATAATCACCATTTCTAAAGAATTAATGAACTTTCTATTTTAATACTATAGGTTATGTCCATATATAATGTAAACATTTTTCTTAAAAATTACATAGAAAACTTTGGAAAATATGATTCATTTATTGTGTTTATACACTATCCAGAAATGTACTATCACTGATCAAAGCCTGTAACAATAGCTGATGCAGAAATACTATACATGGGCTACTTTTTTTTTTTTTTTTTTACATGGGCTACTTTAATGAAGAAATAAAAGAGCCTGAGCAAGCAACTTGTGCTGATGGCATGCAATCATAATTAAATATAAACAAATCTTTAAGAAGAAAATAGTTGTTTCAAGAAGATTGTGTTTCCAGGAGCCTTTTTCTTTTTTAAAATTTTATGTGTATTTATGTGGGTATATATAGTTACATGGGTTTAGAACAAACCAGAATATCTGGTACAACAGTAGCACAAGGTTAATTAAATTGTGGTTGGAAGTGAAGAATTAATAGAGGTTACTGAATCTAGTTCCATTCTTTCCAATATCTAAAACTTTTGAGAACATTACCCTCAAATGATGATATGATAAAGACCACTGAGCAATAACTTACATCTCCTGTTGCCCTCATTTTGAAGAATAGTTCAGCATATAACTTTTCTGTCTTCTCTGTTAATGATACATATCATGAGATTGTAAGTCAAGCAATTAAAAATCAACAAGCAAACATGCTAACAGATCTCTACCTGCTCATAACATGTCCATTAAATACAAACTTAAAATATTATTTACAATTAAAACAAGATACTAAAAATAATTGATATGCTTCATTAAAGGTTTATAAATGTCATTTATAGTTTCAAGTCAAATTTATTAATGAAAATTAATTCTATATTATTAAAATGCCATTTTTACCTACTAAAGTATCATTTAAGATTTTATCATCCCAAATTACATTTTTGCTGCTTAAAAATGTGGGAAAATGGCTATCTAGTTCAGTCTCCCTATTTGGCAAATACAAAAACTGACTACTATATATTTGTGACATGAAACTAAATCTAAAGAAAGAAATTAAGATTTTTGACAATCTATTGTTAAACTTAAAAACATAGTTGTGTTTTACAAACAAATAAATTTTAAGAAACTCTAGGCATTTAAGTTAGTCTACTAAGGAAAGCAAAAATGCTTAGAAATCAAGTAATCTAAATTTATATATCTCTAATTAACCTATAATTTAGACAGAGGCCAAGGGACCTTTCATGTTGGAAAAGTAGGGACTCAAACTCTGACCTGTTCCAAGGTCAATAACATAAAATATATCTGATGGACCGAACTGACCCTACCTAAGGCCAGTCAAACCCCTGGTAGGAAGTCCATCACAAAGGAAGAATTCCGAAAGAACAAGTCATAGTCAATGCAAAGTTCCAAGCACTGGGGACATGAGGATTGATGCTATTTCTGGGCACAATGTGCAGTAGCTGATGCTCAAAACCATTCCAATCCAGCACCTTTTTCTGTGGGTGTGACGAGGGAACACTGGCTATGGGAAACTGTGTGAGGTAGGGTGTGTGCACACATCTGAGAGAGAGAATTTAAAAGAGTTGTGGTGCTAAGATCTTTAGGTCAATAGCACTTGCTCTGAGACCTAGACAACTACGTTGAGGAATAATCCCTAGACAATTTATTACAGGAAGATCTAGGGGCTGCTATTCTTCCTTTACAAGCTTCCTGGGCACATCAGAAGAAGACTACACAGAACTGGTGGAAACTGTCATTTTCCTTGAAACCCATGTTTCTAGGGTGATCACAACTTGAGTTTGATATCGCCAGCATGACTTATTATACTACCTCTTGAGCAGGATCTGGTCCCATGGACGGTCTTAGCAGTGATAAGTGACATATGGGACAGATTTGTGGGGAAGTATAATCATTCCAGTTACTATGAAACATATTAAGGAGGGTGAAATTTGTGGAATACTAAGAACATGTACAATAATGTAAATGTAGTGCTATTTGTCTTCATAAATCTTATTCATTGTACTCATCAAAACAACTACAAAATATAGTCCTACAAAATATAAAATAGGCATAAACCTGCATTATTATTTAGAAATGTGCACCTAACATTTATGATTCATATCTTGTCTTTTCTGATATCTGGAGTTAAATGGAGAAATTCCTTGAGAACCAGTTTTCCATTTTTAGAAATTCTTATAATATTGCAGGGCTACAGAGAACATTGAACATAACCTTTCCTTGTTCCAATCCCCTTGGCTTCCTGGTTACTCATGGATTTTACTGCAAATCACCCTATAAATCCCAGCAGTCATTCAGAATGGCAAGGGTCAAGTTACTCTTTCATGTTTGTCAACATTTCCTCTGAAAGTCACCTTTAGTAGGTCAGAGAGATACAAGACTCTTGTCGGCATGTTTTATCAAGTCATGCTAGACTTTACTGAGGTTACTAAAAGTCACATCTCAGTGGTAGCCATGATTGAGCTATAAGATCAGCTTGTGGATGGCTCAATGATTAGCTCCAAGGAAACATAACTTGTTTAAAACACTTTTATCTTATTCCTACTCTTTAAAGTATTTTTTCTGGCAAATGCTGGGTTTTTAAGAATCAACTTATTCCAAAACTACAGAATTTGAGACATTCCCTCACCCTGCTTCCAAGCTGATTGCCTCTGCTTGCCTGGAAGCATGGCTCATATCAGTCTATGGACAAAAGTGAAGAAATCTAAAATTGTGTTTGGTGTTTCAAAGGTGGTAAGAATTTAAAATTCAGTACAATAATTTAGTTGCATTTGTTACTGCATCCCAAAATATAGTACTGCATAATTAATATGCTTACAACTGGCAAAAGCATCACACTTATTCTGAAGGACAGTTTCCTGACTAAAGCAAAAGGCCTGAAGACAATAAATCTAGCAGGAAAGATAAATCTGCCATGTAAAGTATGATCCTATTTTTAAGACAATAAAACCCAGCTGACAATCACATCAATTCTATTTATTTCACCACCAACAATACCACTCTAATTTTGTATCACCCACACATGCTGAAATGCAGTTATCAAATTATATGCAGCTATTAATTCACTCATTTCACAAACAAAAATGAATTTTCATTTTTCTCTAAGATGTATTGAACCATATAATAAAGCAGTATCACATGACAAAAAAATTCTAAAATGATGATAGTACTTAGTTGTTCTATATCAGTCGAGTGGACAAGAGTTATTGCAACAAATGCATTCAGTTTTTCTTAGGCTATCTGCATATTCGGTAGCCATCATGGGGTTCTTCCACCCAAACAGGTATGTTCGAAAGTGCAAAAAATTTGCTAAAATTGTTCTGATATAGTAAAAGTATAGTAAAAGACTTAACTGGGAATTTGTAAGAATTTTAAGAGAATCTAAGTGAAAGTTTAGGTAACAATAAACAAAAAGCCAAACAAGTAGATCATTTCCCCCCAAATTGGAAGTTAGCAGGACTGAACCAAGAAGACGTGCAAACTTGACTTAGGCAGAGCATCATGAAAGGGATTGAAAGGTGCTTCAGATTCCACCATTGCATGGGCGAACGGGAGCTGCAGGGTGCAGGGAAGCCTTAAGGAACCTTTAACGGTAAGTCTTCAAATTGTTTGGATCATACACTTCACCAACAGAAAAGCTTCTTGACCTCCACACATTTTTCACACCTCCAACTTATGTTCACACTTTCCCACTTAACCATGTAAGATCCATCATTCATCATGGCCATCTCTTCCTCGCACACCCACTCACCTAAAAGGTCTCTCTTCAAAACAGTGTGACAAAAATAAAATCTCCTAATTAAGATCAGCTGTCTTCATTCTATGAACTTGTCCCTAGTATCTGAAGAGAAGATTAAAGCTAGAGAAAATGTAGGATATTACATTACTAGCATAAATAGTGATATATGATACCTTCAGGTGGGTGCCTTGACCACCTTTCCACATTTCCCTTATTAATTTGTGCTTCAGCTCTACTGTAGCACTGAAAGAGGCACCTTCGAGTCTTTTCATTCTCTTCAACATTGCTTCCCACCTACTCTCTCTTTGTTAATGATACTGCTTCTAGGAAAATTGTAAGAACCATGATTCAATTTCTTCTCGCTACTATATCCTGTATATCCTTGATATTTGTATCCAAAGTCAGCTTTCAATTCTGTTGTAATGGAAAAACTGTTCTTTCTCCAACCTAAGGTCAACCCCTTTCCTTAAGCCTTGGATTCCATTTCCTCTCACCAATTTTAGGTCTTTGTCACTTCAGTTATCCCCTTTCTCTTCCTGCATTGTCATTTTTTCTTCAGATTACTGGATAATTCCCATCTGTCTTTACAAAGAAAAATTTTACATTACATTTTAATGAAAAATTTAAAGTTTTATTTTAGAAAGAGGGGAAGAGAGGAGAGAGAGGAAAAGAAACATTGATGTGAGAGAGAAACACTGTGGCTTGGTTACTTTCTTCATTCACCCTGACCAGGGACTGAACCTGCAACCCAGGCATGTGCCCCAACCAGGAATCAAATTGTCAACCTTTAGGTTTGCAAGAGGACACCCAACCAACTGAGACACACTGGTTAGGGCTCCACTCCATTTTATAGCAACTTCCCCAAAGAGGTCATTCCTCATTCCTCAGATAAAATTTTCTATTGAATGCCCCTAATTTAGGCTTCACTTTCACAGCTCCACTGAAACTGTGTTATCCAGGTCTGCAGTGAAATTGTGTATTGCCAAATTCAATGGTAAATTTTTAGTCCTTACCTTCCTTAAAGTCTCAAGAGAGATTGACACAATCACTTTAATTTTCTTCAAAAAAAATTTTTTTTTGCCTAGCTTCTAGGATACTGTGAATGAGGGAGGCAGGCTTGTCTTCTACCTCATTTGCTGCCTTTTCTCAATCGCCTTGCCTCATTTCTTCCATTCTTTCTGACCTATAACTACTTTAGTAGACTGAGGCCTGAGACTTCCCTCTCTGACCCTTTTCTAAGAAAGCAAATCTTATGTTTTTAAATAGCACCATTTATTTATGAGTCTCAAATTTAGAGCCCTAGTCTAAACCTCTTCTCTGAGCTTTTGTCTTATCTGCACTACTACTTTACAGCTCCATTTGAATAATTACTAAGCTTTACAAACTTAACATATCAAAACAAAATAATAATAATAAAATACAAGAACCTAGTATAAAGGAACCATGGACATGCACAACAGGTGGGATTGACTTTGGGGGGAATGGGTGGGTGGGGAGGGGGACAGAGGGGAGCAAAAGAGGATGGATGTAAATAACAACAATAAAATTAAAAAATAAAATAAAATAAAATAAAAGGATGGGAAGGAAGCAAAGAGGGAGGAAATAACATATTCCCAACCTCCTTTTCTACCTCAGTCTTTTATGTTTAGTAAATGGTATCACTGTTCACCAAATGACTCATATAAAAACCTAGCACCTTGAAAGATGGCTTATTCTAAGGTTGCATTTTATAGTGATGGGAAGTAAAGGAGAAAAAAAGATAGGCATTGGCATGTCAAAAGGACACAAGAACTGACCTGAAAATACTGTCAATGGTCAAAGTTGAAATAATGTAAGCAAAAATAAATTGATAATATTAGATCACAACCCAAAGAATCAAAATAAATATTCATGAGTCTATACTGATAAAAATACATGACTGAATAAATGACTAAATAGGAGATAAGCAGCAAAGGTTCCTTACAAAAGACTTCCAAATAATAAATATAGGTACATACTCTCCTCATCTCAAGAAGTGGAGCTTGATCACCAACTCCCACCTTTAGTGTGAGCTGTATTTAGTAAATTGCTTCTAAAGAATAAATTATGGAATAGGAAAATAGTAATGTTACAGTGGAGAAACCTGGCCAATATCATCTTCATTAAATGACTAATCTTATTATCACCAGTGACCCAGCATGCTCACACTCATATCATCTCCTCTCTGATGTGATTTGATACAAAGAACCCTTGCCTTCTCTGGTATTCTTCCTTTAGACCCATAACTCAAGTCTAGTCATGAGAAAATACAAGAAAAAATAAGTTTAAGGAACATTCTAACTATGCTTTTCAAAAAAAAGTTATGGTCCTGAAAAGGAAAGACTGAGAAACTGCCACAGATCAAGGAAACAAAGGAGACATGATTAAATTTGATGTGAAATCTTTAAGTAGATCTTAGGATAGAAAACAGATGTGTGTGGATAAACTATGAATTCTGGAGGTTGTGGTTTGGTTAATAGCAAGTACTATATCCCAGTGTTCAATTCTTTGTTTGGGCAAGTGTACCATGGTTATGTTAAGATGTTAGCTTTGAGGGAAGCTGAGCAAAGGGTCTTTGGGAATTAACTCTGGGTGACTTCTGCAACTTTTCCATTAACCTAAAAATCCTGCCAAACAGAAGTTTAGTTTTAAAAAGCACATGAGTTATTTATGCTTACTCTTTCTTTCAAACCCGGCATCCAAACAATAAGTACCTTCTGTCAGCTCTACTTGCAGGATGAATCCTGAATCTGACCACGTCTCATCAAGTCCCCACATCTCTCACTTCTCTTGCCAGACAGTAGCCTCTCACTTAGTCTCTTTTTCTATTTTTATTGTCCAGCTCCTTGCTGACTTCTCATATTTGCTTTTCTTCCTAGAGACCTCCGTCCACTCCAGATATTGCATGGCCCATTCTCTCACTTCATCGAGTCTTTATCTAAACAGCATCTCCTTGGAGGGGGCCTCTCATGATCATCTTATTTAAAATAGGCATTTCCAGCCCTGGCTGGGTAGCTCAGCTGGTTAGAGCATCATCCAAATACGCCAAGGTTTCAGGTTTGGTCCCTGTTTAGGCACATACAAGAAATGAGCAATGAATTCATAAATAAATAGAACCAATTGATGGCTCTCTTTCCCTTCTTTCTCTAAAATAATCAATGAAAAATAATAATAGTAATAAAATAGGCATCCCCATTTCTATATTCTAACACTACTTTATTTTTCTTCATAGTGCATTTATAACCACTTATGATATCATATTATTTACATATTTGCTTCTTCTTAGTATTATTATTTTTTAATATTCATCTAAGGATATGATTTCTTAAAATTCTTTTTATTTTGAGAGGGAGAGGGAAACATGTATGTGAAAAAGAAACATCGATTGATTGCCTCTTAGATGTGTAGCTCAACTAGAGCTCTCACCCCCAACCTAGTTATGTCCCCTGACCAGGGCACGACACTTCAACCAACTGAGCCACCCAGCCAGGGCTTATTTTTCTTCTTCACTGCTAATGTAAACATCATGAGGGCAGAGATTTTATCTTGTTGAATGAGTAAATAAATACCTATCACTTGGGACTTATGGGAAAAAGTAAAATTATACCCAAAGCTGCTAGAAGTATGGATTTTGCTGCTTCTTTGAAAAAGCAATATACCAATATAAATTCTCCCATTCTAAGAACTCTATCCCATAAAAAGTAAAGTACCAGTATGTACTTTACATATATTAAAGCCTTGAACATAATATAAAAACCAAACTGAAACAAATGAACACTCATAGGGGAAAGGCTGATTAAATATTATACATTCATCCCTTAAAATATTGTGCAACCATTAAAAAGAATAAAACAGAATATGACAAATAACATGGTAATTTACATCAGGTATTGTTCAATTAAAAAATAAGATAAAGAAAATTGTATATTACAAAATTAATTTTTGATAAAAAATTTGTGTGACTATGTGTTGATGTTTATCTATGATTATATGATATTGAAAAATATAAAGGAATATAAACTAAGTCAATAAGAATTCCCTAGCAGAGCAAGAGATATGAATGAAAGACAAAGGAGAAAAAGAAAAATCCAAGCATAACAAAAAAGAAAAGAAAAAAGGGAAAGAGGAAGAGAAAGAACATTAAGCAAATTCTGTGATAGGATATTTATGATTTCACATAAAAATTCATGTTTTCCCACATGAAAGGGAATTATTCAGGGAAATTGATTTTGAGGCACAAAATGATTTTTGGACACTGGGGCCAGAATTTTTTTTCAGGCAGAAACCAACTTTTAAATATAAAGTTGATTGCAAGTCTCCCTAATCTCATGTTGAAAATAGAGAATTGCTGCTAGAATTGATCAGACTCCCAGGAAATGCACAAATTCTTACAGATGGTCCTAGGAACACAGCTTAATTGCAGACTAGGTTAGTCAGTGTACTTGTATGCTCAGCTGCAGAAAATAGAAATCAAATCTTCAAAAAAGAAAAAGCAATATCCATTGAGAGGAATAAAAGATCTTTTCAGGACTTGTCCCCTCAACTTTTTAAATTGATTTTATTTATTTGTTTTTAGAAAAAGAGAAAGAGAGAAAGAAAAACATTAAAGTGCAAGAATAACATCAATTGGTTGCCTTTCACATGCCCTTAACCTATAATCCAGGCATGTGACGTGACCAGGAATTGAATCAGCAACCTTTCAGTTAACAGGATGACACCCATCCCACTGAACTATACCAGTCAGGGTTGGTTCCTCAACTTTTAATGAAGTGGCCTATGATACCTACCTCAATTGTTATGATAAGGAGGGGGATGATTTTTCCTCTTGAAAACCACAATTACTGTCTTACAAGGTAGAAATGTCTAAATAAAGCTTGAATGGTTGCTGGGACTATCCTGAAAACTTTCATCTTAAAAAAAAGAGGAATAAATCAGACTTTCTATAACGTAAGAATATGCCTTTATCTCCTTTGCTGGAATAAAAGTAAGGAGCTTCACAAACATACCCTTGTAGAGTGCCCAGCACCTAGCATTTAGTAAGTGTTTCCATATTTTCTCCATGCTTCAGAAACATTGCATGTTGTGGATGGTAGAAATGGGGTCAATGTAATCTGCCCCCAAATTGGTCTTCTTCTAACACCATGGAACACATGGCACCAATGTCAAAAATAAAGTATAGATAAAGGAAAAGTGGGATCCATTCTGAATATTATATGTTAGAATTTCATTATAGAAGTCTTATCTGTTTATAAACTTCATAATAGATGACTTTGTAATCAACTGATTTTATCATAAAACGAATACTAATTGAACCTTGATGTTTAAAAATATGAGTAGAAGCCCTGGCTGATGGCACAGTAGATAAGGTGCCAGCCTGCGAACCCAAATGTTGCTGGTTCAGTTCCCAGTCAGGGCACATAACCAGTCTGCAAGCCAGGTCTCCAGCCAGGTTTGTAGCTAGAGGCAGGTGAAAGACAACCATATGTTGAAGTCTCCCTCCCTCTCTCTAAAAATAATAAATAAAATCTTTTAAAAATATGAATAGAGAAATGCAGATTCAATGCAGGTTGAGAGAAAAGTATTAGTGGCATGATAATGTAATAAATGTTTGGGCTCTAGACTACCAAAAAACAGTTTGACACCTATCTCACATTTTTTCTTTCTTACGTCTGTGAAATTGGGCAAATTTCTTTAACATCAGTTTCTTCATCTGCTAAATAGGCATGTGAACTCTGATTTTTGTATTATGTAGGAAGATAAGTAAGGCATTTAAACCATGTGACTCATAATAGACCTTAAATGTACTAGTTCTCTTTATTAACCAGAAGAAGTGTAGAATATGATAGGATATTTAAAAATTTTTAAAGGCAATTACCTTCATGTATGTAATTATTCACTTATGAAGAATTTTTTGTGCAATGCTGTTTAAAATATTTTTAATATTTTATTCATTATTTTAGAGAGAAGGGCAGGGAGGGAGAAAGAAAGGGAGGGAAACATCAATGTATGATTGTCTTTCACCTTCCTCTAGCTATGGACCTGACTGGAGACCTGGCTTGCAACCTGATTACGTTCCCTGACTGGGGAACCAGTGACCTTTGGGTTAGCAGGCCAGTGCCTATCCACTGAGCCACCAGCCAGGGACGTTTTATTTGGATTTTTTTTATTTGGATCTTTATGCTTTTAATTATGGGATTAAAATGAATTATTAATGTGTACTATAGGCCACTGAATATTTTTCTTTCTTCCTTCCTTTTTTTTTTTTTTTTTTTCTTTTCTGGTAATACACTCTACACCTTACTGTTTGTTACAAGAATAGATGAATGGGCCCGGGCTGGTGGCTCAGTGGATAAGGCGCCGGCCTGCGAACCCAAAGGTCGCAGGTTCAATTCCCCAGTCAGGGCACAGAACAAGGTTGCAAACCAGGTCTCCAGTCAGGTCTGTGGCTGGAGGCAGGTGAAAAGCAACCACACATTGATATCTCTCTCCTTCTCTGCCTCTCTCTCTTCCCCTCTTTCTAAAAATAGTTAAATAAAATCTTAAAAAAAAAAAAAAAGAATAGGTGAATGAATGAGATCTCACCAATCAAGGCTTCATTCCTAGGCCACAATGATTGACTCAGTGAAGGCATTTGACCTATGTTAAGCTATGAGTCAGGGTTCAATTCAGAAAACAGAGTCAGTACGGGGTGGTTCAATGAATCAATTTACTATAGTGAACTAGTTTTAAGGGTTTTGTAAGAGCTGAGGTGCCAAACACAACAAAAAACAAAGTTCTTCAGAGATCAGCAACATAGGAAGATACTGACACCCCTTCAGCAGGAGGCATAGAGGAATAACGTCACCAGAGCTCAAGACCTGGTTGGTGCTCCCTGGTGGGGACCAGATAACCCAGGAGGCTGCACCATGGGGCTTGGGCCACAAAAGCAGGGTTCTCACACCAAGGGCTGAACCATGGAGAAGATTCAGTGGCCACAGGAAATACCACCGGAGGCAGGGGTGAGTGGGATGGAATATTCTGGTTTATCTTTTCACTCTGCCCTCCAGTGTTCTTGCGGTGCCCCTTTCTGACTGAATTTATAGAGAATCAATAGGCAAGGCAGTCAGGAAATGCAACTTTCAGGGAGAGGGCAAAGGCTGGATCTGAGCACAAGTAGGCACACAGGTGACATGTTAAGACAATCCAAAGACAGGACACCTTTTGCCATGTAAACTGTTGGAGCCAGAGATGGAAGAGTCTGATCCTTCATTTCAAAAACAGTGGTAAGACGATGTATATGTCTCTGTGGAGGAAAATAGTTTCAACAGATCTTAAGGAAAGCTATAACCCAACATGTAGTAGGACTCAACGAGGGCCTCCCATAGTGAGAGCAGAGCCAAGTCTTGGGGAGTTGCGGAGAGTGTTGAAGTTGTCATTTGAACCCCAGATCCATTTTTGTCTGATACTATCTCACCCCTGATATTCTTAGTTATACATACTAAGATATCTCCTTTTCTGTTTAAGCTAGATTGTATACAGTTTTTTTCACTTGCAATATAATATCTTGACTAATATAACCATGACCGTTAACTGAATATTTTAAAGAGATGCTAGGATAAATGCTAAGTATTACCAGTAAAAGAAATGAGAGAATGGATGTAAGCATATATTATCAGTAAAAGAAACTATGTGAAAGTGGTTATGTTGACAGGTCTTGGTTGACTATATACTGAGTGAATTGTCTCTTTTTTTTCTATTAAATGTATTGGGGAGATATTGTTTAATAGGATCATACAGGTTTCAAGTGTACATGTCATAGAAATGTATCATAGAAATGCACACACTTTTATCTTAAATAGGAAATTTAAGTAACAAAATATTTAAAAAGGTAACTTCTCTCAGCCTTTAAAGATAGAGGAGCCAGTAGATTTCTTTGATTCTTGCCTGGTAATCAGACTACAAAAGGAATGCAGATCAATGCCATGTGGAGGCTATCAAATAACAACTGGCCACAAACAAACAAAAAGAAAGTATTTAAAGTTAAGCTGCAGCTACAATATGTGCAATGGTAAACACAGCAGTTTTATCCTCTTTTTCTTTCTACCTCAACAAACTAGGAGAGATTTCTTTATTTTTTTTTTAAATAGAGGAGATAATTATCCTTTAACTCTCTGGAAAAAAGCTAAAGGAGGGCAGCCAGATCCACACTCTAATTTATTTGTATTGGACACTAATGTTTCTAGCTTCTTCAGTCACATCAAGCAATACCTATAAAATGTTTCCTTTTCTCTACATCTTCACCAGCATTCATCTCATCTTTTTGATTACAGCCAATTTGACAGGTGTGAGCTGATGTCTCATTGTGTTTGGACTTGCATTTCACTGGTGACTGAGTAGGAATGTTGAGCATATTCTCAAGTACTTGTAAACTACTTGTATATTTTCTTTTTTTTTAAATATTTTATTTATTATTTTTAGAAAGAGGGATAGGGAGAGGCGGAGAGAGAGACATCAATGTGTGGTTGCCTTTCACCTGCATCCAGCTACAGACCTGACTGGAGACCTGGCTTGCAACCTGGTTATGTGCCCTGGCTGGGGAATTGAACCGGCAACTTTTGGGTTCGCAGGCTGGCACCTTATTCACTGTGCTACCAGCCAGGGCTTTACTTGTATATTTTCTTTGGAAAATTCTATTTTCTTTCTTTTTATTTTAAAGATTTAATTATTTCATTTTTAGAGAGAGGAAGGAAGGGAGGTAGAAAAAGAAGGAGAGAGATATTGATGTTGGTGATATGTTGATCAGTTGCCTCTTGGAACCTGGTCTGCAACCCAGACATGTGGGCCTGACTGGAAATTAAACCAATAAACCAGCACTCAATCCACTGAACCACATGAGCCAGGAAATGTGTCCATTTTTTTATTGATTTATTACTATTATCGAGTTGCATGTGGTCCTTATATACAAGTATTTTGGATATTAATCATTTATCTTATATATATCTTGCAAATATTTTCTCCAATCTGTAAACTGCCTTTTCATTTTGTGGATGGTCTTGTGTCCCATGCAGAAGCTTTTTAGTTTGATATAGTCCTGACTGACTTTTTTTTTTTTTTCTATTGATGCTTGTATTTTTAGTGTCATATCCAAAATTTTATTGCCAAAATGGATATGAAGAAGCTTTTCCTTTTTTTTTTTTTTTTTGTAAGAGCTTTTTACAGCTTCAGATATTACATTTAAGTTGTTAATCTATTTCAAGTTAATTTTTGTAAATGTTGTGAGCTTAGGTCCACTTTCATTCTTTTGCTTGTGAATATCTACTTTTCCAAGACAATTTATTAAAAAGACTAGCCTCTTTCTCCATTGAGCAGTTTTTCTCCCTCCTAAAATATTAGTTGAACATACATTCAGGGGTATATTTTGGGAGTGCCTATTCTGTTTCATTGACCTATGTTAAATGACAGAATCATACATTTTTCATTGTTATAGATTTGTAATAGTTCAAAATCAGGATGAGTGATGGTTCCAGATTTATTCTTTCTTTATAAAGCATATTTTAAAATGTTCAACACATTGTAGACTAAATTTAATCCTCATGTGAGATTAAATAAATTATGTTGAAATAGAGTCAAAGGCAATAATATTTTTATATAAGAAAACTTTTTTTTAGTTTATTGAATAACAGGTCAAGAATGCTATTATTTTGATATGTAGTAATGAGAAATTTAATGTAATTTCATATTTATTATCAATTATCCTTCTTAATGGAAGGATACCTCTTTAAGTTAAAGGATATCCTTTGGCTAAATTAAAGGATGCATTTCCATTAAAGAAATTTATAAAACTATGACTTGCCTAGTACTAAAAATAATCTGCTAGAACACATATTTAAAAACCTCATTCAGGCCCTGGCTGGTGGCACAGTGGATAAGGCCCTGGCCAGCGAATCCAAAGATTGCAGATTCAATTCCCAGTCAGGGCAACATAACCAGGTTGCAAGCCAGTCTCCAGCCACGTCTGTAGTTGAGGCAGGTGAAAGCCAACCATACATTGGTGTTTCTCTCCCTCCCTGCCTCTCTCCCTTCCCTTCTCTCTGAAAAATAATAAATAAATCTTATAAAGAAATAAATAAATAAAAACCTCATTCATACTAGGCACAAAATATCTTTAAAACTTAAGAGACTCAGCAAGGAGAATGAACTGGGGAAAAACCGCAAAACTTAACTGTGGGTACATCAGCTAAATATGGAAAGATAGCTGATATACCTGGAATGGAAAGATAATACAACAAAGATATCAATCTGCCTTGTGGCCCAAATTAAACTGTCAATTTAATGTAATTCCAGTGGCATAGAAATGGTTTGTTTAGAAACTTGACAATATTCTTTTAAAATTCAAATAATCATATGAGGATGACTTTGAGTCTGATATATATTTTGTTTACAGTAGTGGGTTAGGAAAATTGGAAGCCCCTATGTGAGATAATAAAACTTACTACAGAGTCACAGTATAACACTATCATTAGTTTAAGAATCACCATCTAGATGATGAAAGAGAAAGGAAACAAATCTTGATTTTATGGTATGTAAGAATTAAGATTACTAATATAATTTCAAATCAATAGAAAACATATTATTCAATACATCATTTTAGTAAAATTGGAAAGTAATCTTATTTCATGTAATATGCCAACATAATTTTGAAAGGGTCTAAAGATTTAAATATATAATGAAAAGTTTATGAAAGTTCTAGAAGAGATCTTTGGTGTAAGATAACTTTTGGGGTTAAGAGGTCTGCCAAAACATTACCTAATGACCAAATGATGCTATATATTTGACAACATAACATATTTCCACAGCAAACAAAAATTTACAAAACAAAAACAGGCAATATATTATTGCATGTATATTAATCAAAATCCTTAATATATTATAAAGCAATGAAAGAGAAAATTATCTTAATAAAATAGAAGCAAAATAGACCATTTATACCCACAAAAAAGTCAATATATAAATAATTACATTTTACTATTCAGAAAAATTCAAGTTAAAATGCCAATAGAATATCAGTTTTTTAATCATCAAATTGTCCCAGGTATGTATGTATGTACATATGTTTGTACACACACACACACACACACACACACACATGCACACACAGAATCAGAATACCTAGTATGGCAAGATGTTGGAGAAATAGGCATTCAGCTACTAGCAGTGGGCATATAAATTGGTTGCGCTTTCTAGAGGGCAATTAAGAGGGTATGGGGGACAAATGGTAATGGGAAAGAAACAATACAAGGATACCCTTTGAACTATGATTTCCACCTTTAGGAATTTATTCTGAGATTTATTTATAAACAGGTCATGACTGCAGAAATTATATTAGTAAAAAATTCTAGAAAGCTATTTTAATTAATGAAGACAGTAAGTCTTATTAGGCTAAAGCATATTAAAGTAAACTGAGAAGACAAATATTGTGGAATAGTTAAAAACATAATATATAAATAACAAAAATTAGTCCTAATTTCACTATGCATGGGAAATTTCTCCTGTTTTCCATATTTCTATGAAATATGTTTCTCTTTTTACTTGTGGATCTTGTCAAATTTATACCTCATATGTAAGATTTTACAAATAAGATGAAACTTTAATTTTGCAAACTTCTTTATTAATGTGAATATATTTTTATGACAGCAGATACATTTATTCAACTGTTTTTATAGGACACATAGTAATCTCTCATATGGGTTTTCATAAATTTTTTTATTATAAGAAAACATATTGCAAAAATACCCATCCTTATGGTTAAAATTTTTGACACATTTAGCTTTATAAAGTAATAAATAAATTCAAAATATCTCAATATTCTAATCTTAGAATATTAAATTTTAACTTAATACATTTAAAGGTTGGGGAAACCATGTAGGGAGTTTGAAAAGTGGTCTTATTTATACCGGCAATATTATATGCATAAATTGGGAACTTCATGGACATGTGACAGGAAATCTTTTATTCCTTGGGTCTGTCCCTATTAAAGGAGACCCAAACTGTATCCAACAATCTTAATTAATTTCTATGCAATTAATCTATTTCACTTCACTCACATCATTTTTAAAGATTTTGTATTTATTATTTTTCAGATAGAGGGGAAGGGAGAGAGGAAGAGAGAGAGAGAAACATCAATGTATGGTTGCCTTTCACCTGCCTCCAGCCATGGACCTGGCTGGAGACCTGGCTTGCAACCTGGTTATGTGCCCTGGCTGGGAATTGAACCAGTGACCTTTGGGTTCAGAGGCCAGCGCCTTGTCCACTGTGCCACCAGCCAGGGCTTTCATATCATTTTTAAGATGACAAAAATCATTTGATTAAAAGTCATGTCATTTCTGGGAAAAAGTCATCAACATGACAATCAAGATGACCTTATTTGGTACCTAGTGTTGTAAGAATCAAATGAAATAATTTGTTTAAAGCACCTAGCAAAATGCCTGGCAAATGACAAAATTATTGCATCTACTAACAATTGCTATTATGATTATTAGCCATAAACAATGTTAGGGAAATATAGTACACAGCCCTTGCTATCAAGAAGCTTCAAGTAATTATAAATTTCAACCATTTCCATATTCTAGGGGCAAAGCTAGTGGATGCTAAAAATGTAATGGCTATTCTGTTGAAAAAGAAAACAATGTTTATTTATGTTTGGTTTATCATTTTTGGATTTCATTTATTCTTTAATTTTTCATCAAAATATTTGCTTATCTCATATTAAGGGGGATTTTAAAAATATAGATACCTTCTTATTAATATCCATTAATTATTTATTCAAGTATACTTCCTAGGAATTTTCTTTGCTCTCTCTCTCTCCAACTTTATTCATTTTTAAAAAAATCTAAGCCTAATGTATGATAGGTACGTATGTCTTATATTGCCATGATCTTAATATAACATTTAATTTTAGTACTAATTGGTGACCACAATAATTGTCAACCTAATGATCAATTATTTTGGTATGTAACACCCTTAAAATACATGTTTATATATAACATGTAACACATAGTATATCATATATAATATATAAAATATGTAACATATAATACATCATAATATGTAATATATTATAATATAATATATTTTGGCTTGGAGGGAGTAGTATAAATTTCAGATAAAAATGTATACAGGGGAGCAAAAAGGGGATGGATGTAATACAACAACAATAAAATTTTTAAAAAAATGTATACATATATATTATATAGTACTGTCTCCAAGCCAACATGCGTGTGTCATAGAAACAGCAAACAGCATCAGGTCAGATACGACACAGCAAGGTAATGGATGACATCTTTGGGAAAATCATTGAAAGAGAACGGTCTATGTTAGTAAAATTAACTATGTTCAAAATTAATAGCAATTATTTCTTCCAAATCTAATTCCTCAAAGATGGAATTAAATACCCACAACTCTGTCATTGTGAAGATTTTGAGCATAATGTAGAAGTTTACAGGGATTAGTGCAAATTTAAAGACGAACTATATTAAGTATTTTTTATTGTGAATACTTAAAAGTAATATTATTAATGTATTTTGGGACCCACTACTGTATTTCAGTCAGACGCATCTAGTACCTTTAGCACTCTGATTAGCAATCTTTACCAGTTTTCATAGAACTGGGGGTATTTTGTTGAGGGGAGGGTAGTCATGTTTATTTAGACCATTGCCCATATCTGTTCAGGATTTTAAAACCATTTAATAGGTCATAATAGAAAACAATTTTCATAATATTTCATGCAAATTCCTGTAATTGTAAATTACATAAATAAATTTTTATTACTGCCTCATTATTATATTTGTAAGATAAGATAAAATTGAATGTAACAAGTTGAGGTCCATTTCAAATTTAATTCACTGAAAATCTTTTTTAGTGAAAATTAAATATAATTAAAAGAAAATGACTTTGTAGTATCTACATGTTAAGGTTTTGGTGGAAAATCAAATATTTATCTTTTGTTATATTTATTATGACTGTTCTCTCGTCATTACATTTAAAAACTAGATTTCTAACCTTAACCCAAATATCAGTGGAATTCAGTAAATTTGAGACATTTAATTATTCTACTTTGTACCAGATTTTCACTATAGCTGAACATATGAAACATATGGTACAATAATTCCATGGCCCTAAAACATTCCCAGTTTATTCCCAAGTTTCTCAGGAGAAGTAACAGTTTCAGAGTAAAAACGTACATTCCAGAGTGAAATGGTTAAATACTGCAGCCAATTCAGAAATAGCACCAACTGACATTTTTTTCTCTGCTTTCTTTTCCTTTTTTTTTTTTTTTAAAGCTGGACCAGGTTTAATTCTTTTCTGCATCCACATGCTCACAAATATATTTCCCTTGTGCTGTCAGAAAGCATCAGATTGCCTGATCTACATAACAAATTTTAAAATCTTTCAGAAACACCAGGACATTTGCTTCAGGCATTCTGATTTCATCATCACCATTATAAACAAGTATAAAGCCAACCAATCTCCGGTATTCAAACCAAAGCCAAAAGATATCATCCTTTGCAAATGTTTAGTGGAATTGCAATTACCTAAGCTCATTTGGATCACTTTTTCAAATCATGATTTTTTGCAGTTGGGCAATCATTTACTTATTGCCATGACCACCCCTAGGTAACCCCAAAATAAAAATGTGATTCTAGTAGGGAGGTTTATAAAATGAAAATACTCTAAGTAATATTTATAAACAAATTACAACATGAGATGAAAATATTCTGGTAACTAAAGTAAAGGTGATATCTTTAATATTTAATAGCAGTTTTAATTCTTGTGCTCTTTGTGAAATATAGCTACAACATTAATTCTACCAATGAACATCCTGGGTAAATAATAGATGTGAGAAATTGGAAGATTTTCTATGATGTATTCCAGATCTTATGAAAATGCATCCTTATTCCTTGAATGATGTGAGAAACAGTATTACTAACACCCCCAAGAATACTTTTATACTTAGCTTTTTATGGAGCCCACTGAGAGTTAAAATACAAGTGATATATGTTTTTTTAGATTCACTATGATATTGATATATAAAATTTTATTTGAAATATGATCCAATTATGCTTTTAAGTTTAAAACCAAATTTATGTTTTCAAGAGCTTAAAAACAAATAAGCAAATATAAAAGCCAATTCTGTACCTAGCCAGGAAATGGAATATAATTACCCCATTCAATCATAAGCTGTGACTAAGTGACTCTAATCGAAATGCAAGGTAAATGGGTTTCTGAGGTCTTGAATTATTGAACAAGTAAAGTAAGGTCCTGGAGTTCAGAGAATGGAAAGATATCATTATCTTTTTTTTTTCCAGGGAGTCCAGAATGCCCCTTCACCCTTTTGGCAAAAGTAGAATGTACAAAAGATTTTACTTGTAAAGTAAATAACCCTCCATTTGTTAGCTACTATGAAAGATGCACTCTGCATACATACTTCGTCTCACCTTCTTTTCATTGTAACATTTTCACATTATCACAGCAGCATTATGTCACCAAGAGAAACCAATTTCCTTCATGTAAATGTAAAACAACATGTTTGCCGTAAGATATCTCCATCAATGTCAGTGACATACAAGGGAAGTCTCAGCAGTCTGCCCTGTCACTTAGGGAAAGGGGAAGGCAAATTGTTTATTCACACTCAATTAAATTCTCTGGCCACTATTGCTTCAGCTCATTGAATTTAGTTATAAACTCATCTCTGGCACTATATTACATCCAGGAGGTATCAGCACTTTCACCAGAAACCAACTGGAAAACAAAAAAAAGCCAAAAGAGTTAAGATGCTAATTAATTACCTTTACGAAAAGGTAGACTCACTTATTCTATTCCTAAAGAGAAGCTGGCACAAAAGATCTAGGCATGTCTTTCACTTCATGACTTGGGTCCCTCTACTTAGTAGTCGGTGGTATAACAGACCCATCTGAGACAACAGAGATCAATAGTAAAGTCCTCTGGTGCTAGCTCCAATTTGGATTCTTGTGAAGTTACTCTCTCTGGACGTCAGTCTCTGCACCTATAAAATAAGGGAATCAGCCTACGTTTTCTCAAAGGCCCTATTAGTTCTAACATTCTTTCAATTCAAAATGAGGGTTGACACTTTAATAGTGTTTGTCTTACTTTGTTATACACAGAGCATTGGATCTTCTCAAAAAATGAATTAAATGGGTTTTCTTTCTCAATTTGCCCAACTTTACACAATAATTTATCAGATTTTATATTGGAGATCAAGCTAAGAATAGCCCACAGTGACAGAAATCCCCCAATGATCACATTTTGCCATCTATTCTTCCTCACTCTTCCTTCCCACTGTGTATCCCATGCCATGGTTCTGGTCACATTAAATTCCAAGTTGTTCAGTAATGCCTATCTCGTTTTCTTTACAAAGGAGTATCAGCAAAGGGTTCTCCTAAAACCCTCCAAAATTCACAAAGAAGTGTACATTAACAGCAGGACTGGAAAAAGCTAATCAAATTCTGCAGCTGTTTCCTCTGCTGGCCAAGATTCTTCTTTGTATACAAGTGTCTCTTCCTCCACAGACTCTCATAATGATGAAACAGGAAAGTTATCACCGGATAACAAAATAGTTATCCAATAGTTTATTTAATCAAAATAAAACCACCCTCCACCCCAACTTCTGCCCTTTCAGAGAACTGACCTATAATTTTTTGACCCTCTAGAATATTTTCATCTGGATAGAATCTTGCACCCTGACAATAAGACCTGGTGGTGTTTAAAGGAACATGATAGGTACTTTGTGAACTCAGAAGCTATACAAATCAATAGGCGTCTTGCATAGAGAAGTCTTGCAATTGATTTTTCCAAAAGAGTTGATTTGTAACTTTAGGAGAGGCATAGACACTGAGAACATGCTGGAGGTTAAAAACAATCACAAGCACATGGAAAATGCACTGCACTAGATGAGGTCGTGTCTCAAAGAAGCAGGGTTTAGAGTGATGATGTTGTTCAGGAGTGGCTAAAGGAAAGTATATATATATATATAAAAATACTAGGAAGCTCCTGTAATGCTCTGGGGCTTGGAGCAGGATAGCTCTTCAAGATACAAAGAAAATGTATTTAAGAGAGTGTTTCGGGCGATCTTGAATTTAAACATATACTGTTGCTTTTCTAAGAATAAAAACAGCTAGTGAACTCACTCTCTCCAGTTTGTAAAAATTATCTGAAATTATAAAAATAATGTATCGTACACTTGAAAGTTGCCAAGAGCATAGATTTCAAGTGTTTTCAGGACTACCACCACCAAAGAAAACAAAAAACAAAAAAAACAAACCCCCATAAAACCTGTGTAAGGTGATAAGGTGATGGATATGTTAATTAGCTTGATTGTGATAATCATTTTACAATATGTACATACATCAAAACATCATGTTGAATACCTTAAATATGTACAATTTTTATTTGTTCATACAAATGTAAAAGAGGAAAATTGTCTAAAATTAACCTACTTGCTCAGTAAAGACGTCTAAGCATCACTCGGTGCTCAGTACTCTTCTAAGTGCCATAGATGACAGCAGCTGTGTACCCTCTACAAGGCCACAGTCACTTAGAGGAAGGGGTAAAATGGCTATCACACATCTTCAAAACAACCCCCCTCCACAAATAATATACTGACTGCCAATAGGCTTTTTGTATCACTAGAGATTTTTTCTTTCTTTTTTTTTATTGTTGTTGTATTACATCCATCCCCTTTTTGCTCCCCTCTGTCCCCCTCCCCACCCACCCATCGCCCCCAAAGTCAATCCCACCTGTTGTCCATGTCCATGGTTCCTTTATACTAGGTTCTTGTCTAAGTTGCTCCTCTTCCCTGCCTCTGACTCCCCCCTCCCCCCAACTCCTTTCCCCCTGACCACTGAAGGCCTATTCACTGTATTCATATATTTGGTTCTGTTTTGCTTGTTGTTAGTTTTGCTCATTATTGTTCCGTAATGGGTGAGATCATATGATATTTGTCCTTCACTGACTGGCTTATTTCACTAAGCATGATACTCTCCAGTTCCATCCATGTTGTTGCAAAGGGTACAAGTTCCTTCTTTCTTTCTGCTATATAGAATTCCATTGGATCAAACAACTTTGGTACATTCACTAGAGATTCTTGATCTCAGAACAGCTATCGTTTTCTCTTTTCTCACAACTGTTCCTTTATCTCCTCTTTATTTTACTACACTTCCTGCAAATTCATAAAAATAAGTTCCACTCTAGTTGAGATAAAGAATACAAAGGGTAAACATTCTTAGAAATTACATGATTTTTATTCTAAATATGTCTAACAATGATGAGAGAATTCATAAATATTAAGTAAACTTCTGAATTTTGGGGGTTGGGAAGAAGAGGGTTAAAGAATGGGTGGGTGGGGAGGGGGGCAGAGGGGAGCAAAAAGGGGATGGATGTAATACAACAACAATAAAATTTTAAAAAAAAGAAAAAAAAAAAGGATATTTTTAAGGGTCACAGAGGCCACACACTGTAGAAGCTTTAGTGTAAATTTCAAAAGTCTCTTTTGGTGAGTTAAAAATCCCCAAACACAAATGCCTCAGAAGAGAAGAATGCTAGAAAAGAAAAAAACTTTAACAAAGGAAGGGACAAAACTCTTGTTTTGGACCATTTTTACCTTTATTCATGGAACACAACTTCAAAAGAAAGTTTATACTCATCATCCTATAAGGATGATGTTATGGAGCTTTTATTGACCTTGTTTAGTTTTGCTTTGTATGAGGTCAACTCTTCTAAAATTAATTTGGAGATCCCCCTTTCCTTAATGACTAGGGTTGAGTATACATGCAGATGTTGGTAAAAAAAATGTGTTTCTTTCAAAATCTTTATATGTGCAAGGAATACAATTTGAAATAGCTAAAATTTTAAGTAAAAACATTTCACACTAAGCTAAATAATGTTGCTCACATTAGCCATTGAAGAGAAGTATACGCACATAGAAAACTGCCTTCACTGCAGTGTGTGAATCTGGTCTTGAGTTTGAGGTTTACCAGTGTCTAAATATCTAGGGAATCTCAGGGATTTCAAGGCTATATTTCAGTGCAGCATTCTTTGAGAAACAAACCATGTTCTCTCACCTAGGAAGTAAATCTGTTGCAAGTGTCCCACAACTCATTAACCAGTAAAGAAGTTCAAAAGACCTCAACTGATTAGTTTTTTTAAAAAATGAATTTCAGAAAGCTGAAGATACACATGGAATCATTTTCCATTTCTGCTTACTTTCAAGTGAACTCATTTCTGCCTGTCACATTCACTCCATAGAGATAAACAGAAGTACACTACTGAGGCAATTAACCAAAATGATACCATGTTTTGCAAGGAAGTCTAAACATTTCAAACTCTGGAGCAGGTATAATTTAGCAGATAAATACAGGAACTCCAAGAATAGACCATGCAACACAATTTTGGGTACAGCCTGAAATATAGATTCAGATACTCACCAGTGAAATGATTAGAAGTGAATAGATTGACACTTTCAACACAGTCAGCACTGTCACAGCTAAAAACTTCATCATCTGATTCCTGCACAGGGAAGCAGGGCAAGGAGCTGTCAATTTCTTCACACTTTCCCCTTGAAATTTCATTCATTGCTGCAGCACTGTCACATGTACCTGTAACAAGAACAGGGACAACAGAGCATTTTAATATTTGACCAAGTCCTCCAAACTGCTTTAGGAGATTGTGAGTTTTTAACTATCTCTACCACATTATCATATCCGTGCAGAAATTATTCTTTTCATAATATCTGAAAGCACTGAAAACAATCCTACCTTGATTGTTATTTGTATCCTCATCTGACAACAGTACTGTACAAGAAAAAGTCAAAATTAAAAATGTGGAATCAAAGAGTTGCATAAAGAAATACTACATTTCAATGTTTTCAAACATCAAAACAGGAGTCAAATACATTGATTTGATTTGTTCTAGTAAACCATGTACTGTCTTTGACGGAGCCAGAGCTCAGAACAAAATAGATCACTCTCTCGCACGCTGTCATACCCAGAGCCTACTGATTAGGGTACGTCTATCTTGCTTGGAATTTCTTTTTTCTCAGGTGCACAGCCCCTTTTCTGGGGCTCTTTATCCATCAAAACTCAAATTGGTTGCTAGGAATGGCTATACCTGCAGAATTTAGATGCCTTACCATATTACCAGTCAATTAAGCAAAGCTATAGGGAATACTTGAGTCCTATGCCAAGGAGGCTGGCCCAATAAATTTTATATAGGATAAGCCACAGTTGCTAAATCTTTTACCACATAAAATATTTATTTATTTAAGTCTTCATTCTCTGTATCAACCCAGTCAGGGAAAGTCAGTCAGAGGTAGCCTGATGCATTTTTTTAAAATTGTTAATGTCCATTTAGATGAATCATTGAACCTTTGAGAGTAATAATTTATTCATAGCTATAAGAGTAGCTGTTAAGGTGAGCAGCAACTGCAAACATAAAATCCCATAAATACAGGTAACCTCAACGAGTAAAGAGTGTCAGATGTAATAAAGTCATGCAGTCGTCTTAGTTTTCTCTTTCATCTACTGTTACTGGTAACAAAGGTATAAGGAAAGACTTCTCTACCCTAAGGGAAATGATAGCATAGGCACAACAAAAAATGGCCTCACAGCCAAGGAGACAGTAGGATGCCTGGAATGAAGGGAGAACCTCCTGCTGGTCAAGTCCAGCTTGTTCCCGCTCTGTGCTTTCCCAGTGCAATCTGCTCTAAAATGTGACCAATGCCCCATTCACAAGTGATCTTTTATCTCCTAGGTTTCACATTCACTTTTTTCCTTTCCCTAAACAATTTTTTAAATAAAATAAAAGAAGTCATTTTAGATAACATTATAATTTATTATTTCAATGTGTTTCTTTTTAATTGAATTTACTGGGGTGATAGCAGTACAATTCTATAATGCATCATTGTATTGTATTTTGTGTTCACCACCCCAAGTCAAGTCTTTCTCTGTCACCATTTATCCTCCCTTTACCCTCTTCTACCTTCCCTCTTCCCCCTTTCCCTCTGGTAATCACTATGCTATTGTCTATGTCTATGAGTATATATTTTTTTTGCTTAATCCCTTCACCCTTTTCACTTAGACCTGCATCGCTTCTCCCCTCTGACAGCTAGCTATCAGTCTGTTCTATTTTAAACTCAACTTGGACTGGCTCTATAGGATAGACAAAGAATGATTCAGATCTGTGACTTGGAAGAGATGCTAGAGTAAGGGTTCAAAGCACTTTCTTAGCTCACTACAACATCTGAAACACCTTTTAGAGATACATCTGTTAGGGAAACAAGCTTATTTTACAAAGGATACCTGCACAATGTATTCTAGCAAGAAGAAATGACAACTTAAGCCATCAAATTTCAGGATGGCAGTCCTAGCTACACCCACCAGGTAGTATGAAACAAGTCTAACTAGAGTAACTTTCTTTAAAAAGTAGCAGCAGCCTTGGGATTGGCCATTGTTCTTGTACCCCTCACTGATCTCATGGTCTCCTTCAATTTTGGTAGCTGCATTTCCTTGGGACATATTTGTTCCAGGTCCTTCTGCTAACTGGCTTCTTTTGCTTCTGTAGTTTCTGCTTCCTCATATCCCCAGCTGTCATTTGGGATTCTGACAGACCTGCCTCTTCCCCAAGGTACCCTGAAAGTTTCAACTCTGAATGCCAACTGACTTGTCCTTTCACTATGTCTCAGTTTAAAATTGTGGGAAAATATTATTCGCAGATTTGTTTGGCTGCTGCCTTTTGTTTATGAGCTATTTATTATTTATTCAGTAATCATCTATTGAGCTTTCATCATGCACCAGTGACTACTTTAGATACTGGAGAACAAAGTAACAACACAGAAGGAAAAAAAAAAAAAAAAAAAAACCTTCTTCTAATGGTGCTCACTTACTATGTGTTATTGGGTGAAGGTGTAAACAAATAATAAACGTAAGTAAATTAAATACACAAAGCATCATAGAAATCAATGTTGTGGACAAAAACAAGCAATTAAATGGAACAGTGACTACAAATTGATGATAGAGAACATTCCACTTTTAATTGATTGATGAGCTAATGTCACAGTGAGGAAGTAGCATAAGGACATGGGGGTGGAAAGGGAGCTGGCAATTTTGACATCTGGGGGAAGACCAGTCCAGGTAAAAGGAATGAGGTGTGCCAAGGCCGTGGGCTGCGCATGGTAGGCAATGGGGTTGACGGGTATTGGGGCCATATTGTATGGAGCTTGTGAAGACTTTGGTTATTGCTCTGGTGAGAGGAAGACCACATTATAGGACTTAAGTAGCAGAGTGACAGACCTGGTTTGTGTTTTAAAAGAGCAACTCATTAGCTTGTCATTTCATGAGAAAACAGAGGGGCTATGGTAAAGGGAAACGTAACTTTCACAGGAGAAGGAAAGATTCAGAATTAAGAAAAACTCCTAGAACTTAGTGGCTCAGATGAGTAGTTCAAATTAGAAAACCTGATGAATCAGATACTAGAAAGGTCACTAGCTTTTTGCTTTTGTTTTGTTTTGTTTTAGAGAAAAGAATTTAGAAAGAAGTTAGAAGGGGAGAGAATGTCAAAGTGCTCCCCAAAGCAATGTGGTTACTTAATTTTACACCTGTCTCTAGATTTGCCAATTATTTTCTGATGGTGGAAGCCATCTTACAAGCTTGGTTTCAAATAGGACCAGTTCAGATACGTGGTACCACTTTGTGGTATTGCTTTGGCAAATAAAATTAACAATGAAAAGTGCTCGCTTTGGCAGCACATATACTAAAATTGAAATGATACAGAGAAGATTAGCATGGCCCCTGTGCAAGGATGACATGCAAATTCATGAAGCATTCCATATTAAAAAAAAAAATTAACAATGAAAAAGTAATCTTTCCTTTACCATGCTAAAAGATTTTTTAAATTTGGCAGATAAGAAGGAATATATGGATAGTGACCACTGTCAAGGCTTTACTTATCTGTCAGGAAATAGAGGTAAAGATTTAGTAACTATTTTCCTAAAGTTACTTATTCAAGATTTTTTAAAAGTCAAACATATAACCACTACCTGTAACTGCCAGGATTATAGGACTCTGACTCTGGATTACCCTATTTTCAAACCAGGCAGCCTCCAATTTAAATAGTCACTTGGTGACTTAATCTGACCGTTATTTGGTTGAAAAAACTCTCTATTTTCAAATAACTTAAGAAAGTTTGAGGAAACTTGTAAAGACTGAGAGCTCTCGATAGCTTTTTCAAAAAGTGTTACTATATCTTATGTTTATTAGTTATAGGAAACTGGAATTTTTTCCTTAACCGTTATGAAATTCATGTAAATAATTTATGCATGAATTTGCTCACATTTATGCTTTTAGTTTCTGATGGCCTTGAAGAATCTTGCAATAAGTCATTAGAGAGAGACTGAACTACATGATTAGATGCCTAAGTAAACATAAAGAAAAGGGCAGTACAAAATTATCCTAAAGCATAACAGACCCTTGTCAGGAGAGGCTCATCCTCTTTTGTGTTTGCCAATCTGACTCCACTGTAATGTGCTCTGGTTTTAGTACTAAAATTGTGCTGTTCAATTATTTCCATGGCAACAGACAGATCATACAGGAGAAGCTAAATTGTTAAAGATTAAGTTGCTACCCCTATTCAGGTGCCTGCCGTAATAGGTGAGGAGAAAGAGCGAATGAGGGAGAGAACAGTTCCTCTAAATGTCCTTGATTGAGATTGCCCCATCCGTTTAGCAAGAGAAAGCAATATTATGAGTCATCATACAGTCAAAGAACTTACATGCACAACCAGTGGACATGAACTAAACGGGTAGGGATTGCTGGAGGGAAGAGGGTACTGGAAGGAGGGGAACAAAGGGAAAAAATTGGGACAATTTAATACATAAACAATAAAATACACTTTTTAAAAAAGTCACCCTATGACACAGAATGCTGTTCTGAGAGTACATGACTGGAAGAAACTGTTAATAAACAGGGAAGTACATATGACTTATTTATATTTATTATGTATTTGTTAGAGGTCAAAGATTTTAGAATTCTATTTCAGGATCACTTAATAGGGCTCTGGGTTTCCCAGGTTCCCCCTACCAAAAAAATAAGGTGGTATCTTCTTAGGTTTTCTTAATCTATCTGAGAGAATACTGTATCATTACTAATTCTAAAGTTAATGATTCCTTTTTAAAGTATATAAAATAATCGGCTTAATAGTTCTCCTAATATGAAGAGTTAGTTTCCCATAAGCATGGGTTGATTACTAGATGTTTAGCCGGTAAACATTAGAACAAGAGTGGGGACAGATTATTGAAGCTAGAGATGGATGCAGAAAAAAGGTAAATCAAAGTGATAGTAGATTGAATGGGCCTGGGAATTTGGAAGGGAAAGTAGGACATGGGAGAGTCAGGGAGGTATAGAGGGAAACCCCCGAAGGAAAATTGGATGATTTGGTGACTTGAGAAATCTGGCATTGGTCTTTTACCAAGAATTTAGTCACAGAAAACTAAGAGGTAGAAAAAATTAGCCTGGCTTCTAGTGTCAATGGAGAAATACTAATTTCAAAGATTACAGAGTTTGGTACATCTTCCTCTGTGTTGAGAGGAAAATAAGAATTGCTTTAATATGAATTTGTGCTGCTATCTGGATCTCCCAATTAAAAACACATCTGTTAATTTGAAATGTAAGATCTGCGAGACTGGAGCTAGAAAAAGCTTAGAAGATAAAAGCAACCTGCATTTTTACCACTCATTTGACTTTAGGTATAGAAATATGGTGATGTGTACTGCAGTAGGACTTAGACTAGACCAATTATTAAAATTTCCTGGGAAGGTTTTTAAAATTATAGAGTCCCAAGAATCACCAGGAATCACTGGAATAGTGAGGAGAATAAAGCCAGATGCCTGAAAACTTGGTTTCACCATTTCTTTGTGGATGGAGTTTGCTACACAAGTTAACTCATGCTTGCACTAGCATTAGATTTTGTATAAAATTGCCAGTTAACAATGTGTCACATAGATCTTCAGCAAGTTAATTGTTCTGAGCCAACATTTTCTCACCTGTAAAATGGGACAAATAGTAGCTGTTTTATTGTGTTAGAATATGCACTGTAGGTGCTTTCTTAATCATTGTTAAGTTCTACTTTCATCATTGGTACCCGCTGCGTATTTCAGATGCATTGCATCATGTCTAAAACAAATGAAAAGCAATTCTCTAAAATCCTGGCTGACAGTGTAATTTAGCCAGTTGAGTATAAAGGAATGTTCTACATTAGGAGTGGAAGACCAGACCATGCCATTTGCACGCTGGGCCAGTGAATGGATGGTATCAACAGGGAAACTAGGGGTGAGGATACAAGGCCTTCTTTTGAGGGTGCCCTTGTTGAATGGGCATTACCAGACAGATAGAGTCAGCATGACCTTTTCAAGTGACCCTGCCTTGCCAAAAGACCCCCGACATCTCCTTGTGGATGCTGGGGCTCCTAAGAAGTCTCTAGAAGCCTAATGATTTTTGGTTTTGTTTTGTTTACCTACAGCAATCTAGGGACAGTAGTCAGGGTGTGTTTCTGTCCTTGTTAAGTGACCATGTCTTGCCAAAAGGCCACCTCACACTCCAGGAAGGAGTGTGAGTTGATTAACCTTATACAGTATATGCAAGTTTGTAACCTATACTTATCTGTTTACTACATGAGCATGCTCCTTCTCATTAAATAGTTTTGAAAACCACATGTTTCTGTTTTACTGTATTAGATTTTATTTTCATGCTTAAGGCTAACATTTCATTGGGTAGCCACACCATAAGATCAACGAAAATTCTAAAGGAAGTGTGTGTTTTTTTAAGTATTTATTATTGTAAGTCACAATAAATTAATATTTTTCATTCACATATCCTTGTGAATATCTCTGATTATATCTTTAGGATGAATTCCTGAAAGTGTAATTACTGGGCTTTCAATACACATTACCCACCAGAAATGTTCTACCTATTTATGTCTTTAATGGTGCATTGGGCTACCATTTTATTATCAACTTGTCACCACTTGTAACATTGTTATTTTTAAATATTTCTGTGAATGGTTTGGATACTCATTAAGAGCTAACACACATACAGTGCTTTCATTGTTCCAGGTACTCTCTAGCATGTACACTATTAGGATGGATTCTGCAGTGGAATACATCTTTTTTAAATCCCAAGATTACATATATGGTAAAATATCACTCCCATGATTATGTACACTTTGTATGGCAAAGAAAATTTTTAAATGTAATCCCAAATCAATAATCTGATAGAGCATCTAGGTGGGCCTGACCTAATCACATGAACACTTTAAATCAAGGGACCAGATAGTAAGGCTAAGAAAGATTTAATCAAGAGAGACTCTGTGGCTGCTTTGGAAGACACAAGGCGCCACATGACAAGGGGTGTGTGTGGCCCTAGGAGATGCAAGAAGTTCCAGCCGTAACAAGGAGAAAACAGAAACCTCAGTCCTATGACCACAAGCAACTGAATTCTGTCAACAAGAGCTTAGAAGTACAATAGATTTTCCCCCAGTCAAGCTGACCCTGATTTCAGCCTTGTGAAACCCTGAGCAAAGAACTTAGCCACACTGCTTACCTTTAAGTTGTTAAGTGTATGGTAATTTGTTACATAGCAATAGAAAACTAATACACTTTATATCAACTCATTTAATCTTCATCATTTCCATATGAAGTAGGCATTGTTATTAATACTATTTTCAGATTAAAAACTGAAGAACAGAGAAATTAGATAATGAGGGCAAGGTCATAGAGCTAGTAAGTACAGGCAGCATTCAAGCCCAGGTATTTGGCATTTGATCAGCATACATTTTTTTTTTTTTTTTTTTTAAGAGAGAGAGAGAGGAAAAGGGAAGGAGAAAGAGAGGGAGATAAACACACCTATGTGATGTTGCCTATTGTGTGCCCCCAACCAGGGACCCATCCCATAACCCAGGCATGTGCCCTTACTGGGAATCAAACAGGTGACCCTTGGTTCTCAGGCTGGTGCTCAATCCACTGAGCCACACCAGCAAGCGCTGATCAGCACACTTTTAATCATCACACTCTTCCTTGACTCTTGAGAATACCTCACTCTTAGAATTGTTTTCACAATTCTATAATGTCATTATACTAACTTAACTAGTTGACGTCCAATGATTTAATTATTGAAATCTAGAAAAATAGAAAAACTAGCCAATATAGAAGAATGCTTATTTTTATTTTTATTTTTGTAATTCCCTAATGAGAAGTAATATTTAAGAAACTATTAAAAACTCTGAGGAGCCCTTGCTGGTGTGGCTCAGTGGATTGTGCTCTGACCTGCAAACCAAAAGATTCCCAGTTTGATTCCCAGTCAGGGCATATGCCTGGGAAATTAGATAATTCCCCAGTTGGCGTGTGTGTGAGAAGCAACCAATCAATGTTATCTCTCACACATTGCTGTTTCCCTGCCTCTCTTTCTCCCTCCCTTTCCCTTCTCTGAAAGATAATTGTAAAAAACCTGCAGATTATTTTGCTTCTCTCATTCTTGACTTATAAACAATAAGAAAGACTAGCACGTATTTCCTATTCTCCAAACTCTGGTGAAAAATGTCCTACATAGACCTTTCAATCTTTACAATATCACACAGGTAGATTGCTGAATTTTATAGGAAGGGAAACTGGCTCAGATAGTTTAAATACCTCATCCAAATTTACATAGGCAGTAAGATGCCATGTCTGAGAGCTGCACTACAATCTGTATGATTGCAAAGTCCATTACATATCCCATCAATCATTATACTGCACTTAAAGAACTAATAGGTAAGCCAAGTTACAAGACCCCATTACCTCAGAGAATGCATTTTTAGAAACAGGCTTGCTGACTATGTGACTGAATCATTCTTCCCATATAAATGAACTGAACACATTTTTGGAATATTAACACTCACTCTATCCTCAGACACCCCAATATCATATCACATCATAACATTTTTTGTCAGTTATACCTGCTGTGGTAGAAAATTCCTCCATTCCCATATTATCTCCTTACCTTTACCTTCTGACATATACAACTCCAGTGAAATAGCTATCTTAACGCTCAGCATGCACCCCTGGTTTCTTTGTACCTGGTTCGGCATTGACACTTGCCAAGCACTATGGCTTGGATTTGTTTGTCAAAACACAATATAAATGGCAGAAAGTGAATCCAAAGTGGAACAAAAATATTGCTGGAAAACTTTACTTTAATCAAATGTTGCGGTGATTCATAAGAGTATATGGCCCTGGCTGGTGTGGCTCAGTGGATTGAGTGCTTGCTGATGAACCAAGGGTTCACATGCCTGGGTTGCAGACCTGGTCCCCCGTTGGTGGCATATGAAAGGAAACCACATATTGATGTTTCTCTCCCTCTTTTTCTCTCACTCTCTAAAAATAAATAAAATGCTTAAAAAAAAAAAGAGTGTGTTCATGAGAACACTCATACATTGGTAAAATACATGTTACTATATTTTCTTACAAAAACATGATTTAACATTTTTATTACAAGTTAATATCAAATTATAACTTATTTATAATTAATCCATTGATGTAATATGTGATGACCTGTGTGTATGTGCATATCAGAAACAGAATAGCAGTATTACAAAACAGCACAGCACAGAGTCATAAAATGGGGAATGTGTACACATGAAATTCCCTGTTAAAGTAGGAAAGCTAAACTGGAATTTACACAATAAAAAGTCTGCATATACAATAAAAAGTCTGCAATACAAAATTTTACATGGCTTCATGACATTTATGTGACTTGGAAGTTGTCACATTAAGGAGTATTAACATGGAAGCACATAAAAGGAAGGGACTCTCTTAGAATGCAATGAGTGCCTATCATTCAGTGGGTAAAAGAAAAGGGTAAGATGACTCTCTGACCTGATTATTCACTTATTTATTCAATCAACAAAACAATTTGAGGGCTCATAATATGTATCAGGCATTCATTATATTGTGTGCTGATACAGAGAAAAAGAAACCCCCTGCAACAGAGAATTATAATTGAGATAGTTGAATAAAAGATTATAATGAGGTCAAGGAAGTAACTATAATGACTACAAAAAAGCCATGGCAAGAAGCAGAAAACAGGCTTTAGGTGGCTCTGAGGCTGCTCTCATTGACCCTGCCCATAAGATGTGTGAGGATCTCTGAATATAAAGCTCATGATGGGATTTCTAAGCACAGAGTTACTCATTTGGCAATCAGCCTTAGAGGACTTTAGTGGCCAGCATGAGAGAGTTTACTTGCAGCCCCTTACTGATACAGATACAATGGCCAAATAATAAGAAATTTTAATTATGAGTTTAACAAGTTGCAAGAAAGGAATTATGAGAAAGCAAAGCAAGAATTTTTTAAAAATAACTTTTGAAAAACTTTCTCAGCATCATTCTGCTTTAATACCCTGACAGCATTATAACCAATATTGATGGATAAGGATGGATAATAAATATTGATTTTCTGTGGCCAGCCTGAGTGGGATAGAAAAGGAAATGAAAATCATTGCAAGTACATTCAGGAGTCCTGCTTAGGAAATTATCTGTGTCGTTTATTAAATGTAATGTGATATATCCGTAACATGACAACTAACTATATGAACACTTACTAGAAAACAAAACTAAAATGCATTTTTGACACTGACAGAAAACTTGCAAAAAATCAAGGGCACTGTGACAGTAAGTCAAAGCAATCAGGCTCACAAAATACCAAGGGCAGGTCTGAAGTGGAGAGTTCTGTGCAACTCTACATTTCCTGTGCTGCTATGTATTGGGAATCATCTGGCCATGCCATATATTTTTCAGTTTTCAAATGCCTCCTAAACTCTGCTTTCCTTTAATTCAGTATTTAATGCATTATATCGAAATATTTAACACAAACACATAGTATTTGGCTCTTTTTATTTTGCCTAAGCAAATGATGCATTTTCCCACTGAAAAATCACTGTGCAGGCCCTGGCTGGTGGCACAGTGGATAAGGTGCTGGCCTGCAAACCCAAAGGTTGCTGGTTTAATTCCCAGCCAGGGCACATAACCAGGTTGCAAGCCAGGTCTCCAGCCAGGTCCGTAGATGGAGGCAGGTGAAAGGCAACCATACATTAATGTCCCCCTCCCTCTCTGCTTCTCTTCTTTCTCTTCTCTCTAAAAAATAATAAATTAAGTCTTTTAAAAAATTACTGTGGGACTATGGCTCCACTGCCTTTTTTCTTAGGAAAATGAGCAATCCAAGAAGAAATTATCTCCTCAGGCCACTCCCATGCTTGTAGAGTAATGAAAGACTAACTTCCTTCTAGGACATAACTGCAATTTCAACTATGTTACAGAAAAAATCATCCTGAATAACCAACTGAGAAGCCTTATAACCAAGGACTTATGGAAGAAACCACCTCACCACAACAAGACTGGTAGGGTGTGCAGAGCTGTGAGAGGCTGGCTGGGCTCTCATGGGCAACAACTGAAGTATTGGATAGATATTCAGCAGCCAGTGGGGTTCCTCCTGAGTGTGGGGGTCTAATGCCCAAGCTGGTCATTCCAGATTAGAGCACCAGAACTGGGAAAGAAACCCAAATAACACTTGGCTGTGAAAAGCAGTAGGGTTTCTGTCCATCAGGGAGAGAAAACTAGAGATGCAGAGAACCTCTTATAAGGCCAAAACACAGAAATTCCTTCGTAATCACTCACCCTGGGCTCTGGCAGAAGGAGGGCAGAGCAGACTAGAGATATACGAGTTGAGCCTGAGGTTGGTGACTCTGGGGATGGAGCTGAAGGGTAACCTACCAAAGATGCCTGTGCTGACTCATTCCCCATACTGCAGAAGCCAGAGCACTCCCCTGCATATAGCACCAGCCTAAGGGGAAGCAATAGTCCAACCCACAAAAATCCCTCTCATCCACCCTGTGGAGCTTGACCTGGGTTGCTAAGGAATGAAAATGGAGGCTAGGGAGAGAGCTCAAGAGTCAGTTGCCAGGATCCTTGTGCTCAGTGATTCCCCATACTGCAGAAGCCATCTTTCTCAGCAGAGCACTCCCCTTCATGCAAAATCAGCCTGGTGGGGAAGCAATGATCCCACTTATAGGAATCCCTCTCACCCCACCCTGTGTAGCCTAAGCCAGACTAAAGAGGAATACATGAGAGACAAAGCCTAACAGGAAACCTGCATCGTTGGAAAATCAGATCCGTGGAAGCTCTGAGACTTTAGTTGACCCAGCCCCAGGCCCAGTGCTAGCATAAGACAGCCTTGGTTTGCAACTTGGTTCTGCCTGCAAACCCCAGGCTAGCATAGGGAGCACAATCTGTGGATCATTGATAGCTCCTTACAGGTTGCCCAGGACCAGTCACAGATAGTGTCTGACTTAGGCTGCACCAGAATCATTGCAGATCTATGTAATACATAGAAATAAATACAAAAAGGGACCCAAAATGAGAAGAAAGAAACAAGTCACAAATGAAATAAAATGAAATGGAAGTAAGCAGTTTATCAAACACAGAGTTTAGAGTAATCATTAAAAGAATATTCGACCTGGCTGGTAGCGCAGTGGATAAGGTGCCGGCCTGCAAACCCAAAGGTCGCTGGTTCGATTCCCCAGCCAGGGCACATAACCAGGTTGCAAGCCAGGTCTCCAGGCCAGGTCCGTGGCTGGAGGCAGGTGAAAGGTAACCATACATTGATGTTTCTCTCCCTCTCTGCCTCTCTCCCTTCCTCTCTCTATGGAAATAATAAAATCTTTAAAAAATTAAAAAAAAAATTCAACATCATGAAAAAGACATAGAAACCATAAAAAAGGGCTAGTAAGTAATAAGGAATGCAATATCTGAAATAAATAATATATTGGAAAGAATAAACAGTAGGTTAGATGAAGCAGAAGATAGAATCAGTGATTTGGAAGACAAGGTAGAAAAAATACCCAAGCAGAGCAGCAAAAGGAAAAAAGAAATACAAAGATAGTAAGAAAATATTATGAACAACTATATACCAACAGAATAGACAACATTGATGAAAAGGATAAATACCTACAAACATACAATCTTCCAAAACTAAATCAGGGGGAAAAAAATCAAAGAATCTGAATTAGACAGATATCACCTAGTGAAATTGAAGGAGTAACCAAAAAACTCCTAACAAGCAAAAGCCCTGGACCAAATCACTTCATAGGTGACCCTACCAAACATTCTGAGAAAAATTAACACCTCTCCTTCTCACACTATGTCAAAAAATTCAAGAGGAGGGAAGGCTCCCAAGGTCATTTTATGAGGCCATTATTACCCTAATTCTAAAACCAGATAAAGACATTACAAGAAAAATGTCATAGGTCAATATCCCTGATGAACATAGACGGTAAAATCCTCAATAAAATATTAGCAAACTGAAGGGAGCAATACATCAAAATGATCATGCTCCATGATCACATGGGATTTATTCCAGAAATTCAAGGTTAGTAGAACATTCACATACCAATAAATGTGATTCATCACATAAACCAAATGAAGAATAAAGACCACATGATCACATCAATAGGTGCAGAAAAAGCATTTGATGAAGTCCAGAATCCATTCATGTTAAAAACTCTGAAAAGTGGGAATAGAGGGAACATATCTAAACATAATAAAGGCCACATATGACAAATCCACTGCCAGCATCATACTCAATGTGCAAAAATTACAACGTTCATTTGAAGATCAGGAAAAAGACAAGGATGTTCACTTTCACCTCTCTTACTCAACAGTGCTGGAAGTCCCAACTATAGCAATCAGACATAAAGGAATAATAAAAGGAATCCAAATTGGAAAGGATAAAGTAAAACTGTCTTTATTTGCAGATGATATAATATAGTATATAGAGAACCCTACATTCCACCCAGAAACTATCAGAACTGATCATGAATTCAGTAAAGTAGCAGGATACAAAATTAATATATAGAAATCAATGATGATATTTTTATGCCAATATTGAATATTATCAATATTCATAATTGCTTCAAAAATAATAAAATACCTAGGAATAAATTAACCAAGGATGCAAAAGACCTGTACTTGGAAAATTACAAGGTATTGAAGAAAGAAATAGAAGAAGATAGAAATAAGTGGAAGTACATACCGTGTTCATGGATAGGAAGAATTAACATCATTAAAATGTCTACCCAAAGCAATCTATAGATTCAGTGCTTTCTATCACAATAGCAAGGATGTATTTCACAGAACTAGACCTATTATTTCAAAAATTTATGTGGACCACAAATGGCCCCAAACTGCAACAGCAATCTTGAGAAAGAAGAACAAAGTTGGAGGAAACATGCTACCTATTATAGGGCCATAGCAATCAAAACAGCATAGTACTGGCAAAAAAAAACCAAACACATATATCAATAAAACAGAATAAAGTACCCAGAAATAAATCCATACCTTTATAGTCAATTAATATTTGACAGAGGAAGCAAGCACATATAATAAATCAAAGATAGATTGTTCAATAAATGTTGTTGAGCAAATTGGACAGATGTATACAGAAAAGTGAAATTAGATCACCTTCCTATACCACACACAAGAATAAATTCAAAATGGTTTAAAGATTAACATGTTAGACCTGAAAACCATGCAGATTGTAGAAGAAAACATAGGCAGTAAAATCTTAGACATTGCCTGTAGCAATATTTTTTTCTGATATATCTTCTCAGACAAGGAAGACAACAGAAAAAATAAACCTATGGGACTATATCAAACTAAAAAGTTTTTGCACAGCAAAAGATATCATTAACAAAATAAAAATACAACCCATTAACAAAATAAAAAGGACTGGGAGATATATTTGCTAATATATCTGATAAGAGGTTAATAGCCAAAATTCATAAAAATTCAACACCTAAAAAACAAGCAATCCAATTAAAAAATAGGCAAAGAACTTGAATAGACAATTCTCTAAGGAGGACATATGGATGGCCAATATACTGTAGATATAGAAAAAGATGCTCAAGGTCCCTAATTAGCAGAGAAATGCAAATTAAAACCACAATGAGATATCACCTCACATTTGTCACAATGGCAATCTTTAATAAGTCAATAAGCAACAAGTGCTGGTAAGGATGTGGAGGAAGGGGTACCCTTTTGCACTGTTGGTGGGAACATTGATTGGTGCAGTCATTGTGGAAAGCAATAAGAAGTTACTTAAAAAATTAAAAATGAATCTGTGTTTTGACCCAGCAATCCCGATTCTGGGAATTTATCTGAACAAACAAACAAAAAAAAATTCAAAAGAACATGAGCACCTCTATATTAATTGCAGCATTACTTGCACTCACTAATATATGGAAGCAGTCCAAGTGTTCATCACTAGATGGATGAATAAAACATTTGTACAATGGAATACAACTTAGCCATGAAAAAGAAAGTTTTACTCTTTGTGACAGCATGGATAGATCTGGAAAACATTCTGCTAAGTGAAATAAACCAGAGAAAGATAAGTACCATATGATTTCACTCAACTTAATGAACAAACTGAACTAGCAAGCAAAGTAGAGACAAACTCAGAGTGCAGGATGACAGCTAGTGGGGGTTCAGGGTTAGGGTATAGTGGGGGTTCAGGGTTAGAGTATGGAGGTATTGTACAAAATGGAAAAAGAACTCATGGACATGAACAACAATGTGATGATCGTGGTGGGGGCAGTGTAAAGGGAAATATATAGTAATGGAAAAATATAGTAAACAATTAGAAAAACTAATATAATTGAGAATGTCAGGAAAAATACAGAAATGTATGTACGATCCTTTGTTGTATTGAAAGATAGTGTGTTAAGCTCTTGATCTGACTAGAATACAAAGACTCTTTGGAAATAAATGACATGGCTACTCTACCTTTTCAGCCATGAGACTGAAGTGAATGACAAATTTGATCTTATGTCAAGTGGTATTCTTGCTAAAGTATAATCCTTAGAATTAGTATTGACTTTTATCAAAGTCATCATAATCTTGAATTAAATGCTTCAAAACTACAATGAATCTGTGTTCTTAGAGTATGTTCATTCAACAAATTTTCAGGTCAAACTATTCAGTCCATTATAACTGAGATCAAAACAATTGACAATCCAATGATCTGTCAACTGATTCAAGGAGATATGTGAAACATCCAAATGTGATTATAATCTTGATAATTAAATCCATTATTTGATCCTTAATTTACAAGAAGGTAAATAAAGAGTAGTAATGGGGGTTGAACCAATTGCCTTTCTATGCTTATATAATCCCTATTTTATACTATAAAGTATTAAGTATGTACTAAGTAAAAAATAATTTATGATCAATATTTTTCAGTTATGGCTTACCAGAGTACAATTGCTAACATGACTTTTCATTTGTTTGAATCACCTTAAGTACATAGCAGCATCATTTGAACATTGTGAAACCTGACCCAAGGTTTCTCACCTTGATATAATTTCTTTCCAAAAAAATTTTTTTAATTGACTTTACAGAGAAAGGAGAGCAAGAGAGTCATTGTTCCACTTTATTGATGCATTCATTGCTTGATTCTTGCATGTGCCATGACCAAAGATCAAACCCAACACCTTCGTGTATGGAGACAATGCTCTGACCAACTGACCTATGAAGCCAGGGATAATTTCTATTTCTTTTTAAATCCCACCCATCCATTTCCAGTAATGTAGGGTTGGTTATCTGCCAAACTAGCCTATTTTCATTAGAGGTTCTATGTTGTCTATCAATATTACAGAGAAAGCTAATAAATTTCATTTTCTTGAATATATTTTGTGATATTTAAGACACTCATGTAAACTAACCTATGAGTCTGGCAAGCTGCTTCTAGCAAATAAAGAAGCATAAAGCAGTGAAGAGACGCCGTTAATAAGTAGTATTTTTAAATGATCTGCAGTTGAGAGTAAGGCTATGCAATGCATTATCTTCAGGAATTTGAAGTGCACTGGATAATTTTGAGTGCCTGAAATAAGGGTTATTTGCACAGGTTGCATAGTTCATTTATTAGTCTAATTTATTGTTAGCATGCTCTTTAATGTTTTTGTATTTATGCTGAAAGTGCTGCCATGGAAGTGTTTTGCTCATGTTAATTGATAAAAATGAAATTCTTCCCACTATCCGAGCTCTTTTTGAAATATAACATACTTATGTGCCAAATTTATCTAACATTAAATAATACATTGGCTAAATACTAAATATATTAAAACATGGTTTAGGCATGTGATACTTTATTTGCTGCATTGTTAACGTAAATCTAAGAAGACTAAGTTTATATGGAAATCAAGTATTCTGTCAAAAACAAGTGGCAAAAGAGAAAATAGTTATAAACCTCATATAAATTACAATAAAATAGGAAAAATATAACAGTTTTATGATGACTTCCTCTTCTTACCAAATAACTGAGAGAAAAGAATTATAATGAAAGTGTTTTCATTTAAGAAATTGCCTAGGATAAAATATGATGCAAGTTGTAATTTTTATTTCTTATAAAGAAAATTTTCATAAAATAAATTTTATTTCTGCAAAAGCCTTCCAATAAAACAAGAAGCACATATATGAATTTATAATAATTCCTATTAAACTTCAAATATATTGCCTTAATAACATAAAATCATTTTAGTTTACTATAACAATATTAAACTGCTCTTAGGTTACAATGTGTAATGTTTTATATATTAGTTAAATTACAGGGGTAAAAATGACTGCATTAATGAAACATGGTCTGGGTATTTAAGTTAAAAAAAACTCTCAGTCTAATATGCCTCCATTCTATCGCTCTCTTTGTCTCTGTCTCTGTCTCTCCTTCTCTCTCTCTCTTCCCAACCTCCCTGCCCCACCCCTCCCCCTGCCCCCACCCCCTTTCTCCTGTAGTCCCTGCAGTAAAAACTACCATAGTTCTCCCAGAGACGGCTCATGCAGAGACGCCTGCCAGTGGATGATAGCAAATGCTGACTGAGAAAGGGTTTATCTACATTTCATGCAAAATATGTAAGCCATTAAGGAAATTATAAAAGAGCAGCAACAATACACTATGGTTTTATTCAGAACCTTTCCCTTAGTGATTATTAAAAAGATGATATTTTTAGCCAAAGAAAGCAAAATGCATCTGCAGCAGCTGGTTTCCAAGGAAACAGAATAATTTAAAAGCATGTGGATCTCTGCTCTCTAATTTTCATCAATTCCCCTTCATTCCTGGAGGTAGCTTTACTTGGAATTTATAATTTCAAAAAAATATAACTGCCTTGACTGATTTTTTCTAACACATATCAGGCACTGAATATCTGGCCTTATGTATCACCTTAAATTCCAATCTAGGGAGTGGATTCATTTCTACCATCATTTTGTTTTAAAAACGAAGATGAAAAGAATCAAGAATAAGAAACATGGCAACATCTCAGTATCATACAATGATTTTTGAAATCCAGAAATAGTTCAAAATCAACCATCCAAGAGTATATGCTTGGGTCAATATGACACTTAAGTATGTAAATGTATTATTCTCTGTATTTAGTAGCTTTAGGAAATTTAAGATAGTTCCCCATTTATTTAGATAATTTCTACCCCATACTCAGTAGTTTCCCTCCTTCCTTTTTTTTTTTTTTTTTTTAGTTTTGCAATGTTATGTTTTTATCTGCTGAAAACAAAACCTATCTCTCAAATTACAAAAGGCGAAACCAGGACACCTAAAAAAAACTTAGAAATAATTTATATTAATTCTTACTAGTTTGTGATTCATTCAGAAGTACTGCATTTAAAATACATATACACAAATCAGTTTCATCACTGAAAGCCTGTTATTTTGTTATAACAAGTATTAATTCATTGCCAATGTGCCCCTGTCAGTAATAATCTTTCTTAGAAGCTCAGTTTTATAAAGGTTACCTCATCTATATTAACCTATACTCATGTATTAAGAATAAAATTCGCCCTGGGCACAAAGGATAAGGCATCAGCCTGAGAACCCAAAGGTCGCTGGTTTGATTCCCAGCCAGGGCACATTAGTGAGATTGCAAGCCAGGTCCTTAGCTGGAGGCAGGTGAAACGCAACCATACATTGATGTTTCTCTCCCTCTCTGCCTCTCTCCCTTACCCTCTCTCTAAAATTAATAAATGAGGTCTTTAAAGGAAAAAAAATTAAATTAAATTAAATGACTTGGAGTAAAGTGAATGGTTTTATTCTAAGTGTGTCATTTAGTCTGCATATTTAAAGCTCTCCTATTTTCCCTAAGCGAACAAGAACAAAAAGACAATATTAACAGGTATAAGTCACTAAGCCACTGACAAAGTAAAATCATAACTTTTCCGCTTTAACAATATTACCTAGAAATATTCCCAACAATATAAATGGAATTCTTATCTAGATATTATTTGATTGATAAATGAAACTAGCAATAAAACTGGCCTATTAAGATACTCTTTTTCCAACAATGTTTAATTTTTCACAAACAGGCTTCTGAGCTTTTAACATGAAAACAGTCTCCTGCATGTTGACAGATACAGACATGTTTACTAAATAAAATGATGCAACTACTCAATAGCGTAAGATTTATCCAAGAATAAAGTTAAAAGGACATAAATGTACATAAATCACTCATTCTAAATTATTGTTAAAGGCTCTACAACCAGCAAAAATTATTTTCCTAAACCATTTACCGAAGACACATGAAATTTTACATTGTGTATTTAGAGAAAGCTCCATTTTCCCAGGACCTGTGGAATTTACTGAGCTCTCCTCGTCCTTCCTTTGATTCCTAATTACATACGCTTATATAAAAAACAAAAAGGCACATGATGACTAAGTCATCTATTAATTTTGCTTCAATAACCCTTGCTCAGAAAGTTATCCAGGATAAGACATGCCTCTAGTGTTTTTGATCAGTTAAGGATTTTGCAGGGAGAAAGAGCAACTCATTGCAAAGCTTCCTCAAGTAATGAAAGGGACATACTTTCCGGAAATGTCTTCAGAATGATTTTCAAATCATAAAACTGTCTCAGTAGGAATTAAGAAGCATTCTCTCTCGAATAAAAAGAAATTTTCCCCTTCTTGTTTGCCCTTACCTGTAGGTACGGTTTCAGTACTTCGGCTCCGTAGGATCACACTGAAGATTTCACTCCTCCCTCTCTATCCATCAGGCGGCAGCCAACCAATAACAAAAGCCAAATCCTGGCATTCTGGGCTCCGGCTCCCAGCTCCCAGTCCCTGCCTTGCTCCCTCCCACCCCCACTCCTTTGGAGGACAAATCCTTGCAGCCAGGAGAGGGAAAGGGAGTGGAGAAAAGGAATATAGAGAGGAAAGGAAGAGATAAAAGATGTTTCAAAGAACAGCTCCAAACTATGAAAAATATCTGTAGGTGAACCGAGCTGAAGTTAAATGTCTTGCTTTGGATTTAGGAAAATAGGATCAACCAATGTCTCACCCACCTGAAATTGAAGCAAAATACGTTAAAACCTAGGTAAATCTCCTACTTATTTAGCTCCCATTGATTTTTCTCAGTGAAAAAAAAAAAAATACATTTTGACATGCAGATAGACAATGTTGAGACTGAACATCATATATACACAGCTTGCAAATATATAAAATGAATTGTTACATCGCACTGCACGCACTTCAGCCTCTGTTTGGCACTGTTTCCATTTAAAACCAATTTCAGAGCCTCATCAGTATGAAAAAGATATTTTATCCTGAATATTCTACTATTCAAATATTTCAAAATTATGTGGTTTGCATTACTTCAGATTTCTTAAATGTTGGCATCAGCTTGTCTATGAAAACAATGGAGCTAAAGAGGAAAAAAGAATCAGCACTTAGTTGCCATGTCTCAAAGTGACTAAAGTCCAATTTTATTCTAATAACCCAGCAAAATTATTTCATTTATGAAATAAATGTCATAACATGTTTAAAAAGACAATCAAAGAAAACATCAAGTTAGAATTATTTAGGAGAACAAAGCAAATTTGTCCACAGCTTAAAGAAGGTTAGATTAAGCCCTGGTTGGTGTGGCTCAGTGGGTCACCAGTTGGATTTCCAGTCAAGGTACATGCCTGGGTTGTCAGCCAGGTCCCCAAGTTGGGGGCAAGCTAGAGGCAACCATGCATTGATGTTTCTCTCCCTCTCTTTCTTCCTCCCTTCCCTTCTTTCTAAAAATATATATATTTTGAATGTTAGATTGAAACTACCAAAGATTTCAAAGTAGATCTGTTTCTAGCTATGTATGTATGTAATTATCTATTATCTACATCTATGTACATATTTTATTCTGCATATTAAAAATATAATACAAACCATGCCTCTTAGGGATAAAAGGTGCTGTTCATTGAGCTTCTGCCAGTCTAGGTGGTCAGAAAAAGTTTTCTTGGGACACTGTAAATTAAACAATAGATGTTTTCTCTATCTTAAAGGTATATACTGCCTACCTGAGACATTTGTAGACTTTGCAATTTAATTTCTTAAATAAGTAATATGGAAATAAGACTAAAGGGAGAAAAGAGAGAGAGAAATGGCAAGAAAATATTATTTTGAAGATTAACTGTCATGAGGATTACTATTGGTAGTTCAAAAATAATTGTATGAAAAGGGTTTAGGGGTCTCAATTAATTTTGTCCAGAGGGGAGTAGCTGGAAATTTGACCTGGAACTGACTTTAGATGGAAGAAATGCACTGATTTTAGTGATTGTGGTAGCTCCTTGGTGTAGCTTTGGGAGGTTCTGCTTGAGATAAAGGGAAGGTTAAATCATCCCTTATTCCTGCCCCAAGCCCTCAGCCTTGGAAAATGTTTTCAAAGCCCCTGTGGTCCCACAACCAGGAATAACTAGAAATACCCCTATGGCAGGGTTTCTGGAAGTGGGGGCAGGGCCATCTGCATCAGAATCATTGCTGCAAGGCATATTAAAAATGCATATCTGGGGCCCTCATCTCAGATTTAAGGAATTAGCATTTGAGGAGTTTGTGACTCAGCATTCAGGATGATTTTTATGCCAATAATGCTCTAGGTCAGTGACTATAAACAAGTGTTCCTTGGACTCAAACTCTAAACAGATTTCTCCTTGTTTGATTATGGCACCATTAACTCAGATAGAGGAAGAAAAAGAAGGGAGGGAAGGGGAGATCAATTTAGTTTGGATGTCTTGAACATTTTGAATATCCAGACTGAAATATTACGTTGTCAGTTTAAATCATGAATAGGTCTGGGGGCCTAGGTACATTTGGAAATTATCTATGGTAAGGGTAAAGCAATGGAAAGTGAATGAGTAGAGTACCCTTAGGGCAGCTCTCAAAATTGTGGCCTAAGAAATTTCTAAGAATTAAAACTGCAGACTAGGACTCCAACCCATACCTACCAAATCACAATCTCTGCAGTGGGGCTGAGGAAGCTCCATTTTTAATGAATTTTCCAGCTAACTTTCTTTGTATGCGAATCTTTGAGAACCATCACTCTAGAAAAAGAAGTCAATTGAAAATAAAACTCTGGGGATGACTTGCATTGTAAAGAACAAACAGAAGAAGTGATACAAAGAAAAGATACTTAAGAGGAATCGTTAGCAAGAGAAGAGCCAAAAAAAAAAAAAAGAAGTGGTATAGCAAAATCAAAGGAGCAGAGGATTTGGAGAAAATGGCCAATGAAAGGCTATGGGAAGGCCTAGTGCTTTGCTTACAAAGTGCAATTCACTGGTCAAGCGTCCTCTGGAGCTCCTGATGAGGCAGAATCTCTCAGGCCCTGTGCCAGTAACTGAATCACAATCTGCATTTTAATCAGGCCTGTAAGAGAGTCCAATACATATTTAAATGTTATTTTTATGTATTTATTTTTTATCGAAATATATTTGACATATAGCATTGTATACATTTAAGATGCACAATATGTTAATTTAAAAACATAATATGATAGCCATGGTAGTTCTAATTAGCATCTCTGTGATATGACATAATTGTCCTTTTTTTTCAGTGGTTAGAATAATTAAATTCTAATATCTCAGCAAGTTTGATGATTATAGTATAGCATTGTTGTGTATATTCACTCTACTATGCATTAGAACTCTGGGGCTTATTTATACCCTTAAACAATATTTGTCCTAACCCACCAACTCCCATCCCATGGTAACCACCATTTTATTCTCCGTTTTCACAAGTTTGGCTTTTAAAATTCCACATTTAAGTGACATTGAGATAGTGTATGGGCTTGAACCCAGGAATGGAAAAGTGGCCAGGAATCCAAGTTGAGACCAGGTGGCCAGAGGATGTCACAACCACTGCTCTTGCATATGCAGTTGCTCAAAGTTGGACACTGTATGACCTCCCTGGTGTGGCAGAAATGAGCAGCACTGACACTATCACAAATTATGACATTTAATTTAGAAGAGGATTTTAGAAAATGATGTATCAAAAATTTTAAATTATCTGAGTAATGGGATGCTCTGGATAAAAAGAAAATTGACAACATGGTTTCCTTAGAGATTCATGCTGAAAACAGCTGCAGACAGGGTTGTTAATTTTATAACAACTAAGCAACATTAATAAACTATTCTTGAGGAACATTAAAATATACTTAAGTGTCCTGATTCTGCTCATATTTTGTGAGGAGTACTATAATAAATAAATTAGAATAAACTATAGACAACTTTACAGGTCAGAATAAATAAACAATAAAGTTGTAGGTGATTTTCATTAGGGATAGATATAAAGTTGTAATTTAAGAATAAGTGATTTAAACCTGAAGTTATGATGATGATAAGACATCAGCTGTAACTCATGAAAAGACTGATATGACTTCGGTTCCTAAGCATATTATTTCATGTTGCCATAAATGCTCACAAACCCACCTGAAGAATAGGTGGAATATTTTTTAAGTATGTATGTATTTATTTATTTTATATAAAAGTGAAAATTGTCTGCACTTGAAATGTCATAGTAATAATTGATGATCACATCACAGATAAAGACATCGAATAATCAGAAAATATCTGGAGAAAGGCAAGTCAAGTGATCATTGGAATTAAATAATTTCAAGTGAGTTTGAGCTCAAGATTTGGATAACTTGAAACTGGTAAAACAAAAATGGAATATGAACATAATCCAAGTCTTTAAAACACTAATTGTGAATGATATAAACAGAAATTTGTTCACCATATTGTAGGCAGCTTCAGTACTTGAGAGAGAGCTTATTTCATGCTCAATAAAAACATGTAATTGTTTGCACTTCCTCTTCTCCCAAATATTCCACATTTTAATTACCCAATGTGGTTGGGAAACGCAATTATTTACTGGACAAGTTTCAAGATAACCTGAGGTTTATCTATGTGAAAAACTTGGAAGAATTATATTGTATTTAAGAGCATACACAGTGAATGGCAAAAAATAAGTGTTCAATAAATGTGAAAAGATATAAATCCAAAACAAGAGTTGAAGTGGAGTTGGGAGAAAAAAAAATAAAAGGAATGAGGAAAAGAGGGAGCAAGCAAGCACAAATCAAATCTGTACAAATAAATGATCTGTCTTAAATTTGACCACTCTTTAGAATTTTATGGAATAAGAATTTCAGACTACGAGCAGTGCCAACTTCTGGAATAAAGCAGTGAGACAGAGATGCTAGAAATAAAAAAGAAGTAACAGGGCCGTGAAGCAGAACCTGAAACCGCTGCTGTCCTTTGGTATTCATCCCTAATGATTCTCTGTCCAGAATATTCTGAGATGAAAGTAGACAAAAGCAAAATGGTGCCAAGCTCCTTAATAGGAAACAATTTGGCAGGTGACTGTGAGAGAGAGCCCAGCTAACACAGAAACATGTGAAGCATCTCTAAGATCCCTGCTGATTTTTTGGTTAGGTATCAGAGCCAAGAAGTTGAAAGAATGCTTGCATTTATGGCTGGTGGAGACCACAGAGAGAGCCTTTCCTAAAGTGTGAGTTGGCTTTTCCCCAAACATTACATTACCCTTGAATGGAAAATTGATCGGATGACATATGGTGATAACATCTGCCACCCATGGATAAAGCCGGAGTGCCATGTGGGTGGTAATGGAAGCTGTAATAGCGAGGGTGGAGAATTTAATGACAGTATGTAACATGGAGGAAAGTAGCAGCAATTGGAAAGAAAGGAACAATTTGTGTAAATCTTTAAAATGGGCACTATAGGACTCCATCCTATTCTTCTGCACTCATCTCAGAGGGAACGATAGAAATGAAAGATGCTTTGTCATTTTATTACCTCCAAGTTGATCTCAGCCATAACGCCCCAGGGAGGCATTTCTTCTAGACATTAGTGTGGGTAGGCACTCGCTCCTTATCAGTAAATAGTATTTATTACAGACCTGGAGCAATCAGAGCAAGAAATTATAGCAACCCAAGGCTATTTATATTAAAAATAAAAATGAGGGTAAACATATTACTTCTAAAAATTTCTAAAGAATATTCAAATATGAATCTTCAGAAAGTAAAAGAAAATAAGTAGCAAAATAATAATGTTTTATAAATGAAATATTTAAGTTCATTTGTTTTGTCCTACTCATACAAAAAGAAAATAAATGGTATCTACAGCTGCACATTACAAACATAAGAGCTTTATTTGCAAAAACAAAAAAATGAACAAGAGAAATCATGCAATAGTTATACAATAGTATGAGTTTTGGCCAGAGTGTCCCATAGGAATTAAATGGCAGCAGAGATCATGACAGACTTGGGCATAAAGAGTTTGCAGGTAAATTTTTTCTTGACCAAAATGACCTTTAAAACTAAGAATCCTAATACAAATTTTAGAAGTGCTCTTAATTAGTTCAAAGGTAGCTCTGTTAGGTAGGATAGATAGCAAACCAAGGCAGGAAGGAGGAAAACATGTCTTATCACTAACTTAGCAGCCCTAAGCCTGGTCTGATAATATCACCAGGTATTCCAATATCACAGGAAACACCAGGCTAGCATGGGAAGAAGGCAGTCCTTGAAATTCTATGTACCTTTTCCACTATCTGGGAAAGAAAGCCTTTGAAACTGTGTATTCCTCCCAAGGCCTGAAAGGTGGGAAAGGGTCCATATTGCCTAAAGCAAGAAGCCCATTCGCATCTTTGGGCATTCATGCTCCCATCCTGGAAAGTTGGCACTACCTTTACCCATCAATCAATATATAACTTCTTCACCTTCCCCCATCTTGAAAACTATGCAAGTCCTCACTCAGAACAAAGAACCTACCCCGGCTGGCCTTCAACTACCCTTACTTTCACTGCCTATACCGTACTTTGCCTTGCCTTTCACCTCCACCTTAGCTAGGCTGGTTCTTTTACATGAGAACAGATCATCAATAAACCTTGTTGCATGCTAATAGATTTGCTGATCTGTAATTCTTTACGGGGCCTGCAAGAAGAATGGAGTTTCTGGGAGTTCCTCAGGTGACAGTTCTATGTTTTGTTGAATTAAAAAAAAATAACATTTGGCTTTCCTCTTTCCTAAAGTACAAGATAGCCTCAGCTGGTTCACAGTGCAACACTAATACTCAGCAGACCCTGGTTCCTTCAAGCAATCCACAGCAGGTAATGGAATGCCTGGGCCAAGTTTTGAGTCAATTTCCTTTTCCATCTAGTTTGAACCAGTGCAGTTTAAGTCACTGCATTTCCTTATACTCCCACATATATAATTCTGAAGTTGTTTTATTTTAACTTTTCTCCCAGCCTCCATTTGAGGGAACAAAATGACATTAAGGTTTTAAGTTTTGATTCTGCCAAAGCACATGTTGTGAGATGATGATGATAATTATTTGATAAAGATCATTCCCAGTTGTAAACATATTTAAAGCAAAAGACTAAGAGTAAACTTAGTTATTTCAAGTTAGAAGAGTAGGAGAAAACTGAAAACTTTAGCTTGGTTAGTGATAGCCAGATATGTGAGAAATGTAAATGAATTTAGGACCCAGTCCAGCTTATAGGCAGATAACAAAACCTCAAAAGTCACACTTAAGACTAAATTCTGATATCCACAGTGGCATGCAATATTTTTTCATTAAAACATATTTGTCTATTTATAGTCATCTGCATTTGGTCACAGTAAGACTAATTTATTTGCAAAATAAATCTAGCTTCATTTGACTTAGGCTGATTATACAAGGGCAGCAAAGATACTGATGACCAGATATGCCCTTTTAAAGTCAGCTTTGCTGGAATTTTTTATAAGAAATTTTAGATTGGACTTCTAAAAGCCTTTTGAAGTTAGATACCAAGCCAAGGACTCATCAGATGTCACCTATAATGCCAACAAATTTGGGAAATTCCTTTCTTCTCAAGGTTCCCAAACCTCCTGGAGTTCCTGGGCCTACCAGGAAGTGAACTTGTTTACTCACCTCCAAGGACTCTGGAAACCAGGACCCTAAGGAATCAGGCAGTTTTTTGAAGATGCTTTATTTGCTTAACATCCATTCCTTAAAATTGCTTAATCACATCTGAGCCTATGAACATGATTCCAAAATATGACATTGCCATCAAAACCTGGGTAATATAGTTTGATTACCTTCAGGCTTTTACTTCCTAGGCTGGTGTGTACATTTACCAGAACAAATTTAGGTTGACGTTTTTTGTGTGATATTACACATTTATTATTAACAACAAGACAACAGGCCCCAAGTAGGGACACATATGCTAAGTACCTCATTGTCAAAATGAGACTTAAACGTCATTACAGTTTAACTTTCCCAGAAACAGAATCTTAAACCAGTCAATAGAAATTGCCTGATCAGCACTAGTTAGGTGATCAGCCTGATACACTCCTGCTGTCCCCTAAATGAAGGTGAGCTTTTATCAACCAATTTTTGTATCTTGTGTAACTTCCTTGTTCCTTCTCTCCTTTGCCAGATTAACCTCTTGGTCCTCTTTGATCTTCACATGCTCTTTGGCCCAAATAACTGCAAAATGGGGCTTTTATCCTGCCTCTACTTTCTAAGTATTTCCTTAAGTTTACCCCAATATAATAGTGATTGTCATGTGAGCAGGCGTTTTAGGAGATTCTTAGTTCTAGATCCTTTAACCATTCCCTTCCTTCACTTTAGCCACTTCCTGTACACCTGCTGGGCGGAACTTGGTAGAACAAATCTGCTTAGAGTTGTATAATAACTGCTTTTATTTTTTCTTTATTAATATTTTTATCTCTGTATCCTCTTTCAACGAAAACGGGATCATGTATTGGAAATTCTGAGAGTTCCTCTGGAAAAACCTCATTAATTTTTTTTTTCTTCAGCCTGCCAAGGCACACATTTCACGAGCTTTCTAGATAATTGGGCCTGAGAAATAACTTTTTGGCATCAAGTAAATTGGTCTCCAGCCAACACTGGGCCTCTAGGAAAGATTACTTAAAAAGGAAATTCCAAGATACTTATAATGTGGGAGTGGTCATTAACCAAATAGGCATATTTCTCTTTTAAATGTCATTAGTTGCATTAAAAAGTATGAATTTTTTTTCCACAGATAAAACACCATTGTGTCATGGTTTATGCTTGCATTAAGGCTTTAGGATCAAATTATGGAGGGAAGAAGAAAACCCCACTCCATTTTCATGAGATGTTGCCCAGTGTGTTCCACGCTCTACTTTAAATTCTGATGTGTGAAACAAACATTCACAGCCAGATAGCTCCCTAGTTACCATGCAGGTGCAGCTGCTGAGCATAACACTATTGCAACTCCTTTTGACACCAGACATTTGTGCTTGAAGAAATGTCTAATGTTCTGCTTCCTTCAGATGGTTTCACATGCCTGTATAGCAAGCGGGGGGTTTTATTATAACACTCATCTTGGGTTAGGCTACACCATTTTTGGGAACCCACCAACACAAATGTTAATGATATGCAGATCTGGCCTTTCCTAAGATGGCATTGCGTCAGCCAAACTTCATTTCCAGGGGAGGTTGCTAAGACAATTCATAAGTCTTGCCAAATTTTGCTCATGTGCTGAGTAGACCCGATGTTATCATATGGATGTTTATCAGGAGCCAAATCTCTGTACATATTGATCATCGATCTCTCTTTTGTGTGTTTTTCCTGGCTACTAATCTCCAAAAAAAAAAAATAAAAAGGTTGATGAGTCTCAACAATGTGTATTCCCTCTTAACAATATCCATAACAAATTTTAAGATATTTTATGTGAGAGTCAAATAACCTACCATTCTCAAGAAATAGTCCCATGATTTAATGCAGACTCAGGTTCCTCTGTTGGTTGTAGTTCCTCCGTTGTTATGGGTCACAAAAGCTACGTCTGTGTTAAGTAGATTTCAAAAGTCAGCAAATGACACACTTGCACCCCAATGTCTCACAAGCTGCATACCTGCCCTGTCTTGTCATGTGCACTGGCTTTGCTTCTTTCTGAAATTCTAAGTTCATCATAACTTTGTAATTATGTAATATCACCTCATTTCCGTACATTCCTGCATTTTATTTTCTTTCCTGTTTGCCATTGAAAACCTGCCAATATTCTAGTTTACTATAGAGCCTCTAAACAGACCTTGCCAAGTCTGAAGATTTTCCCATTTCTTTCAAAGGAACATAGATTTGGCAGGGGAGGGGTCTCTTTTCCTTCTTCCTTCACCTTTTTTCTGTATCATTCTCTATTACAGAAATGTTGCTATTTTGTAGTAATGATTCAGGCTATGTGAACATACATAGCTCTCAAATATCATTTCAACTTGGCTCATTGAAAAAAAGACTAAAGGTTTCTATCCACCCCCTACCTCAAATGCTTACATTGAAATCCTAATCCTCAATCTGACAGTTTTACGAGGTGGGGCCTTTGGAAAGTGATCAGGTCAGAAGGATGGAAACCTTGTCAATGGGATTAGTAGCCTGATAAAAGAGACCCCCAATAGCTCTCCTATTTCTCCTACCATGTAAACACAGAGCAAGAAGACAACCTTCAATGAACCAGCAAGCAGGCTCTCACAAGACAGTGAATACACTTAATCTTGGACTTCCTAACCTCTGGAACAATAAGCAATAAATTTATTTTGTTTATAAGACACACATTGTATGGTATGTTGTATAGTAAGCCAAGAGGACTAAGACAAAATGTATACTATAACATATACTCTATGTATCTTAAGATAGTTTTTCATAAATTATGGACCAAAAATATTACACAAACATTAGACAGTCCAGATGTAAGCGAAAATTCTACAACCAACTAAATAGTCAATGAAAATAAGGTTAAAGTAATTAACATTGAAAAATAATAAAAACTTCAAATAAAAACCGTAGACAACTCAAGACATACTTATAACAAAACATTCTTCACAAAAATTAAGGAAATTTCAAATATATTTGTGTTTATGTGCAGTAAGTCTGCAAAATTGCCAAGAGTTTTGAGCTAGATAGAAATTTAGAAGCTTAAAATCATTGAGTGGATTGTCAAAGTTCTTAGGAAAAGGACAAAGATCCCTAAAATTCCCTGCATGTCCAGGACAATCCAGCTTTTGATACCTTATCACCTTCACGCCAGCCTCTTTGCTAGAACTGTTACAGCCACTTTGGATTTCCTTTCATTCCTTCCTGCTCCTATGACTCATGACTTTCCCTCTGTCTAGAAATGCTTTACTTCATCTCTAGATTCTTTTTGGTGATAGCCATCAATTTAATGCTTGTTTATCCTTCAGGAAGTAGCTCACGTCTAATTCCCAAGTCTGTTTTTCTCTTACCATGCCAGATTGTATTAGATTCTCCATTATAGTTTAGGTCTAATAGCCTGTATTTGCACTTTTTTAAAAAAGATTTTATTTATTTATTTTTAGAGAAAGGGGAAGGGAGGGAGAAAGAGAGGGAAGAATTCAAGGAACATCAATGTGTGGTTGCTTCTTGCGCACCCCCAACTGGGGACCTGGCCCACGACCCAGGTATGTGCCCTGACTGAAAATCAAACCACTGGCCATTTGGTTCACAGGCTGGAGCTCAATCCACTGATCCACACCAACCTGAGCTGTATTTGCACTTTTGAGTATATATTACTGTTTCTGTTTATATATTTGTGTGAATTAATGAATATCTATCCCTATAACTAGATCATAAACTTTCTGAGGTCAGGGGAAGTGTTTAATGTGCTCCTTATTCAATCCCCAACATCCAGCACAATTTGGGGTTAAATAGCATGGATTCCAGCCCTGGCTTGACCTGCCAACTTTGAAGCCTTTGTTTCTATTTTTGTATAATGGGAGCAATAATATCTTCTCTGTAGAGTGGTTTTTGTGCTTAAAAAGATAATATTTACATTTAAAATACATAGATGTACATATGTACGTCTGGTAAAATGCATATACCAATTGCAAATAAATGCTACATAGTTTAAAAATAAAAATTTTTTCAAGATTAAATAATAAAATATGGGTATAGATTTTTCAACCCATGGTTTATTTTAGTTTACGAATGCTTAGTTTTCAGAATCTCTAGTAACACAATTTTGAGTCTGTCATCCGTCCCATTGGTGTATGTAAAAATGGCACTCTCTATCATCCTTTCATCAGATAGAAGAAAGCGTGCTGCTCAGCCCTGGAAGCTCCTGGAAGACAGGAACTTCCTTTCATCTTCATGCCTCATTTGTTTATCACTCTGTCATTCAAAAATATAATTGAATAATTGAATAATAGCATGTCAATTTACATTTGAGTCCAAGGCCAAATATATAGTTTTATTTCTATTAGTTTATCTCAATGTATGGGAAATGGGAATTTGTTCAATGAGCGTAGGTAGGTGCAGGGATAATTATGTTGACTAATTTAATAAGCATAAATAAATCCTTCTTAAACTTTAGAATGATGGAAAGAGTCTAAATGTTTACATAGTTCCCTGTCAAAGCTCACAGAAAGGCAGAAGTTAGTATACCTCATGAACCAGAAAGCTCAGGGAACAGATACAATGAGCATCAATTGAATTAAACTATACCTTAAATATGATCCTATAATCTAAATAAAGACTTTCTTTTTCCAAAAATGAGAATAAACATATCTAACAGAAATAATTTAATAACATAAATGAGCACTTAATAACCCAGTTAAGGTCTGGTGCTTACTAAGCACTTCATAAACTTCCATTGGGGAAAGAAACAAAATATGTTTATTCTGAATTCTCTTTTCAGTGGTTAGGTCTTGCTGTTACAGCAGCAGTGAACAGTAAAACAGCTTGAGCACCACAATTTGTGCAGTATCCAAGGTGAAAGCAGACATGTTTAGCACAGAGAGCAAGATAAAAGTTGCCACCTACAAAGGTCTGAAACATTCAGGCAAGCTTACCTATGGGGGAAGGGGGAAGCAAAGATAAAAAGAAAGAAAATGCATGGTGCAAGAAATGAAATTCTTGCAAATAAAATTTAACTTGTGCCAATCTAGTTGGGTTTTTTTCTTATTATTTTTATAAGACAGAGAAATTTTGAAAAACAAAGAACTAAATTTTACTTATATAAAATTATGTACATGAACACACATACATGAAGCACACATATTTGCTTCTATCCCAAGCATACAACAGTGACTGAGAAAGAAACCATTTCTGATGAGAGAAATATAATATTCCTTGGACTCAATATCCTCCTGGAGAAGCTGTTAAAAAGGGGTGTGTGTGTGTGTGTGTGTGTGTGTGTGTGCGTGCGTGCAAATACTTGTGAGGAGGGATAAAAGGAGTTTTCTTGCTTCCTTCCTTCACTTTCTGGGTAGGTACAGACATAGATATGAGGCTTGACCAGGTTAGATAACAAAACCTTTGTCGAAGAACAACTTCTTTCCTATTATTTCTGAAATTATTCCAGAAAGGACCTGGAGAACTAGTTGCCAGAGTATCAGATCGTTATTTTCTTTCAAAACCCAGTGTATGCCATAAGCACATGACGAATAGTAGCAGGACTGAAATAGTACATTCGTAACCCAACAGGGCTTATTTCATGATGACCTTAATGACTTTATTAGTTTGCCAGGTAGGGAAACATTAAAAGTGAGGAGCAAAAAAATTAGAAGAGAATAATTATGAGGATGTATAGTGTAAACAGGTCAAAAGCATATTGATAAAAGCCACATGTAAATAACAGCAACAAGATGGTTTACTTGTAAGTGTGCACTTCAGTAAAGTGTTTAAATATTTTACAAAGTCAAATGTATTATTTACTCATACACTCAACTGATATAAAGAATCATAGATTCTATTTATTTATTTTTTGTTTTTTTTTTAATTTTATTGTTGTTGTATTACATCCATCCCCTTTTTGCTCCCCTCTGTCCCCCTCCCCACCCACCCATTCCCCCCAAAGTCAATCCCACCTGTTGTCCATGTCCATGGTTCCTTTATACTAGGTTCTTGTCTAAGCTGCTCCCCTTCTTTGCCTCTGCCTCCCCCTTCCCCCCAACCCCGTTCCCCCTGACCACTGAAGGCCTATTCC